>VONZ01000047.1:1800000-2269290 GCA_012976165.1 Labeo catla | reverse complement strand
AGCTCGGACCCCTCTCCCGGACAGCACGCCAAATACGCATAACCTTTACTCAGTTTATTATATGCAAGTGTGAACTCGTGAAGTGATGTTTTATTAACAAATTTCGGGAGGAGCACGCACAGATAATTAACTCAGCCAATTCATCATCAGCAATCACACTCCCTATACAGTCAGCACGAGAGAATCCCTACAAATAACCAAAGCAGTCCTACCGTCTTTTTTCTCGTCTCGCAGCACCCCTCCACCACCCCGACTTCTCACCTTCAGCCCATTCCTTCCCCGGGGGGGTGGGGGGCTAAAATGCCTAGCTCGGACCCCTCTCCCCGGGCAGCACGGGCTCGGGAATGATTACCGAGCTCGGAGCCCTCTCCCGGACAGCACGCCAAATACGCATAACCTTTACTCAGTTTATTATATGCAAGTGAACTCGCGGAAACATCATGAAAAAAACAGTCCAAATTACAGACACACTCACACACCATCGTGGAGCCTTTTTGCTATCTTGTACTCATCCGCGCATTTCTGCGAGATGGCCTTCTTTATAAGACTTGTTTCAACTCTGAATTTATTTTTGATGTAACCTGTAAAGGAAAAAAAATAAACAGAACATAAGTTATTTATTTATTGAGGAATGTTGTGGGCAAATATGTTATAATAGAACTCCTTAAAGGATTACTCCACTAATTTACTCACCCCCATATCTTCAATGAGGTTCATGTCTTTTTTGTCTAAAGAAATTGTTTTTTCAGGAAAACTTTTCTCAGGATTTTTGGACTTCATTGGTGCTCAATGGATTGAAGGTTGCAATGAGCTAGTGTGCAGCTCTCAAAGGGCTGTACACAATCCCAGCCGAGGAATAAGGGTTTCATCTACTGAAATGGATTGGTTATTTTCTTAGAAAAAATTTAAATTTAAATTTTTTTTACCTCAAATGCTTGTCTTGTCTGGCTTCATGCACTTACTTCCTCTATACACTCTGGTTCAATACAGATAGGTGCTATTTTCTCCTCCAACTCCAGATCGTCCCACATTGCTGTTTTACCCTTTTTTGTAAAGGTGTTTGATCTTCTTTGCATGTTCCTCACTTTGTAAACACTGGGTCGGTAATTCTGCAGCGATGTAGGGCTTGCATTTTGAAGTTGGAAGAGAAAAATGAGATGAGACTTTTTCTCAACATACCCCAACTGTCTTGAACCGCAATACACGGTTGATTCAGAGCTAGACAAAATGAGCATTTGAGGTTAAAATTATACATTTCTTTTTAGAAAATGACAGATTGTTTTGCTAGATAAGACCATTATTTCTTGGCTAGGACCATTTAGATCCCTTTGAAGCTGCATTTTGGACGTTCAAACTCGCAGGACCCATTGACGTCCACTATATGGACATAATTCCTAAAATGCTTTCCTCAAAAAACATCATTTCTTTACAAGTGAAGAAAAAAAAGGCGTGAACGTGGTGGATGACAACGAGGTCAGTACATTATCTGTACATTTTGTCTCTGATTCTAACTTCTTTAAGTTTTGTGAAGACTGGTAAATGGCCATGGTATAAGCAGGAAAAATCCATAATAGTAATGCATTAAGTGATTTTAATGCACTATGCTACACATTGATGTCGGCCCCGCCGCCAGCATAAAAATTGTTTAATGCACAGCTAGCCTCTATATTCAGTATCTTTTTTTAATACATTTTGTACATTAGAATCCCTGTATATGTAGTACATGCAAGAGTCACTTATGCATTTATAGCCACTATCGAGTTGAGTAGTTTGCATCCATTGTTGCTAGTACCAGAAATAACAGTTGACTCATTTTGTATATTTCCTATCCAATATCTTTAAGTGTCAGCAATTGAGAAAAAAAGAATATTGCTCTAAAAAGTAAATAATTTTCCAAATTCCTGAATATAGTTCTACATTTGTTTTGTATCCTGTTTTGAATATCTTAAAATATGACAATCTTGCTAAATTTTTTTTTTGTTTACTATTACTTACTGATGATGTCAGACACTTTTTCAGGCTCCAGTGGAAGGTTAGCTGTTTTGTCTTTGAAGACATTGGAGCATCTTCCAGTGTAGCAGTGTGTTGAAAGTGTGATTCTTCCAAACACTGCTATTAAGAGATCTTTTGTGGCCTTTCTGGGGTCTGTCCATTTCACATGGGCATACTGTTCAGCTGTGATTGAGGTGTTGGGGCCAATTCTCACCTAAAAAATAGTGATCAAACAGTGAAACAAAAACAGAGTTAAAAAGTGAACTTAGTAATATATATATATATATATATATATATATATATATATATATATATATATATATATATATATATATTTTAAACATGATTAATTCATTCAGTAATGGCACACAATTACAGCGAGACACCCCAGATGAATAGAGTTTAAAAAAAAAGCTATTCAGGTGAGTTGGCTGGCCAATAGGTGTGCAACGGATTGCGGTTGATCCATGATCCGTGTGGATCACGACCCACGGTTCGGAACGCACGTGACCCGCGGATTAACTCATTTTTAAAACGTGTAGATTAAAGTGTTTCCCCTGCCATTGTATTAGGGGGGCAGCCCGGCCCCCCTTGAAGGTCAAGTAAACTTTATTTTCTATATAGTGCCAGATCACAACAGACGTCATTTAAGGTTACCTTTCCTATACCGGTTCATTTGAGAAAATTAGCATCATATCATAGTGTATACACACAAAAACTAACCGGAAACATGTCAAAAAAAAGGTAATGTTTAACATGTAACAGAAATGTATTAGTCTTGTATTACTTTTGTACAGTATAATGTAGGTGTTTAAATATTCCTATTTTTGGCAATTTTAAATAAAACAATTAAATGCAGGAATTATAATAATAACATAAATAACAGAAAAGAATGTTTGTTTGGCAGCAAATAAAAGGGTTTAATTTTCATTTCATTAAAAATAAACACGTTTAATGCCTGTATTTGATTATCAAAAAAATTAAAACAAGAATTTCTAAAAAGAGAGAAAAAAAGGATTGTAGGGCCCTATTGTTTAAAATGTTGAAATTGAGATTTTTTGAGTTAATTTTTATATAAATGTTTGTTATTACTCAGAGAGTAATGTACTAAAAAAAAAAAAAAAAGTACTGTACCGTACCGTACCCCCTACAAATTTGTCATTATAAGGTTTGGTCTGTTTTCAGGTCCAAGTATTGAAAATTTTATTTAAAATAAAATTATTGATTCAGCTGGTTATTTCTTGATTTTATTTTTTTATTTTATTTTATTTATTTATTTTTATTTTTATTTTATTTATTTTTATTTTTTAAGTTATTTTTGATAAAACCAAAACTTTCTTGCCATACTGTTCTTGTAATAAATGGAAAGCAAATTACATTTGACTCCTCCCCTTTTTTACTGATCCGAAAAATGGTCCGATCCGTGACACAAAAACCGTGAGTGATCCGAACCGTGAGTTTTGTAATCCGTTGCACCACTACTGGCCAATCAAGCACAGCAATATCATGGTCATCAAACCACTTAAAAGTAGTTTTGGCACTGTGGACAGGTGCTAAGTCCTCCTGCAAAATGAAATCAGCATTTCCAAAAAGCTTGTCAGCAGAAGAAAGCATGAAGTACTCTAAAATCTCCTGGTAGATGGCTGCATTGATTTTGGACCTGAACAAATGTACAGATAATTTACTCACCCCCTTGTCATCCAGAATTTTCATGTCTTTCTTTTATCAGTCAATTAGAAATTATTATCAAATACAAATTCACTATTCATGTTAATCTACATTCTAAGCCTCTGTCTCTGTAGTGTTGTGATACGTCATATTCACGTAGCAGCATAGGTGATTAAAGAATGAGTTTTTCGACATACCCTAACTGTCTTGAGTCAGAATACAGAGTTCAGGGAGAGCAAAACAAGCATTTGAGATTAAAAAATTATTAAAATTGTATTTTTTTTAAAATGAAAATAACCAATTGTTTCACTAGATAAGACCCTTCTTCCTCAGCTGGGATCGTTTACAACCGCATTTGGGATTGTTTGAAGCCGCATTTAAACTGCATTTTGGAAGTTCAAAATTGGGGCACCATATCAGTCCATTATATGGAGAAAAATCCTGAAATGTTTTCCTCAAAAAACATAATTTCTTTACAGCTGAAGAAATAAAGATATGAACATTTTGGATGACAAAGGGGTGACTACATTATCTGTAAATTTATTTGATAAAAACAGTTTGGAGAGGAGAAATCAACCTACATATAAAATCTTGGTCACAAATTATAGGTCACTAGCCAAGCAATAGAAGTATAGTGCATCTGCTAATAATTATATATAAATTGTTTTTTAGCAATGTAAATATTTTAGAAAGTATGCATCGCGATATGTCAACTTGGATCCAATGTACACTTTTTAAATTAATGCATGGCATTGTTAACTTTTATGCAGAGGCATTACCATCCCTAACACAGACACACAGGAGGCAGTGTGATGCTTTGGGCAAAGTTCTGCTGGGAAACCTTCAATGTGAGCGTTACTTTCACACAGACCGCCAAACTAAGCATTGTTGCAGACCATGTACAACCTTTCATGGAAATGGTATTCCCAGGATAATGCGCCCTGCTAGAAAGCAAAAATGATTCAGAAATGATTTGAGGAGTACAGCAATAAGTTTGAAGTGTTGAATTGGCCTCCAAAATTCCCCATAAATCAATCCAATCAAGCATCTATGGGATGTGCTGAACAAATAAGTCTGATCCATGGAGGCCCATGTGGGAACGAAGAGTGCGCCATTTCATCAGATTTGTAAGGTAAATAATTTATAAACCTACACAAACACAGGGGAATACATCAATGTCTTTCTCAATATGCTAACTGTTCATCGTGATTTCAAAATTAAAGTTTAAACCCTTGCTTTAAGTTGATATGTTTTGATATCCGCATATTCAAGAAATTACAGTTGCTGTAGCATTTCGTAGTAAAGAAATGGCCAAATAATTGTAATTAAGTGGACATTTGAATTAAATGTTGTTGAGTTAGTATTAAACAATGATTGGATCAAGCAGTTAAGTGTAAAAACAATTGTCAGGCCGCTGGCGCCCTCTGCAGTCATTTTTTAAAATGTACATTAGCTCTGTAATACATCATGTATTTTAAAGGAACCGTATGTAGGATTGTCGCCAAAACTGGTACTGCAATCACTTTCAAAATACTGTAGAACGGCGTATCCCCTCCCCCTCCCCCCTGACTCGAGGTTGCCAGCTAAGCTGCAGGATTCCGCAGGAACGTAGGCTGCTACAAGGAGCTTCCAATGGCAAGTGACGAGTCCTACACAATAAGTTTTTTTTTCTTCTGTTACTTATGTTTATGCTTCACGAGAGATGTTTTGCGAAGTAATTATGTGTCGCAAAAATTTACTAAAGGCGATTAGCCAAATATTTCGTAAAGATGTACTGTAATACCACATTTCAGTCGGAACATAGATTGTTTTCATACCGTGCTAGTGGTGCAATATAAAGCTTTTTATGAACGCATTTAGCACGGGCGACCGTGGAAAATCCACTGTGTACGGAAGCACGGGGCTTTTAGCCTATACCAACAAACTAGAATATAGCATCTGTCTTAAAATTCTTCTCCGTTTTCAGCCGTCTCCATCTGTTTAAGGCATCTCCTATACAAATCCTTGTTTTATTTCGGACTTTGTCACGACGTACTTCGGATTCATAACGAGGTTTTTTAGGTTTTGTAACTTTATACATGTTTTATCCGACACGTTTGTAGCTGCAGCTGTAACTAGAGCAGAGCTGGCAACCCGGATAATGAAACTCTACTGACTTCGTGATTGGTAGATAGCTGGAGGGTGGCGCCTCAGACCAAAACACAACATGACAACATCAACATCAGTTGAGGGCTGCAAATTTCACTTTTAAATGACAATATCCTGGCTGGACCACTGTTGTCAGTGATATAAGTATTTGAAATGAACATGATTTCTTAATGTCTAGTGACATGTCAGGGCCATTTTATGATTAACTGAAATAAATTTCTTACATACAGTTCCTTTAACAGTTTTGTTTAATAAAAACGTATGATCTCTTGCTTTTGATACTTTATCTGAACTAATTATTATTGCTTCATTGCTACTATAAATGTGTCTAAGTAATTTTAAAGACTATTTCTTGCTTAGATCTATTTTCATTACCTTAAACAAAATAATTATCAGATTACTCGATTAATCATCAAAATAATTGACAGATTTCACGATTACCAAAATAATCATTAGTGACAGCCTTATAATATAATATAATTTTAGGCCAAATCATGCAGCCCTAGTGAAAAGGCATTTTGAATGTTACTTAAAGACGATACCTTTTTTGCAGCTGTCGTCACTTCTAGTCTCTGTAACATGAAGAGGCTGTGCAGTAGAACTTGGGGCATGTACCACCGGCGGTAGAAAATCTGAAGGGTGTTGTGGAGGAGTTAATAATGGAGGGCATCCTAGAACAAAATATAATATACATTTTTATAGAATTTGATACAATCATTTAGCCAAATTAAAAGCTTTACACAGGTTACCTTTTTTTAAAAGTGTTAAAGTTTCCATAAGAACTTTCTTGATCTCTCTCAGTTCTGCCAGGATTTGCTCATTTAATTCATTATGTAAGTCATTCCTTGTCGGTGTACCAGCTTCCATGACTAATTCCTAGAATTGTAAAACAGTTTTAGCACCGTTTGTATGTAGTTAGGAGTAGTTCACCCAGAAATGAAAATATGTATGTCTTGTAAAACTTTTGTTCAAAATGAGAGTGTAAACAGCTTATAAAAACATCAACAATAAAAACATTACAACATCATCATTATAATCATCATTACAAAGTAATCCACACTATTTTGTTCAATTAATCCAAAATTTTGTCAAGCCAAAAACCTTGTATTTGTAAGAAAGAAATCTATTATTAGGTATTTTAACTTTACATTGTCAATTCTGTCCAAAATAAAAATTAATTCAGAATAATAACAATTCCTCCACTTAACAAGTCCATCCCATGTTGTCCTCTAACTACATTCACCAACATATTTGTTTAAAATGGGTTTTAGACTGTTTTGGCATGTAAACAGATGCTAAATCAGTGCACTGTTCTTCTGATTCAGACAAGCTGACATCTTAACTAGAGAAAGCAACATTATGGATAGAGGACTTTTAGCCATAGCAACGGTTTGATATTAAAAACACCTTCATGATGGATTTTCTTTTTTTTTTTTGCAACAAACACAGTTTTTTACTTCAAAAGACGTTCACTGATGTCCTAAAATTGGTGGATTCACTGTGAATCAGCCAACTGGACTCTCATTATAACAGCATCCACTGCTAAATTTCCCATTCGGTTCTGATAAAGAAGCAAACTCGTCTACATTTTGGATGGCCTTGAGGGTGAGTAAATTTCTAATAAATGTTCATTTTAGTCAACTATTCTTTAGTTTTTTTACAATTGCTAAGACACATTTCTTGAAACCCTCACTAATTTTCCCACAACATTAAATGCATATCCAAAAATGTTAAAATACTGACTCTTCTAGCAAAATCAAACAATCACTTCAAAACAATTTCACCTGCACTCAAAATCAAATAGAGTCTAACTGCCTAAACGTCTTTAAGTTTTTGCAGAAAGAGTGATTTATTTAACATTTAACTGATTTAGGCTAGTAAAAATTTTGCTCAGAGAATGGGGCCTAGTGTTTTAGCAATTTTGAAAAACAATTAATTAATTCAAGCAAAAATATAACTTTTACTCTCATGTCATTAAAAAAAAAAAACTCAAAAGAAGACATTTGAAAATCACAAAAAGAAATAAAGGCGAAATGACTTTACAGTATCACATGTATGTCACCTTGTAGAAATAATCTTACTTTTTCTTGATTATACTGCTGTAAAATGGATCTGGCTCTCATCCTGTTGATGTTCTTTGCAGTGACTTGTTTATTCACCGGCTGTAGATAAAAAGAGAATTGGGCAAATCCAGCATTATGGATGTGACATATAAATACTTAGAGAATGTATGTTACCAATATACCGAATCATCTGCTTATATTTTAATAAACCCTTGTCTAAACATCAGAAAAATATCAGTCTATGTTAAAAAAAGGAGATAATCATGCGTTATGGATGTAACAAAAAATGACACAGTTTCCGAGAGACTACATACTTTGTAGAATTTCTGCTAATTAAAATGCACAAACTAGACACAGTAATACCCAACAAATAGAGAAGCGGCTCTTCAAAGAACATATAATAGTTACTTAATTTTAATCTTGATATTTCTATTTATGACGAATATGTACTGTTATGAATATAAATAAAAAAAAAATGCTTTAAAAACTTTAAGAGAGACCTCACATGGATATTTGAACCACCAAATGTTGACATCTGTGCTATCAGAATAGTAAAAACCAACTCTTTTTACATCATCTTTTTTTCTAAACTAAAAAAGTGTTAGCTTACACTGCAATTTCCTGATGAAAACGATACAGGGCATCTGACGGTGTTAAAACACTGATAAAATAACACTTAAAATTCAAGATATGAGTGCAAAACAATACCAATGTTTTTTTTCCCCTATATTTATATATGACAGAAATCAGCAATTTCACAAGAGTCCTGTTTTCTCAAGCATATCTGCACGATTGCAAATGTAATACTGAATTTATACAACAGTTCAATAAACAAGTAAATACAGTGTTAGATTTTAGACACAATCTTGTCCTAAATTAACACCACAAACAGCAACATTCTAACTTACTTCATATTCCTCACTGCTCTCCGAATCAGATAGTATTTTTCTGTACTTCTTGCGCTGCCCTCTGCCTAGTTCTGCATTCTCTTCAGGCCCGGTTCTGTTGCCAAACTGATTTTTCTCTAGAGAGTAAAGCTGCTTCAGCATAGCAGATCTAGTTCCTGAAATGATAAATATTAATTATAATCACAACATGCATCAGTTTCACAGTAGTGCACAAACATATTACAAAAACATACTTACCAATGTTTAAAATCTTTGCTGGGCTGGTTTCTTGTTTGTATGACACATCACACACACAACCAATTTCGCAGCGGCCATTTATAATTTTGTTTGTCGGAAGCACATCCCATGTTGGGGGATCTTCTATCCATTGGATTAACATATACCTCATTTTCTAAATAGGATACAAAAAACAACAATTTAAATTCTTCTGCATCAATATTCTGTCAATCAGATCCTTAAAAAAGTTAACCATGGTTTTATTATAGAATACAATTTTTTGTTATAACCACACATAGTTAAACTATGTTTTTTGTTGCAAAACCACGGTTCGTGGTTATGGAATGACCACAAAAATCTAATATTATATACCTTGATGCTTAATGAATAAAGACACGAATGTTTTATAGGCTTGTAGTCTTGGTTAAGGTTTTGTTTAAACCGGACCGCATACAGATAACGTTAGTGTCCTGCTTGTGCGTTTTTTTTTTTTTGTTTGTTTGTTTTTTACATTTAAATAATAAACCAGTGAAGCCAGGGTTTATAGTGGATGTAGAATAGCTAATGGGTTTTTCCCTCCAAAACGATGTTCAAAACTGTTACTAAGCAACCAGCAGCAACTAAGACTGAGGCCTGACGATAAAGACAATTGCGATGTAACTTCAAAAATAACGTTTAAGAAATGACTATAAAATTTCTACGTGTGGTGTAAACAGCCTATAAAGGTAAAATGTTAAACACTATTATGTAATTAATGTAATTCTTTCTACAACCAAATGCGGCGGCGACGACTAACAATACAAAAGTTACAGTTTAATTAAACCATTTGACGACAAAAACATTTTATGCGGGTTTACACATAAATATTTCTATATTGTGTCAAATATTGAAATAATGAAACTTGTAAATACGTTACTTACAATTGTTGTGTCACTGCTCCTCTTCCAGAACGTCTATCCTCTCATCCGACCGTTGCAGTTTGAGCACGTGTTGCGCATGCGCAATTGAACGTTCACGTCTACCAAGTGAGTTGTAGGCGGCGTTTTTAGTATGATTACATACAAAAAAATGTTGTCCTACCTTTATTTTGATTTTAGAAATCCATGATTATGAATTATTATTATTATTATTATTATTATTATTATTATTATTACTGTTTATAGTGTAGTAGTGATTTCATGCAGCAAGTTACATACTTAATACATACTAACATATTTAATCTTTGTACAACAGTGACCACACACTGTAAACAAGAAGATATCCCTCCAGTGAAATGAATGCACGACAATGAGGCCCTTACAAAAGGCAGTCTTTTTTTACAGCTTGGAGCTGAGGAAAAGCAATCAAAATTAATACATTTAAAATAATAATTAGTAAATTTAATACTTAATTTAAAATGCAATCTCTTTTTAATATTTATAAATATATAAACATATGTATGTCTTGTGTAATACTGTTATTGATATGATCATTTGTTTTAAAGATTTTAACCCTCTAGTTTTGTTGATTTACTGTAGTCGCACGTATATTGCTTAAGGTCAAAATAGACTTTTATAGACAAAAATTATATATATAAAAAAGTTTGGGATGAGTAAGATTTTTAATGTTTTTAAAGAAGTCTCTTATGCTCATTATCAAAGTTCCATTTATTTGATCAAAATTACAGAAAAAAGGCAATATTATGAAATATTATTGCAATTTAAAATATATCAAAAACAAAACAAAAAAAAAAAAAATATATATAATTGTTTATTTTTTTTATTTATTTTTTGGAACCTGCGATACTATCAGGATTCTTTGATGAATAAAAGTGAAAAAGAATAGCACTTATTCAAAATAGTAAAGACTTATATTGTTATAAATATTTCTATTATAAATAAATGCTGTTCTTTTTAACGTTTTATTTATCAAAGAATCACAGGTTCCAAAAAAATATTAAGCAGCACATCTATTTCTAACACTGATAATAAATCAGCATACTAGAATGATTTCTGAAGGATCATGTAGAACTGAAGACTGGAACAATGATACTGGAAATTCAGCTTTGAACCACAGGAATAAATTCTATTTTAAAGTATATTAAAATGGAAAACCATTATTTTAAACTACAATAATATTTCATGATATTACTATTTTTTTTCTGTATTTTTAATTAATTAAACGCAGCCTTGATGAGCAGAAAAGTCTTCTTTAAAATACATTAAAAAATCTTACTCATCCCTAACATCTGAATGGCAGTATATATATATATATATATATATATATACACACACAGTATATATATAAAATGTATGAAATGTAAAAAACTATTATAAAAAATAAAACCCCTCTCACTCTATATATATACAAAATGTTCCCACAAATATGGCAATGTCCAAAATCCTTGTTTTTGTGGAACCCAAGGAGTGTACTTATATAACAAAACATGTGACTGAACAGTACCAGAGGGTTAAGGACATTTTATGGCTTTTCATGTTATTACTTCAAAGCATATGGTAAAATACTCCTCGATCATATTACTAGATTTTTGGATCCAGAATCCAGTTGCCCCCTTCCAAAGACAAGTCGATGGCGAAGATACAACACTCCTCATTACAACTGTGATGATCTTACCCATCAGAATGACTCTCTTGTGGACAGTGAAGAAGATGAGGAATTTTATGATTCTGTTGATGAAATGGACTATGGTGAAGATGAATGGAGTGACACACAGGAAGAAGCAGACTCTGCAATGGATAGCACTGCTGACACAAATACTGATTCTAATTCACAATTTGAAAAAATTGGGGCACTGCTTTACACAGGATCAGAGATAACAGTTGCACAGGGCATACTTCTAATTTTGTCCTTTTCACTGAGGCACAGTTTAACAGCAAGTACTGTGGAAGATCTTTTAAAGCTCTTGAATGTCTTTCTCTATTGTGGATCAGCTAAGAGACATCCTACAAAAAGAAGATTGCACATTTCAGTCAGAAGAAAGTGGAACAAATGATGTGAGAAAGGGTGAAATGTATCAAACACTCCCAAACTTCACAGCTAATGACATTTCACTACTATGGAACTGTGATGGCATTCCAATGTTTAAATCTTCACCTTGCTCACTGTAGCCCATCAGATGTGTCATAAATGAACTCCAACCAAATGTTCGTTTCAAAAACATGATACTTGCAGGTGTCTGGTTTGGGCGTGGTAAACCTGACATGTCCATCTACCTTAAGCAATTTGTGGATGACATTTTAAAAATCAATTCACAAGGTCTGGAACGGATTCACCCACTTACGAAAACAACTGTGGTGTCTAAGGTTTTCCCTGTCATATGCTCATGTGACGCAGTAGCAAGATGTGCGCTTCAAGGTATACATCAGTTCAATGGTGCATATGGATGTGGCCATTGCTTAAATGAAGGGCAAACAGTGCCAAAGGGAAGAGGATATGCCAGAGTCTATCCACCCACTGAGGCACAGAAAAGAACCCATGGCCATGTCATTGAATGTGGGCAGAGGGCCATTGAGAATGATGTTGATCATGTATTTGGGGTGAAGACAGTATCGCCATTAGTCCTCCTAAATCCCTCCACTGGTTTTGACATTGTGAACAGCTTTCCTATTGACTACATGCACTGCGCTCTCTTGGGAGTGACAAAGCAATTCTTGGACTTGTGGTTCAATAGCAAGTACCATGACAGCCCTTGGTACATTGGGACATCACATAAGCATGTTGATCAAAGGCTGCTTACCATCAAACCTCCATCTGATATACCAAGAGTACCACGGACTGTGAAAGTAGCGCAAAGGTGGAAGGCTGCAGAATGCCGAAGCTGGCTATTGTTCTACAGTGGGCCTGTTCTGTACAAGATTCTTCCAACAAGATTTCTAAAACATTGGCTACTTCTGGTCACTGCTATTTTTTGTTTTCTCAAAGACACCATCACAGAAAGTGAATGGGCAGCTGCGACATCCAAGATAACAAAGTTTGTGCAGGAGATACCAATGACATATGGCTTGTGCCAAATGTCCTTCAATGTCCATCAACTCACACACTTGCCCCTCTGTGTGAAGATGTATGGACCTCTTTGGTGTACATCTGCATTTTCATTTGAGGGTCACAACCAAAAACTGAAGAGGTTGTGTCATGGAACAAATTACATTCCATCTCAAATCGCACGCCAATTCAACATGCTTCAGTCCATTCCTCAACTACTCAAACAAACAATGACAAGTGCTGATGTCTCAAATAGGGTGGACAAACTTGTCAATGACTGGCTAGGTGTTTATCCTCTTGTTGCTAAGGCACAGAAGCTGGAAGGCCTTGTTCTGTTGGGATGTTCTCGACAAAAAGTGCTAGATCACAAGGATAAGTTCTTAATGCTCCCAGTCTGTGATTTGTCTGAAAATGATGAGTACTCTGCAGAGATATATGACAGAGCCATTGCAAATGGACAACTGTTAACATCAGAGAAATATGGAAAGGCGTACAAACACAACAGTTTTACTATTCAGCTAAGAAATGGTTGCATTGGAAAGATTGAGTCAATTGTAAATATCATACATGATCACAAGAACAATCCACTGATCAAAGTTCAGCTTTTACAAACTGCACCTGCTGGTTTTGTGTCTGAAGGATCTCCTTCCCATATAAAAGAAGTGGTGCCAACTGCAACATTCATGGTTGTGAAACCACTGGAAATTGTCCGCAAGGTTGTGCACATGAGCTTCAAAAAAATGTCCTATGTTGCATTACAGCCAAACAACGTTGAGCTTGACTGATGTATAGGCCTAACACAGAGCTCTGCTGATGACGGTTGGATATTTTTACGATAGTATATTTTTACGTGTGGCATTCCTTCAAGTGATGGTAAATGAAACCTTGTGTCAACTATATTTACTTTCATCTAAACTGTATATTTTATATGAATCTGTCGAATACTGTATGTATATAATTTCTGATACGATGCTAAAATGAAATGCTTATCATAATTGTCTAGAAAACAGCACAACTTCTGCAAATATTTTACTGTCAGCACAGTGTTTTAAATAAAAACAAAATACTGTTTAGATGTTTACAGCATGATTTTTCTCTCTCTCACACAAACACACACACACACACATACATACACAGTGTTAAAGTTACTCTAGTAAAGTATGATATAATAAAGCAATAAGCCCCAAGAAGCTGTGGTTTACAGTAAATTTATAACAGCTAAGGGGTGTTGATAGCCACGACACAAAGCAGAGTGTCTCAGAAACAGTTCTGGTTGCAACAAAGTGGTTGCCAAACAACACACAAACGTAAACAAAGGTGTATGTTTGTAGAGTAATTAACAACAGCTTAGAATGTGGATCAACCCATCAGAAACGATGACCGGACCTATTGGTTTTATATTCAAAAATGTCTTACAGGACGAATTGAAATTCCATTAAAAAACCACAATGTCTATTAAATTTCTAAAATTCCTACAGGATCCTACAGGACAAAATAAAAATTCCATTAAAATAAATCAGAATGTCCAATGGGATTTTAAGAATGTCCAATAGGATTTTAAAAATCACCTAAAATCCTACAGGATAAAGTGAAATTCCAATAAAATAAATCAGAATGTCCAATAGGATTTTAAGAATGTCCAATAGGATTCTAAAAATCACCTAAAATCCTACAGGACAAATTGAAATTCCACTAAAATAAATCAGAATGTCCAATAGGATTTTAAGAATCCATTAAGATCCTATAGGATTAACTGAAATTCCAATAGGATTTTTTGACAAGGGTGGTATGTGCTGTATCAGATATATCCAAAATAATCTATATTAAATCGATTTGAATTGGAAATTGTATTGAATCACAAGCTTGTGAATCAGAATCGAATCAAATCATGAAATCTGTGTCAAAACCCAGCCCTGTAGTAATTTATTCCTGTGATGGCAGCACTGACTTCAGCAGACATTACTCCAGTCTTCGTGATCCTTCAGAAATTATTGTAACATGACTTAAATATAAATAAAAACACACATTTCACAGCTCTTACCTCAAGGGCAGTTAAGAGTGACCAAGGGCTATCGAAGGGAGTTAAAAACCCCTAAAAGTCCTTATGATCCATGAAAAATAATATTTCACAATTTGAATGGAATGCATAAATAAGGACATAATTTTTGGGTGTATTCCTTTAACTGACGTCATGAAACCTTATTAGGCTGAAATATGAGTTGTACGTGGGGTCAGACATGCAACCGTTTCCTCTTACAATCATTCTTTTGGGACCTTGTTATGTGTTATCACAAAGCTTACACAACACGTTCATCTTCTGATTATCTAATTAATTAGCTTGTCCATTCTTATTAACAAGGCAGCAGAAACAATGAAGCAGTTTTAATTTAGCAACACGTCCATCCCACACACTCCCATTTTCTGTTCCCCATATAAGGTTGTATTTTTAATAGAAACTTATAAGACAGTTTTTAAGAAAGTACCTACACACTTTATTCACAGTAACAGTACATTTAGCTGGACACTCTAAAGGTAATGATTAAACAGGGCACAGAACAGCATACAGGTGTTCATTGCTTACATCCACTCCACTAATGTGAATAAAAGAATAAAAAGGCATAAAGATAGAATGATAACATGAGAGTGATGAATAAAATAGAAGGGAGGCAAAGATATAAGGTTGGTAGTGAGAAGAATGACAGCATAGAGCAAAAGAGAGAAAGTTGTTTAACCTGGCAGTGATAATGAACATTCAGTTCGGCCGGTCAAAGTTCTTTGAACTGCTGACAAATATTATGGGCAAAGTACACATAACAGGGCAGAGAACACACATATGCATATTAGTTTACTAATGTGGTCTGATGTCACTTTACCCTAAATAGCATGTTTGAGATTGAGCTTGTTTAGGCTGATATCTTGATTACATAATGTGTATAAATTAATCTTTTTACACTATTTAAAGTAAACTATGACTTGCAGTTGTGATTTATGACTAACACAATTCACAATCTCAGAATGACGTTTAAATTTTCCACTAATGAATCATCCCAAACAACAAGTCCCACAGAGACTGCAGTGTGCGTCATGTAAAACAACAGAGACAGTGGTAGCCTATAATCTGGAATAATCTGGTATAATCCGAATCTGTTTACTCACAGCAATGTTCTAAGTAGAATTTGTGTCAAAAAACAATTGTGGTTTCCATATTACTTATTAATTTTATCTGACTATAGAAACACATGATATTAAGTACATAGAGAACATTGTGTTTCCAGAATCTTCTTTGTGTGTCTATACAGGATCCTATTATACACTCATGGCCAAAAATATTGGCACCCCTGCAATTGTCAGAAAATGCAATTCTCTCAGAAAATTGTTCCAATTGCGAATGTTTTGGTATTCACGTGCACTGAAACAACACCAAAAAACAGAGAAGAGAAGTCAAACTTGCTAAAATTTCACACATAACTCAAAAACGGACTGGACAAAATTATTGGCACCTTGTCAAAATTGTAAGAAATAATTGCTTTTCAAGCATGTGATGCTCCTGTGATTTGTATTTAGACACACCTGTGGCAAGTAACAGGCGTGGGCAACATAGTAATCACACTTGCAACCAGTTAAAATGGAGAAAAGCTGACTTTTTTGAAAACCTTTTTTTTGTGTTTCACACTGAGCATGGAGAAAAGAAAGAAGTGTAAAGAGTTGTCTGTGGATTTGAGAGAAAAAATTGTGGAAAAACATAGACAATCTCAAGGCTACAAGTCCATCTCCAGAGAACTTAATGTTCCTGTGTCCACTGTGTGCAATATCATCAAGAGGTTTACAGCCCATGGCACTATAGGTAACCTCCCTGGACATGGACGGAAGAGCAAATTAATGAAAAATTACACCAAAGGATTGTTCGAATGGTGGATAAAGAACCCCGATTAACTTCCAAACAAATTCAAGCTGATCTGCAGACACAGGGTACAACAGTGTCAGCTCGCACTATCCATCGCCATCTGAATGAAAAGAGACGCTATGGTAGGAGACCCAGACCACTGCTGACACAAAGGCATAAAAAAGCAAGACTGGAGTTTTCCAAAACTTATATGACAAAACCACAATCCTTCTAGGAGAATGTACTGCGGACAAATGAGACAAAAGTAGAGCTTTTTGGTAAAGGACATCATGGCACTGTTTACAGAAAAAGAAATGAGGCCTTCAAAGAAAAGCACACAATCCCTACAGTCAAACATGGTGGAGGTTCAAAGATGTTTTGGGCTTGCTTTGCTGCTTCTGGCACTGGATGCCTTGACTGTGTGAACAGTATCTTGAAATCTGATTTTTACCAAAGAATTTGGGGACAACGTAGTGGCCAGTGTCAGAAAGCTGCGTCTCCACCAGAGGTGGAGCGTTCTGTGTGGAATTGTATCAGATTTGACTTTTCTTCTCAGTTTTTTTGTGTTTCAATGCAAACACAAAAAAAAATAAACATGTAAGTACTGAAACATTTGGAACTGCAACAGTTTTCTGAGAGAAGGGTTGCATTTTCTGACAGAATTGCAAGGGTGCCGATATTTTTGGCCATGACTGTACTTATAGAACTGCTTCTAACATGACACCTATGTCATCACTGTTGCTAATTATATGACATCACAACTCCCATGACATCACAATCTTCCCACGTATCTGAGAATAGTATGAGTGTGATAAACTCTAAACTGGAAATTCTCCTTCTGAGAATAATATGGTTGTGATGGCATGTGGCGGTCACACCCTTTCCCTCTCTGTAAAACACACACACAATGGGGAAAAAAGGGTGTGACCAACACACTACACATTCCTTAGGGAGATAGCAAGACTAACTTATAAAAATCTGTGTACATTGTATATAACTGTATGTAAATCATTTATACAAACATTGATTTTTTAAAGTGAAATGGATAACTGATTTACTCCACAACAAAATGATCAAATATCAATATTAGCATGTTGAATAAAGTGTTGTGATGAGAATAAACTGTATTTATTGTCCTGCCTGAGTTCAAGTGTTGGTAGTTCATTGTGTCTCACACAAGCCATGTGTTCACTATAATGTGTTATGGATAAGAGAGTCAGTTACCAGCTGTGAGATAACGGTTTGTGTCATCGTAAGTATTTTTGATGACACTATGTTCTCATTATTGTCACATAATCTAAATGGAGCGCATGGAAAGCATAAATGCCTGTCTGCAATGTAGAAGTTCAGCCTGAGAATATACTGAGAGATGACAACATCTCTCAAAGACCCTTTGACAGGACTGACCAAATAATGTCTGACATTGTCTGGCAAGTTAATTAAATTTCAGTCTGACTGTAATGTGTAGTATCTGGAATGTGATCAAGTTTGAGTCTGATTGTGTGAAAGAGAGAGACGAAATAGAGAGAAGGAATGCAGAAATGACAGATACATTGGCGTGTTGTCCTGTAAGGGCAAATTAAGTTACGTAACCACAATGGACAGAACTGCCCACTGTTCAGCAGTCACTATTTGTGTGTGTGTGTATGTGTGTGTACCGACAGCAGCGAATCTGCATTATTTGGGAAAATGCAGCCAGAAAGCAGTGTGCAGAATTGCAGTGGTTGAAATCCTCATGGCTGTTTCCAAAAATAGACAAAACCCTCTGCATCTGTGCGAGAGAGCAAATTTTCCGCGCTAAAGCACTATATAGCATACATTTCTAGGATCAATTCCACATCAAAACACCATCCTAATCACACACAAACACAGTCTATTAATCAGTAAAAGCAAATAATATTTACAACATGCCCTGTTTCATAAAAAACAGGGTCAGAAAGTAAACATAATATGCCACATGTGGGTAAGAAATAGAAAATTTGAAATGACTGTGTCAAAAAAGCACACCATATTTAATGTTTTATGTCATTAATATATATACGTAAATATTCTTAATATAAAATTTTAAGCCTATTATGGGTTTTGCATGGGTTTAGATCCACTGCAGATATCAAATGCTTTGATGGTAGTAATTAGAGGCAAATATTTAGATTTTTTTATTTGATTTCACAGGTAACAGCTTTTATGTTAACTGATAATGAACATACATGCAAACTAACAAAAAAAAAAAAAAAAGTACCGTACCGGTAAAATCCTTCTGAAATTAATCTCGAGAACAAATACTACCTCATAATTAAACATAACTAACTCTTGCAATGTGATCCTCAGTGAGTGAATATCCACCCCTTGAGTAATGACAGAAAATACTAGACAAACATTTATTTGCTAAGAACCTAGAGCCCTCTGTTGGTTAGCGAAAGAAACTGTGGAACAAAGAAACATAAATTTATTTAACATTTAGTTTTATCTAATGGTTCTAATAGTTTAACTATGACCCCCAATGGTCAACAAAAAATCAAAAGAAGTTTCTCGTTTTTAATTGGATTTTTACATTTTTTGGAATTTAATTGGACTTTAATTAATGTAATTTCACATCAGTAAAAATAACTATGAACTATGACTCTAAGTTCTTCTAATTTGGCCTGTGGAAGTAAAGAAGGCAATATCTGTGCTTAGCTAAAGTTAACTGTTTTATTTATTTTTATATTTTGGGTAATGATAATGACTAAGTAAATAAATATCACAGATGTCGACATAACAGCTGAAAACAAGACTTGTTGACAGTCGATTAATTTAAGAATCTGTCCTCGCCGCTTCACTATAATCAACTGTACTAGAGCAGACTTTT
The DNA here is from genome assembly GCA_012976165.1 of Labeo catla. Lineage (NCBI taxonomy): Eukaryota > Metazoa > Chordata > Actinopteri > Cypriniformes > Cyprinidae > Labeo > Labeo catla. Next base: position 2,249,583 of record VONZ01000047.1, on the reverse strand, counting down.
ATTTTACAATAAATGAAGTGGAAAATAATTTATCACAGACCATAGAAATTATTCAAACGTCACCAGTGGCCCATTCCATTTGCTCTCTGGATACATACATCAAAGCCTAACCTGTTTTACCCGGAAGTATATTGTGTTTATTTTATTGTTTTTAGTTCCCGCTTTAAACTTTTTTCATTACACGTAAACCCTTTTCACTTATACCTACAAATACTCTTAATACTCTAATAAAACCTTAATAATGAATAATAAATTAATACATAAAAATAAATACTAATAAATCATAAATATTATTTCACCCACTTTAACAGTAAGCTAAGTTAACTTTTTTATGTCTTTATTTACTTCATTTTCTTTTTTTTTTCTTTTTTATAATCGAAGTGGCACGCTTGAAAACATTTGTGGGAAATTTATCTACAAAGCTGCACAAATAACCCACTTGGTCTATTAAAGGACGTGAAACACAAGATCAACCGCGGCTTGCTGTTCATCTGACGTGTAGTAGAGTCGGTGTAGTGTTGACGTGTCTCTAAAGCGCTTTCCTCCCTTCAGCTCTCTCGTTTCTCGCTTTCTCTCTCACCCGGGCGGCGAAGCGCACCGGCAGCGCTGGACTATCCGTTTACAGCTTACTGGGACTTCAGATAGTGACCGTGATTTCAGGGGACCGTCACCATGGCGAGTGAGTGCAGTGTTTTGAAACGTTTCTCGTCTGTATTTAGTAGAGTTAATCAATGCGATTCAGCGGTTAAATCACACTAGAGTTCTGTTAGCATCATTAGCATGCTAGCCATTCAGCTTTCTTTGATTGAAACCTAAATGGCTGATGTAAGCTTTATTTACTTTGTGTTTATTTAACGTTAGTTGTGTATTTTACGGCAAGTAATGCATTTCTATTCCTCTTTAGTTTCTTTGTTTGGTTCATCATTTGTTTTTCGTGTGTGAATGAACATTTGCATTGCTTTTCTGGTGGCTAATGATTGAATGCTGCGGACAGCTAGCGTTAGCTTGTTAGCTACTTTCTTAACACGTCTGCATTGTACTACTACACAATTGTAAACAACTACTTTAGATATTTATTGTGATATATTTAAAAGCTAATACTGGGAGATAAACGTATTTAGTATTTTGTTGGATTGCCATACCAGAGGGAAATTGACATACTATAGAGGCTAGCAAATAATGCAAGCTGGCTAATTGAATCTAATTCTGTGTTTAACGTGATAATTGCTTGGCAGTTCATGAATAGGAATGATATAAAATCAGAGAAATTGATGTGTTATTAAATCTGAGCTCATGTGACAGAGCATTAAATTGTAATAAAGGTCGTAAATATGAGTTTTAGCCCATCGGTTTAATGATGACGACGCTTTAGATTGGGTACTGTTGTCTTAAGTAGCTCAACACGGGATTTGGGAAGAGAGGGATTTTTCATCATTTGTTTACTAAACCTCAGTCTTAAATTTCTCCTCATATTGAGGTGCTAAGATACAATTAAGGAATATGGTTTGGTAAATGTTTTGTTGCATTGTGATATTGTAATTTGTTTTATTTTGTAGCACCAAATTTCACCTTAACAGTTCTTCTTTTTTTTATTTCCAGTTAAGTTCTTGGAGGTTATAAAACCATTTTGTGCAGTTTTGCCAGAAATACAGAAACCGGAAAGAAAGGTAAAACATTGTATAACACATGTATCATGTTATATTTTTTACTAGTTTATTCACAGACCTGCATTTTAAACTCATAATTATGTTTGTCTTTCAGATTCAGTTCAGAGAAAAAGTACTATGGACTGCCATCACGTTGTTCATCTTTCTTGTTTGCTGTCAGGTAAGCTTGATTTCTTAATTTACACCAATCAAAAGTTTTTAAACAGTAAGATTTTTAATGTTTTTTAAAGAAGTCTCTTCTGCTCACCAAGCCTGTGTTTATTTGATCCAAAATAGAGCAGAAGCAGTAATATTGTGAAGTATTTGAATATATTGTAAAATGTAATTTATTCCTGGGATCAAAGCTACATTTTCAGCATCACTACTCCAGTCTTCAGTGTCCCATGATTCTCCAGAAATCATTCTAATAGGCTCATTTGCAGTCCAAGAAATATTTATAATGTTACAAAACATTTTTATTTCAGATAAATGCTGTTGTTCTGAACTTTCTATGCATCGAAGAAACATGAAGAATTCTACTCAGCTGTTTTCAACATAATAATACTAATAATAATAATAAATGTTTTTTGAGCAGCAAATCAGAATATTAGAATGATTTCTGAAGGATCATGTGATTAGAGTAATGATGCTAAAATGCAGCTTTGAAATCACATGAATAAATTACATTTTACAATATATTAAAATTGAAAACAGTCATTTTACATATTCAAATATTTCAGAATTTTACTGTTTTTGCTGTAGTTGGGATTAAATAAATGCAGACTTGGTGAGCAGAACATCTTTAAAAAGCATTAAAAATCTTGCTGTTCAAAAAATTTAGCTTGGTATTGTACGAAAATAGCACTTACCTGTGCTTTAGTGCTCTAGTTAGGTTCAGTGTATAAAAATGAGGTTAAGAGCTTGTGTTATGTGTCTCTCCCTCTCTCAGATCCCACTGTTTGGGATCATGTCTTCAGACTCTGCAGATCCATTCTACTGGATGAGAGTCATCTTGGCATCCAACAGAGGTAAGTCTTTTTCTGAACATGAAAGACTACTATTTTATAGGAATCATAGTTAGTTTATTCAAGCAGATAATATATACTGTCATCCAAAAGTTTATTAATGACCGTATTTTTCAGGTACTCTGATGGAGTTGGGTATCTCTCCCATTGTGACCTCTGGTCTGATCATGCAGCTGCTGGCTGGAGCTAAAATCATTGAGGTTGGAGACACACCGAAAGACAGAGCGCTTTTCAATGGAGCACAGAAATGTAAGTTTTTGTTGTTTTGAGTGTATTGCATGTACATGTAATTAAATAATATTAAATAGTTTTAGATTAGTTATTATAATTACAATGTTGATGGCAATTCCTTTTATTTTTTCAGTGTTTGGTATGATCATCACCATTGGCCAGGCTATCGTGTACGTCATGACTGGAATGTATGGAGACCCTTCAGAGATGGGTGCTGGCATCTGTCTGCTAATCATCATTCAGGTGAGAGAGCACACACACACGTGTATTTTGTGTTTAGAGAGTTTGTAAATGAGAAAGATGTAATTACATTTGTGTGCTCTTCCTGTAGTTGTTTGTGGCCGGTCTGATCGTGTTGCTGTTGGATGAGTTGCTGCAGAAAGGTTATGGTTTGGGCTCCGGTATCTCTCTCTTCATCGCCACCAACATCTGTGAGACAATCGTATGGAAAGCATTCAGCCCAACCACAGTCAACACAGGCAGAGGTATGCCTTCAGGACATCAGCAGCTCCTTTTAAAACCATATTTTTGAAGTGATGTTGACTGAATTTTGCTTGTGTATGTACAGGTACTGAATTTGAGGGAGCCATCATTGCTCTGTTCCACCTGTTGGCCACTCGTACCGATAAAGTGCGAGCACTGAGAGAAGCCTTCTACAGACAGAACCTGCCCAATCTCATGAACCTCATTGCCACAGTCTTCGTCTTTGCAGTGGTCATATACTTCCAGGTCAGTTATCCATAATACTGTAATATGCAAGACTTACATGTAATGAGTTGATGCTAAGATGTAATTGCTGAACTTAAATTAAAAATTGGTTTAAATTTTGTTTTCCACAGGGCTTTAGAGTTGACCTGCCCATCAAGTCTGCACGTTACCGTGGCCAGTACAACACATATCCCATCAAGCTGTTCTACACCTCCAACATTCCTATCATCCTGCAGTCTGCTCTGGTTTCTAACCTGTACGTCATTTCTCAGATGCTCTCCACTCGCTTCAGTGGCAATTTCCTGGTCAACCTCCTGGGGACTTGGTCTGTAAGTGTCACCAGTGCTTGTATCCTTATCTTGTTTTATAGCATACAGTCCGGAAACCAAATAGAACTAGGCAGAAGAGATTGAAAACTCTACTAATACCACTTTTTATTTTGTCGATATTGTAGGATACCTCGTCTGGAGGTCCAGCTCGCGCCTACCCTGTAGGCGGTCTGTGTTACTATCTGTCTCCTCCGGAGTCATTTGGTTCTGTGCTTGACGACCCAGTCCATGCAGTGATCTACATTGTGTTCATGCTGGGATCTTGTGCCTTCTTTTCTAAGACCTGGATTGAAGTTTCCGGATCATCTGCCAAAGATGTAAGTTACTAGTTTTTGCTCATTTATCAGTGTTGTTTTTGGATATTCGATATTAAGTTGTATGTGTGTTTTTAGGTGGCCAAGCAGCTGAAAGAGCAGCAGATGGTGATGAGAGGACACAGAGAGACCTCCATGGTTCATGAACTCAACAGGTGAGTTACAAACACATTAGGTTTTTAAATACTTGCTTTTTAGGATCTTCAATAACCTCACACTTTCTCTTTCTGTTATTCAGGTACATCCCCACAGCGGCTGCATTTGGTGGACTTTGTATTGGAGGCCTTTCAGTAATGGCTGACTTCCTGGGTGCCATCGGCTCTGGAACAGGAATCCTATTGGCTGTTACCATCATCTATCAGTACTTTGAAATATTTGTTAAGGAACAGAGTGAAGTTGGCAGCATGGGAGCGCTACTCTTCTAAACAAGGACACTCACAAGTCACACACACATACTTGCTGACACCTTATAAACACTTTTATTATTTTTATGATTGTTGTCATTTTATTTTTTATTTCGGTGCGTTTAGAACATTTAAAATGGTCTGTCACGAATGCTGTCTTGGGAGAGCGTGTTCATAGTCCGTAGTTACGGCTGAGCACGTTCTCCTATTTGTCAGAAGTGGCAAAACGTTTCTAAAATTCAGTGATTAAGCTGAACTTCAGTGGTGGGACGGTAAAGATGGACTCTGTGAGCTCTGACTAGGAATATTCAGGAGTTCTCCCTTCCCATTTTGTCCTTCCTGCGTCTCTGTGTCACTGAATCCCTTCATTCACCCTATGTTTTGATCCTAGTTATGCCAGGTTAAAAGGATTTTCCAGAAAGTATTGCTAATGTTGAGTGACTGAATTACTCGACACTGCCAAGTTTGTCTCCACACACAAACTGTTTCTGCTACATCTCAGTTTGTCATATCAGTCTCGTATGTCCAGCTGACAGGCTCCCCCCCAATAATAGCTGTTTATGTGATTTAGTTACGGCAGAAGATATGAAAACCAAACAGTCGTTCCAGAATAGCTTGTCAGTTCTAAACAAGGCAACATTACAACAGGTGAAATGCAACACAGTGTGGCACCAATGGTGTGGTTTTTTTTGTGTGTGTGTGTACTTATTTACGCTGGAATCCTTTTGTACAGAATACATCTGACACAGTATGCTTCAAGGATTTTCTGTTTTTGAAAGTACTTGTCTGTAGTGAGAGCTTAGAGGCAGACAGAACTTGTTACACCTGAAGTCATTTACTTTCAAAATTAAGCCCTTTTTACTGTATCATTGGGTGTCTGTATATATGACATTTAATGCAGTGTGAAACCATGTAAAATAAATCCTTCCTTTTTTTGATTATGTAAAAAGAAATGTTCCGAACAAATATATTCAGCAGAGACTGATCATTCTCAATAAAAACTCATTTTTTGGGAGATAAGATTGTGTTTTATTTGAGAGCGTGACTTACTAGACCTTTAATAATGGAGACTATAAAACAATCTTTTTATGTGAACGTAAACATGGCTCAGTCTCTCTCCTTTTACATATGACATGCTAAAATTTGAGTTGTTATACAGATTTCTAAAAAACACCAGCAGTACTTGATAAGTCCTCTGAATTATGTTAGCTATGTTACCTACAAAGGAAATACGATATTTCAGAAAACTCGTGTAAAATACTATGGCTGTTCCTTGTTGTGAAAATAGGTCAAGAACTGACTGGATGTTTATACTTTAAGTGTTCCTGACTTAAGTCGTTTAAACTTAAAATTCTAAACAATACTGTTCTATTCATTTCTTAAGCTCTTTAAGTGTCACAAGAACTGTGCTAAAATGATTTTCAAAAGCGTACAACTCCAAAAAGAGTGGGTGTATTATTTTCTTACAGGCAATCTAAGAGGCAAAAAAGTGTGGTCCTCGTCTACTGTTTATGACGTCATGACATTTGATTTGATAACGTGCGTTTTAAAGCGGCATGACCAAGTGGGAAATGAATGACAGTAGCACGGAAAGATAGTGGTTGATCGTTACTGGTGAACTGGAAACTTTTAGAGCTGGTACCGCAAAACACCGATAACAAAACGTTGGAAAATCAGCGCACGAACAGCATTATATCTGCTTTTCCTCAATTTCCCTTACGGTTCTGTGCAGAAAAAAATGACTGCAATAAACGGGAAAGGTAAATTCAGAATCGATTCCTGAAATGGATTTAGTTTTTGTTTCTTTATATTGATTTATGTTATCATTAACGTATTGTCTGTTCAATTTTAAAGTTCCGGTAAGATCTGAAACTTGACTCTAGCCATAAGACTGGAGTGATAGCGATGACCTTGTCATAATTCGGTGAATACTTTTGACATTTATGTTGAGTATTTTGTCTTCACTGATGCCACACTGAATGAATGAATAAATAAATACTACGTTTTTTAAGTTTTGAATTTTCTGTAAGCTGATGATATGTTTTAAGCTAACGTTACATTATTCCAAATGATTAAGGATTTGTTATTATTGTTGTATTACAAGAATCAAGGGTCAAACAAGGGTACACAAAGCACAAAAATGACAAACTGATTAACTGGAAACATCATTACAATCACATGAACATTAATGTTACACAATGTAACAGTAACTCTCGAAAATTAATAGTGTAACAAAAATTAATCATAAAAAAGTGTGAATGTTTTCCTTTAAAGTAATTTACCACAATTTTTTATTTTCATAAAACATTGTTTTATATATTTAAACAGTAAGATTTTTAATGTTTTTTAAAGACATCTCTTCTGCTCACCAAGCCTGCATTTATTTGATCCAAAGTACAGTAAAATTTTGAAATATTTGTACTATTTAAAATAACTGTGTTCTGTTTGAATATATTTTAAAATACAATTCCTTTGACTTCAAAGCTGAAATTTTAGCATCATTACTCCAGTCACACGAGTCTTCAGAAATCATTGTAATATTCTGATTTGCTGCTCAAAAAACATTTATAATAATTAAGTTGAAAACGGCTGAGTAGATTTTTTTTTTCAGGTTTCTTTGATGAATAGAAAGTTCAGAAGAACTTTTTATGTGAAATATAAATCTTTTGTAACATTATAAATGTCTTTATCATCACTTTTAGTTTAAAGCATAAGAAAAAATTATATATAATGACTCCAAGCTTTTGAATGGTATAGTGTAAAATGTTACAAAAGCTGTTTATTTCAGATGCTGAACTTTGGATCTTTCTATTCATCAAAGAATGCTGGAAATGTTTCTTGAACAGCAAATTAGCATATTAGAATGATTAGAATGACGTAGTAATGATGCTGAAAATGTATCTTTGATCAAAGGAATAAATTACATTTTAAAATATATTCAAATAGAAAGCAGTTATTTTAAATAGTAAAAAAAAATGTCACAATATTACTGCTTTTGCTGTATTTTGGATCAAATAAATGAAGGCCTGGTGAGCAAGTTGTTTGTAGTATTAATTACTTATTTACTTACTTGACAATTGTCATCAACTCTGTACAGGGAAGGACCAAGTCATATTTGTTACCAAGGAAGAACATGAAATTCCTAGCACTGTGAAACTGGTTGAGGAGGATACAAATGAGGACCATGAAGAACAAGGTGATAGATGGAAAGGAATACTTCCTTTCTGAGATTATACTGTGTAACTTTTAATTTTATATCCATTCTCTTTGTGTTCAGGTCTCATCTTGCGTAGTGGTGAGATAAATTGGGACTGTCCGTGTTTAGGGGGGATGGCAAGTGGAGTGTGTGGTGAGCAGTTTAAGACTGCATTCACCTGCTTCCATTATAGCCAAGAAGAAGTGAAGGGTTCGGACTGTCTAGAGCAGTTCAGAAGCATGCAGGATTGTTTTCGGCAACATCCCGAAATATTCCCTCAAAAAGATGATCTTCAGAGTGACAATCCTGGATCAGATGCAGAACAAAAAGACTCCCCTTCCATCTCTGACTTCAGCACAAGAAAAGAGTCTGACCCTCTACACACTGAGACAAATGATATGCCTTCACAGCTGCCTGTAGCTAGTTAAAATTGGAGAACAACCAATCTATTATTCCACTCTTTTGTTTTACTGTAATCTATTTATATGTTTTTAAGATGAGAAATATAGAAAACAGCAAGCAAGTGACATAACATGGACTGTATATTTTCCAAAACATGTTCAGATTAAACATGATATCCTGAAATATGTAACATGGTATCTTAAAAAAAAATTGGACCATCCAGAAAAAATAACCATATAAAGGCTGTTTTGAAAAACTTTCTTGAAATCTTTCTCTTATAGTGTGTTCTGGAAAATATTAACTTCATATTCACTTTTGTTCTTTTTTTTATCCACCTTATTCTTCAACGTGGAAGTAAGTCTATGGGTAAGACTTCTGGTTCATTAGCCGCTATAGGGTAATAATGAGAAGAATAACAATGTGCATTAAACAGTAAAACTGCTTGCACTGCAAACCAGTGTGTTCATAATTAAGATAATATATTAAAATAACATGGTAACTAACACTAATTTGTAATATCAAGCAGCAAAACAAGCTGTTTTGTACAGATAAATATAGCTGGACATGGATGAGACCAGAAGCCAGACCCATAAAATGCACAAATAGCCATGCCCGCTCTAATGAAAAAAAAATAAGGTGGATACTGTTTTATTATTTTTGTTTTATTTTGTTCCTAAAATAAACCTAATCTAAGTGTAAATTTGTTACATACGTCTGTGAAAGTGTGTGATGTTAACTGAGACAAATTTCTGTCAAACATGGTATCTGAGCAAGTACAAGTAAGTTAGGGGTGACCCCGAATAGTTGTAGGATGAGCCTGATTCCACTACCAATCTCACATTCGAATCTTCGCAGAGGTGTTATGAAAGGAGGATCATGTCATTTTGGCTATATGGGGATGATCAATGTGTAATTTCACATAGCAACTACCAGTTTTCTCCCAGCAAATTAATATACAGCCTATTATAATAATACTATAAACAAGAATGTGAAAATAAACAAAGAAACTGTTAATACATTTTTTTAACGTGCTTGAATAAGTCCATCCACCCCTGTGACAGACACTTTCCATGATCCGTGACTGACAGAGGAGCATCTTGGCGGCAGGTAGTGCTGTTCGATTCCGAAAATTTTAGAATCGAGTCCGATTCCGACTCCTGGTTCTGGAATCGACGAGATTCGATTCCGAGAATCGATTCCTCACTGTTTTCGATTCTTGTTTTTTTTTCTGGAGGTACCTCATTTCACCATGACTGTAGGATATAAAGGTCTTAGAAAGTACCCTTATCATAACATGAAGCTTTATTTTTTTATTTCTGTATTTAAATTGCAATTTTGTCTGCATTCCACATGAAATTAGTTTTAGCCCACAGCGCACAGTTCAGCTGAATGATGTGTACTTCAACGGCATGCTTTGCGCAAACTGTACACTGAAACAAAATAACCAGAACAATCAGATAAAAGTAAAAATCTCTCGGCCACTGATCTCTCGGCGTTTTCTTTCAGAATTATCATTGGCTGATAGAAAGGTTTAGAAAAGAGCATTTTATTTAAGATGGAAATAGGATCAAGACCCTCGATCAGCGCTCAAAACTGTGGACAATTTAAGGCCGTTTCACCGTAAAATAACTTCTGAATCGTTTTTGAACTGGTTCATTTAAAACGATCTATCCGAAAGAACCTTTTGTGGAAACGAATCAGAACTTCTAATCACTATTGAGCAAGGCTGCATCCTTCGACTCTTGATTACCAACGCCTCGGAATCGAGGAATCGATTCTTTTTGGAATCGACTCCCAGCCCTAGCGGCAGGTAAGCTGCCAAACTGACACAGGCAGAGTGAAAGACTATTTTTTTCAATCAGGTAGGGTGCAAGGGATTTCAAAACATTTCGTCCTGTTTAAATTCGATTTTTGGATACTGTGAACATTGGCAACGGCTGAGCACCCACGAAAAACTCCAGATATTATCTAATCTTTTCATTTTCATATTGCAAAACAGATCTGGCAAACTGTCCAGTGGCATATGTGTGTTTGCGCTCTGGCGAGAAGCAAAATGTTTATTTTTGTCCAGGTAAGGTGGTGAATCCTCTCACTGTAACAAAACTTAATGAGATGGCAATTAAGACGAGGGACAGCTTAGTAATTATGAAGGGAGTACTCTTTGTGCGCTTTCTAGGCTATAATCCGTTTAGAATTTGTATAAAACCCCTTTATTTTTCGGCCACATACACTTTGCAAAGTTTCGGGAATGACATCCACATATCCGCAGTATTCACACTCGAAATAGCAAATGACGGGACAAAAATATGTGTATATATGTGCATTGACAGTGTTGGGGTAATGCATATGGTAACGCGAGTTACAGATAACTTTTTCAAATAACTAGTAAAGTAACGCATTACTTTTAAATTTACGAGAAAAAAAATCTGAGTTAGGCTAAAGTTACTTTTTCAAATAAGTTAAGCAGGTTACTTTGTTTTTCTATTTATTCACTGACAGCTCTCCTGTCCCCTTGTTGAGAGAAATTGGGAGTGAAGTGCAGACCAAAGGCACTTCCTTCACCCTGAGGCTTATTAATTTCACTCTTGGTGTGAAAGGGCCTTTCCAGTCACCAAAAATATAACTTTGGGTTTTCTGTTATTAAAAATAAATAAGCAAGTTGAGCCCAGGTGAAAAAAAGTAATGCAAGAGAAGAGTAACATAATGTATTACCTTCCATAAAAAGTAAGTAACACAGTTATTATAATAATAATAATATTATTGGGCAATTCCAGCGTTATGGATGTAACATTTTGTGTTATGGATGTGCATCAGAAAAATATCAGTCTATGCACAAGTTTTCAATGTTAAAAAAGGGAAATAACCATGCGTTATGGATGTAACAAAAAAGGACACCGTTTTTGAGAGACTACATACTTTGTAGGGTTTCTGCGAAATGAAAGGCACAAACCAGACACAATAATACCCAACAAATAGAGAAGCGATGGCTCTTCACAGAACATATAATTGTTACTTAATTTTAATTTTGATGTGTCTGTTTATATGTACTGTTATGGATGTGACAGGCCTGAAAATAGCACCTACCAGACTATGGAAAATCATGCACTAAAAATAAACCAAAAAATGATTAAAAAACTTTAAGGGAGACCTCACATGGATATTTTAACCACCAAATGTTGACATCTGTGCTATCACTATTGTAAAAACCTTTGGTAAAAACTTTTTTTTTTTCATGGTAAGGTTGACCTTTGCATGGAATTACCCAATTATTATTGGGGGCAGCCGTGGCCTAATGGTTAGGGAGTCGGGCTTGTAACCGAAAGCGGGTTCGAGTCTCAGGTCCGGCAGGGATTGAAAGTGGTGGGAGTGAATATCCAGCGCTCTCTCCACCCTCAATACCACGACTGAGGTGAGTCCCTTGAGCAAGGCATCGATCCCCCAACTGCTCCCCGGGTGCCGCAGCGATAGCAATATGGCTGCCTACTGCTCCGGGTGTGTGTTCACGGTGTGTGTGTGTGTTTGATCACTTCTCACTACTGTGTGTGTGCACTTGGATGGGTTAAATGCAGAGCACAAATTCTGAGTATGGGTCACCATACTTGGCCACATGTCATGTCCTTTCCTTCCTTCCTTTCCTTATTATAACGCAATACTGTAATGCATTACTTTTAAAAAGTAACTCTCCTCAACACTGTGCATTGAGGCTTCTGAAGCACCCTCAGTATTTAATTCTGGAACTGTGTTTGAGCAGTTGGGCAAATCGGAGCAAGTCAGAAAAATTAGCAGGATGTTTGTTAATTTCCTCCATGAAAATCTCTTTGCAATTAGAGTAAACATGCACACAGTGTTCATCAAATACTCCTGGCATCTGTTGATTTCATCTTATGTGTGGATTTTTTTGTTTTATTTAGCGCAAATCTCGGGTTTCAGCCTGGTCATAGCTGGTCAGCAGTCTGGTTTTGGTTTGACTGGTTTTGGCCACTTCCTTAGCTGGTCAGGCTGAGAGACCAGCTGGAACGACCAGCTAAAACAAGCCTGACCAGCCTAGCAAGGCTGGGAGACCAGCTAAAACCAGCTAAGACCGGCCAACCAGTTTAGGCTAGTTTTAGCTGTTTTTTTCAACAGTGATATTGTTTGACCATTTATATTAATATAATTGTGTGTCACTTTAGTCAAACAGTATCAAAGTAATTTTACTTTGTAAAAGGTTAATGAATCACCTTTCACAGTGGGTCCAAAAGTGTGAAATTACATAAAAAGTTGAAACGTAAAATCTTTGATTCAAAACACGCTGTCCAACATCCATATTCCACATAACAGATTAAAGAAAGTCATGTGTAATGATTGTTAAAAAAAAAAAAGAGCGCAGGAATGAAGTTTCTTGAATAATATGTTTTGACAGCTAGTGTTGCACATGGTGGAAAATTTTTCAAAGCCTTTGAGTCAATCATCCAAGGTCATTAAAATGAAATTGATTGTTTCTGAGCTGGGGGGGCGGGGGTGTTGTTTTTATGTTTTTGTTAAAGTGCCATATCATGTTCAGCTTGTTCAATAATTGCCTGACAGTGGTATCTGAAGTTTCTTATTGGATGAGACTAGAGGGAAAACCAAGTAAACTGACCAATGGAGTGATGGGGAGGAGGCTAGATGGTCAGCAGGGCAGTGTTCATATAAAGCTTTTGAAATTCTTTCTGTGAACGACAGACAAATCCTGAGAGAACCTGTAAGTATAAACCTCGCAGAGATATATTTTAAATGTATATCTGCTGTTTTCATATCTTTGTATCTTCTCTGTGAATACAGGAGTGATGTCCAGCCTGAAGGAGATCTGTGCCGGATTGCCCCTTGATCCGCTTCCACCAAACCGTGGCAGAGACCCCAGCGTACCTCATGCACCTGTCCGCACTCCAAACCTCACCCCAGCAGAAGAACGGGTGGGTCGATATACCTCTGTGACATCTAATGTTCGGTTATTTGGTCATTTATAATAATTGAAAACGTAATAAATTATAATGAGCAGCCTACAATCTGCTTTCGATGACAGTGCATGGGGACCAGACCAAAAAATGACCATTAAAAAAGCATCATAAATGTAATGAGTAAGACTTGAGGTACTGTTCTGAAGAACAGTGGGCAGTTTAACTGTTCAGGACAAACAAGGGACTCATGAACAACTATCACTAAACAAAAATAAAGAGCTGTGGATCATTTAGGTAACAACACAGTATTAAGAATCAAGTGTATGTAAACTTTTGAATGGGGACGTTTTTATAAATTCAAATATTATTTTCTCTTGTGGACTATATGTAAACATCTTTTATGTGAAATATTTTATTCAGGTCAGTACTAAATTAAAAATACCATGCATTTTATATGATCCCTCTTATTTTGGTAAAACAATTAACATTTTGCAGACTCCCTAACCTCAACTGCACCTCTGTGACAGATTCTTAAAAGTTTATTCAGCCAGGATACATTGAAACTTTCTATTTGATAAAGAATACTGAAAAAAAAATCGAGCATGGTTTGCACAAAAATATTATGCAGCAAAGTGCATAAAGTGCATCAGCAGTGGTTAAAAATACAAAACCTTCCAAATCTTTCCACAGTGTGAGCCCTGTCAATCATTAGAGGAGATAAGAGTCTGAATTTTGTAAGAGAGAACAGAACGAACACTCAGTGAGTTGGGGGATGAGGGACAGAGACCAAAACATTTAGTAACTTGATTGCATCATGATTACTCAGTTAATCTCTACTGAACTCTCCTGTCCTTTCTGTCATAGTCTTTTTCTCTGTCTCTCTAGCTGGCTTTGAGGAATGCTTTGAGATACTTTCCCCCAAATCTGCACGCGACTCTGGCTACAGAGTTTGCGCAGGAGCTCAGACAGTATGGACACATTTACATGTACCGTTTTTGTCCTGCACTACGTATGAGGTACAACATAAGCAGTCGCACAGCATACATGGACAAATGTATTAATACACTGTCTTGACTATGGCATTTCATACCATATCTGTGACTGTATGTTATAGAGCCTATCATATTGATCAGTACCCATGCAGAACAAGACAAGCGGCTTCCATCATGCTTATGATAATGAACAATCTGGATCCTGCTGTAGCACAGGTATATTTTCACATGAAATATCTACTCATCCAGAAATGGCTGGAAGGTTGAGATAATATTTTATGGTGTAAGTACTGTCTCTCTAAATACTGTCATTTTAATGCTTGTCTGCTCTCAGTTCCCACAAGAGCTTGTCACATATGGAGGAAACGGACAGGTGTTCAGCAACTGGGCGCAGGTTTATATATTTATATATTTATGTAACTGTAATATAAAAAAGTATATATATACTTTATACACCTAAATATACACCTTACTGTGTTTATGTGTGTTATATGTAGTTCTGGTTGGTATTTCACTATCTGAGCACCATGACTGAAGAGCAGACCCTTGTGATGTACAGTGGTCATCCATTGGGTCTCTTTCCCAGCCTCCCTTCTTCTCCACGATGTGTTATCACAAATGGCATGGTAACATACACACAGGCCTTTATGCATGATTATGGGTTATATTTACCCATAAGGCTGCATCTCTTTATCTACCTGTTTTGTTTCAGGTCATTCCAAACTATTCTTCCAGAGAGGAATATGAGAAGATGTTTGCTATGGGCATTACAATGTGAGATTTCACCAAAATCTATTAACAATTTAACTGTGCATATGTACACTACTATTCAAACGTTTGAGGTTGATGAGATTTTTTTAAAAGTCTAAAAGTCTATCTTCATGAAAAATGGTAAAACAGTAACACTGTCAATTATTATCGCAATTTTAAGGATTTGTTTTCTATTTTAATGTATTTTAACGTGTGATATTTTTCAAAGCTGAATTTGTTTTTTTTTTGCAGTAGCCATTACTTAAATGTGCTTAAATTGATAGCTCACCCAAAAATTCTGTCATTAATTACTCACCCTCATGTTGTTCCAATGCCGTAAGACCTTTGTTTATCTTGGCAACACAAATTAAGATATTTTGATAAAATCCAAGAACTTTCTGACCACATTCAAGGCCCAGAAAGGCAGTAAGGACATTGATAAAATAGTCCATGTGACATAATTTTATGAAGATTTTATGAGAATACTTTTTGTGCTCAAAGAAAAGAAAAATAAAGACTTTATTCAACAATTCCTTTCTGGCCCTTGAATTTGTCAGTTGCGTTGCTGTCTATGGAGGGTCAGAAAGTTCTCGAATTTCATCAAAAATATCTTCATTTGTGTTTGCGAAGATGAATGAAGGTCTTATGGATTTAGAACGACATGAGGGTGAGTAATTAATGACAGAATTTTCATTTTTGGAACATATAAGAAACATTTCTTCTTATTATTAATGTTGAAAACTGTTGTGCTGCTTAATATTTTTGTGGAAACTGTGATGCATTTTTTTAGGATTCGTTTTTGAATAGAAAGTTCCAAAGATCAGCATTTATGTGAAATGCATTATAAATGTTTTTGCTGTCACTTTTAATCAATATAATGCATCCTTGAACAACTGGATGATAGTAAAGTCGGTACTGTCTAGTGTGTATGTTCCTCTGTGTTTATGCTCAGGTATGGGCAGATGACTGCTGGAAGTTACTGTTATATCGGCCCTCAGGGCATCGTCCACGGCACCACGGTAACAAAAGCATCTATTAAAAATGTTTTATCAAATGGAAACATTAAAAAACAGTCCTAAACAAGTATTTCTTTGTGTATATAGCTGACAGTGCTTAATGCAGGTAGAAGATACTTGGGCTCAGGTGACCTGAGGGGTCGTGTGTTTGTGACATCTGGTCTGGGTGGCATGAGCGGAGCACAAGCAAAGGCAGCAGTCATTGTTGGCTGTATTGGGGTCATTGCAGAGGTTAGATGATTGAAGTAAATGCTCACTATTATTATATATTTCTAGCCAATCAGTATTTTGTTAAAAGCAAATTTGCTTATCAATCAATGCGTGACAAGCTTAGATTCACAAAGAAAATGTTCTGATTTAGTGTATACCTTCAAGTCCCCCTGTAGTCAAAATTGTTATCCCTTAAATCATCAAAATGTTTTTTTCTTGTGAAAATAATTTTCTCATGCCTTAAAACAGTGTGAATGTAACTCTACCCTTCTTGCCTCATTTACTAATTTGCATATATACATATGCAAATTAACCCCGCCCCCACGTAGTCGCACCAGCCAGAGCCCCGTGATCCACTAACTGAACTGTAGTAAAGGCGATATAATGGCGAAACACGGATAACGACTGATAAA
This sequence comes from Labeo catla, assembly GCA_012976165.1. Classification (NCBI taxonomy): domain Eukaryota; kingdom Metazoa; phylum Chordata; class Actinopteri; order Cypriniformes; family Cyprinidae; genus Labeo; species Labeo catla. Next base: position 2,233,028 of record VONZ01000047.1, on the reverse strand, counting down.
ACTATGTTTTACTAGCGGACAACTACAGTGGATACTGTAACATGTGTTAAAGTTACTTACTTGACGATGTTGTGTCCTCAAAATGCTTTGAAGGCTCGAATGCAGCCTAGTTTGTGATTCCAGTTCGCGCCCGCGAGCATATACGAGTGAAGTGCAGAGGGCAATGCGGGAGAGGTGCGTCTGACTCCGGGCTACTTTTACACTGTTGCCGCGACAAACCGCATTTCTGGGACAGCCTTTTTTAAAGAGAACAAATACTTAGCAATGGTTTTGATTAATGGACTGCCACATGGTTTGAAAAGCATATTAAAAACACCACATAGACAAATAAACAACATAAAAATCTTGATTTTCACTACAGGGGGACTTTAAGTGTGTTTTCAGATTTTAAAGAACTAAACTCAAATTTAAATGTTTTTTCATTCACACTTTTCCTGGCCATAGAAGTGGACACATGTCTAATTTTGGTTCATTTTAGTTGTGGTCCATTTCAGTTTTCATGTGTATTTGTAAACAGTTTTAAGATATGTTCCTCAATCAATCATTTTCATAAAACTGAGGTCAAATACCTGCTATGCTTTGCCTTCAGAACGTACATTATAAAAGAACCACAGCACAGATTTATTGCAACCTTAGTCAAAATCTTATAGCGAAGTGAAAAATCGCTTGAAATCATTTGGATTCTTCACATTCAAGTCTATATACCCTCAACCCCTAAAATGGTTCACATGTGAAAAACCTTAAATGCTTAATCATAACTGACCTCTGCAGGTTGATGAAGCAGCCCTAAAGAAAAGACATGAGCAGGGCTGGCTGATGGAGACCACTAGTGACCTGAGCCACTGCATCCAACGCATCAGGTACAGTATGCAAGAAAACGTACATAGAAACACATTGAAACACATAGACATATCTTTAACTTATGCTTAATCTTATAGGGAGGCCAGAAAGGCAAAGATGGCCTTGAGTTTAGGTTACCATGGCAACGTTGTGGCCCTCTGGTAAGTTGTGTACTTCACATTCTTTTTGCTACGATTTACAATGTTTTATAGTAAATTATAAGTGCAGTATGTTTCAGGGAGAGTCTTTACCTGGAGTATAAGAAGACAGGAGAGTTGTTGGTTGATTTGGGTTCTGATCAGACATCACTGCATAATCCATTCAGTGGAGGATATTACCCAGTGCAGCTCACCTTCAGACAAGCCAATCTGCTCATGAACACCGACCCTGATCGCTTCAAATCTCTAGTACATGAAAGGTACACACCAAAATCCCTAGATGTGAATGTCACAAATAACTAAATGTTATTTAAAACTACATAAGCTGCAACTCCCTTGTGTAGTCTTCGCAGGCAGGTGGCAGCCATCAATAAACTGTCTGATGCAGGGATGTTCTTCTGGGACTACGGCAATGCTTTTCTCTTAGAGGCACAGAGAGCAGGCAAGTAAAGAGTCAGCTGCCTATACATGGCTATTTACCAAATAAATAAATGAGTTATGAATTTTTTAGTAAGAAGAAAGAGAAAATAAATACATTTTATCTCACAATTCTTCCCTTTTACATATACCACAAATCCAACTTTTTCAGAACTCAGTCAGAAATTTTAAAAAAAGCAGAATCACAAGTTTATATCTTGCAATTCTCAATGTATATCTTGCAATTCTGAGAAAAAGTCTCAGATCTGAGAATTCTGAGAATTATTTATTTATTTTTTTATGATGTGGCAGAAGCAACCTTCTATAGAAATTTGACTTAAAATGTAATTATTATCCAGTGAGTATTAAGTATTTTAGCCACATAACAAAACCTTTTAATATCAAAATATGCATAGATAACCTCAAACAAATCAGTTCAAGACAAAAAGCGCATCAGTAAACATGTTCTTCCGTGTCTTCAAGGTGCGGAGGTAGAGAAGAAAGGGGGAGGGGCTACTGAGTTTAAATATCCCTCATATGTCCAACACATAATGGGGTAAGTGACCATTCGCATGCTCACACACATATATGTACTACATACACTCACAGACTAGTTTTAAAGGGGTAGTTCACGCAAAAATGAAAATTCTAAAAAAAGAATTAATTACTCACCCTCATGTTGTGCCAAACCCGTAAGACCTTCGTTCATCTTCAGAACACAAATTAAGATATTTTTGATGAAATCCAATCGTTCTGACCTTATTACCCTTCTGGGCCTTGAACGTTGCGTTGCGTCGCTGTCTAAGCAAAAAGCTCTCGGATTTCATCAAAAATATCTTAATTTGTGTCCCAAAGATGAATGAAGGTCCTATGGGTTTGGAACACCAGGAGGGTGAGTAATTAATGACAGAATTTTCATTTTTGGGTTAACCAACCCTTTAATATTTGACCCTTCCTATAGAGATATTTTTTCTCTGGGTTTTGGACCATTTCGTTGGGTCTGTACATCTGGTGACCCTGCTGACCTAGCTGAGACGGACACAATCGTCACTGCTGTACTAGAAGAGATAAGTTCCACAGTAACTGAACATGTTCGACAGCAGTACGCTGACAACATCCGCTGGATCCGTGAAGCTGGGAAACACAAGATGGTATGAGTCAGAGACGACCAATTCTCAATCACCACACTTTGTTTTTCATATTCATTTTGTAGTCACATACATTTTTTTACGGATTGATTTTGAACTTATACTGACATCTAGTGATGTGGATGCAGCATAACACAGAAGCAAACACTTACTTATGCCAGTGTATCACAGTCAGTCAAAATTAAGGTATTCAGTCATAAAAAAGTATGCATAAAATTATGATTTTAAACATATGTTTAAAAGGCACTATTTATTTTAAAATGTACTTGATCTTTTAGGTTGTGTGTTATAACAATGTTTTGTGTGTTCAGGTTGCAATATACATAAGGCTGAGTTGTGTGTTTAGGTTGTGGGTTCGCAGGCTCGTATTCTCTATTCGGATCAGCAAGGAAGAGTATCCATCGCCTTGGCCATAAACCAAGCCATTGCTGAGGGCAGAGTCTCGGTAAAGTGTGCATACTATGGCACTCATTTAATTATGGTTCATTAATACACACTTTGCAACATACTAGTGCAACTGGGTGTTTTTACCCTCTCAGGCTCCAGTAGTCATCAGTAGAGACCACCATGATGTCAGCGGGACAGACAGCCCCTTCAGGGAGACCTCTAATGTTTATGACGGCTCTGCCTTCTGTGCAGGTACAAACAGACACATCTAGGCATACAAGTGAACTCATAGTCCTTATACTAACTATACCGACTGAGTAAGGGATAATATACAGTAGTAATGAAAGAATGTTCTGACTGACCAATCAGAATGAAGATTCCAGAGAGCCTATTTAAATAATTTTTATGTCTGTGCATTTGTTATAGACATGGCAGTGCAGAACTTTGTTGGTGATGCTTTCCGTGGTGCCACATGGGTTGCTTTGCACAATGGGGGTGGAGTTGGATGGTAAGCAGAGATTTCAGTTGATTAATAGTGTTAGTAATTGCTAGTTAGTCATCAGTAGTGCAACAATTATTGGCTCTTATTTTTATTTTTAGGGGTGAAGTGATGAATGGTGGTTTTGGATTGGTTCTGGATGGTTCTGAAGAGGCAGGGAAAAGAGCTAAACTAATGTTGAACTGGGATGTCTCTAATGGGGTGAGTATCTTTATGTGTACACTGTGTATGTATACACTGATTATACTCTTACATATATAAATTCTGATGTGTATATTGTTAGGTTGCACGGAGATGCTGGTCTGGCAACACCAATGCTTATGAGACAATTCAACGTACCATGGAGGACCAGCGTCAACTGAGAGTCACAATGCCCAACCCAGTACAGGAAGATCAAATTCTGGACCGTGCACTGCAGGGATAGACTAAATTCTGATTGAAATAGAAGATTATGCATTAAAATGCAGCATAATGAGTTTCTATGAAAACATTCACATACCAGAAAAAAATCAGGTCACACAAGTACTGTTCTATTCAATCAGAATGGACAATGAAATGTTTATATCCACTTTATTTTTCAGTGCGCAAGTAAGCTGTTTTCTGGTAATGTATTAGACTTCCGGTTCATAAGCCGCCTCAGGGAATTAACAAGAAGAATATCAAAGTGCAGTAAAACTGTTTGCACTACGAACCAGTGTGTTCATAATTAAGATAATACATTAAAATAATATGGTAAGACACACCAGTTTGCAATATTAGACAGCAAAACAAGCTGTTTTGTACAGCTAAAATAGCTGGAAGCAAATGAGACCAGAAGCCAGAAAAATAAAGTGAATAGACTATAAAATTTAAATTCTAAGATACTAAGATTAAATTCTAAGATTCTAATAAGTCTAAGATTACCCTGAACTAGTGCATTATTTACAGCTACTTTTGCATTTTATGTTTATGTTGTTTGGTTTTTAAATTTGTTTCAGTGAATTGATTTGAATAAAGTATTTGAGGTAAAGGAGCAACCTGATGTGTGTTTTTTATGGTTGTAAAATAAGAACCTTCCATAAAGGTAAGAATGGTCCTGAAAGTAAGTAGCTAGTGGACAAATAAAATATTATTGGTAATTTTTGACACTGGTGTTGCAATAGTAAGTTAAATGGCATTATGGTAGTATCATGTCTGTCTACAAACAGTATAAGTATTTGAGATGCAACTGACAATATAGTTTCTGAAATAATTTAATTAAACTTAAAACTGCTTTTGTACAGTCCATGACTGTCTTGAGTCAAAATCAAGAGAAGCTTTGACCTTTGAGAAAGAAGAATGGATGTCATGGATACACATGTAAACATACCACCCATAGACTTTAGTTACTTCACAGCTACATTTACCCAAGTGAGTGGCGTTCAATAAAAATATTACAATTTAGCTTAATTTTATTTGAACAGCTTTTTTTTAAACAATGCTAAAAAGTCCAGTACTGGGAACGGAGTGCTTACTGGGAGACCCGACGCTGGAAGAGGAATTCAGGCGGTTAAAAAAGAGAGATTTGACAGAGACGTACTTATTTCAACTGGCATGTGGTTCGTTGGGACCACAAAAATGCAGTGGTAGTGCCTTTAGGAAACATATAATGGATAAGATGAAAACATCAACTCGACCACAGCCGAAACACCTTGACGCTCGACCTGCTATACCTGCGTCAGAAAACAGAGGCGCTGCTGGGTTCTACTCGCGTTTCCCTGTAGACAAGCCAGCGGAACACCCGGACTGTATCAGGGACATGAAAGCGTTGAGAGAAGCGCTAGAAGGGATGGGAGATCTGCGCAGGTGGCTCCATAATAAACCCATTCTGACCGACTTGGAGTTTGCCGTCATGGAACAAGACCGAAAAGCTAAGCGGATGTCATCACTCCTTACAGAAATAAGATTCGTCCGACCACCACCAGATTCGGTTATTGTAGGAACATAACTTGACATTTACAATGAAAACTAGATGACAATGTTAAGTGGCTCTAGAAATGCCACAACTAAAAATATTATAAAAAGAGGGTTTGCACTTACGTCACGATTTGGTCAGTTACCCTGGTGTGCGGCCAAATTGGCGATACTCGAATGTAAACAACAGCATGGATTGCACGACTAACGTACTACTGATAACGTTGTTCTGCTTGTTTATGTTGTCTAAACCACAGAAAAAATGTGTGGACGCTGGTAATTTATATACAGAAGGTCTTAGTAAGCAGGAAAGGGTGCAATATTACAAACTAAAGTTAATAGGTGGTAAAGAAATGTACGAGCAGTATTATTTAAGATATTAGCCTAATATGTCACCTACCTGATTGAAAATGATAAGAACAAACACAAATGTTGTCAAGATTCTTGCCCTGGAAATCCTGGTTAAGTTTGGCCAACCAAAAACACCTGTTGTTCCTCAGAGAGTTTTTTGCACTTATCTTCTTGATTTGTTATAACTTTTGGCAGTGTGTAGTACTCCAAATGTTTTTCCTGGTCAGACCACTTAGTACAGCCCAAATAATCAGCAAAATATGCGAACTTCATTCGGTTCAGCTGATTGATGACACTGATTGATGTGAAAACACTCTGTTGCATTAGAAACAAAGTATTAAACCAAATATTCCCAACCGAATAGTACACCAAATATTTTGTCCAAATATATTTCTGGGAGGGCTTTCAAATTTGTCAATTTTGTCTTTATATTGTAGTCTCCGCTGGCTCTCAGACGTGAAGTTGAAGGAGTGAACAACTTTGTGCGCATATGCGATGCCTGCAACCTCTCCAAACTCTTAGACTGGAATGAGACTGGTAAATTAAAGCGTGTAGACCTCTGTGCTCTGTTTAAGAAGGTGTGCATATTCAGCTTTGGCAGTACATTTATTGTTCAGTTTTTGCACAGATGTAAGGACAACAAACAAAATGTTTGTTTTGTATGTTTTGGTTTGTAGGAAGGCTTCTTCATACAACCTGAGCGGCTGAATGTGCTGATGTCCTTATTGAAAAGTAAGAATGGAAACTCAGTAACTGTGGAAGACCTGGCTGCTGGTATTCAGGCCTGGAGCAGAAAGTATCAGGAAAAGGAAGAACAACAAATAAACCCAGGTGTGCTCAGTGTGAAAAGATGGGTCTTAAAATCATACAGTCATTGTTGGTAAGGGTTCAAATATACAAAAATGCTAAAAAAAACAAAGAATTTTTTGGACCCAAAGGATTTTTCTGAAGAACAGCAGGCAGTTTAACTGTTCTGGACTGTTTAGTGTATGTAAACTTTTGAACGGGGTCATTTTTGTAAATTCTCTTTATATTATTTTCTCTTGTGGACTATATGTAAAAAATCTTGAAAAATGAAAAATCTTATTCAGGTCAGTACTAAATAAAAATCAACATGCATTTTGTATGACCTCTCTTTGGTAAAATAATGAACATTTTGCAGATTCTGCAAGGTGCATGTAAACTTTTGACTCAATTGTATAACTTGATCTTGGGGTAAAGGGAGGGACAAAGTGCAAATGTGTGATTATGAACATGAATTGCTTTCAGAGTGTAACATCATATAGTATTGTGTATTTATGTTTAGCTTTTTGGAATGCAGACTATGAAAAAACAATTGGGTCAAGACATCATCCTCCAGTGCATGGAGAGGAGAAAGATGACCAGGTACAGCAACACATCCTTATTATTATTTGTATACAATTAATGTGAATTACAGTAACAAAATATGTTGAGCTCTTTGAATGTGAACATTTCTAGGAAGGTTTGCAGGATGTGGAGGTGTTAGTGATCATGCGGAGAGTTCTGGCAGCCAGCAAGACCTCTTGCCCTTCTTCTCTGAGTGGCCCAGTGGGCAGAGAAGTGGAACGTTTCAGGAGACTTTCTTTCAGAGAATACCAGAAAACACTGGAGCAATGCCAACGACAAGGTCTTAATGTGAGCCAGGCTACACTACAGAAAGGTGTGTTATATATAATATATAGAAACTGCACATTAACAAGCACATATAGAGATGGCATAGTAAACCATTGTAAAATGAATGCCGAATACAACCTGACAGTGTCTCTTTCTCTAAGTTCTGCTGCGCCCTGGTGACATGAGCTTGTCTAGCAGCTTTAAATTGGGAGGGAAAGGTCACTTCAGGACAACCAGAGTTGAAGGTGGAGCACATAAGGGCCACAAAGAGATGTAAGTTACTGTATAACGAGGGAAAAAAAGACATAAAAAGAAGTTTTTTATGCAGCAAAGATACATACATTTTTTTAATTTGGTTATGTCTGCATCTGTGTTGTAGGAAGAAGCAGTCAGTTTGCTGGGCGAACCCTAATGCTTTCTGGCCAGGAAGGGAAGATCATGTGTGCTTGTTTCTGCCTGTAATGACAAGCTCTCCTGCAATGGTTTTATTTCAGCGTATTGAACGTACTGCTGTGCCAAGTCCCGGACACTGGCCTGTAAATCGTTTAGGATACTCAACCTCTGGAGACATAGAAGCTCGTAAAATGTACACCCTCTAGAACGTCTTTGAATGTCTGCATTGTAGTTTTGACTTCTAAAAAGCAAATTTCTGCCATTAGATGGCGGAACTAAAGCAGTCATGCTTGATTAAATAAATACTAAAATGTAACATTTTCTCTCAATACAGTTTTTTATTTACAGTATGAATGTACAAATAACTTGTGTGTGGTGTGTGAATGGAGCTCTGTTTTCCTGTTTTCTGTATTCCTGACACCGGGGTATTTGCATTAGGAAGTATAAAGCAGAGTGATTTGTTTGATGATATAGATCAGGGCACCTGTGAAATGAGAAAACAGAAAGAGCACACTGTAGAAGAGAGACGTCAAGGAGAGAGGACGAAAAGATGTCACGAATTTTGAGTCCGCTGCTGTCGACTCGTGAGAACGGTCTTCTCTTCAGTTTACTAAGTCATGACTGCAGTGTGAGTTCACTTTTTTAAATCCTTTTCCTCGTCCATTTTTACTTATTGGTTTTGTTATATATCACCAGATCTAAATACCTGTTTTTTTTTTTTTACTTTTTTATTCTTGTGTACAAGAATTACTGTTATTGCACTTCCTTTATTCATTGTTATTATAGTGTGTTGCTTGAGATGTATGTCATTGTAGAAGAAATATTTTGAATAAAATGAACTTTTACTGAAATAAGTTTTTATTTTTTATATAGTTAATTTTATTTAATCTAGTTTTAAAGGCTAAATTTTTAAAGGCTACATTTCTCGTTTTATTAAGTTTAGCTTATATATAGACAAAATTAAACAAAAACAACAGAATTAGTAAAACTTTAACTAAAATTCAAATGAAGACTTGAATAAAATTAATAAAATCTGTAAAAGTATCTTAATAATACTAGAATAACAGTGACTAAGACATTTAAACACATGGATCGTGTTTCATAATCTTTCTATGCACTTGTTTCACTTTATCTGGAATACACATGATCCTAACCACTGACTGCTGGTTTTTCTGGTTTGTAGACAGAAAACATGGTGGTTATTTTAATGATTCACAGGTATAGAGCCGCAGAGGCCAGTCATAGGACAGATGCATACAATTGTTTTTCAACTATGCAAACTTATGCAAACGGTATATTTACAGACAAAACTGCATAGTCGTACAGACAAAATTACATTGCACACCTACACCACTGACTGCCCTGTCTGCAGTGCAGCTGGATCTGTATTTGTACTTAAATGTGTATTAATTAAAAAAGAAATAAAATTATACTGTTTGTCTCTGAATATGCATTTTATATGTACATTCAAAGTATACATTCACAGGCACATTGTATATGTATTTATAAATGTGTGTGTCTGTTTGTGTACATTACAGGTTTTAGCATGTGGTATTGTCCAGCTGGTGATGGCAACCCCTCCACAGAAAAAGCAGTGGAAAAGTCACAGTTTTGGAGTTTTATGTCTGGTGCAAGATAAATCTGTGCATTCAACATTCATGAGACTCTACTCTCTAAAGGTGAGGCTAATGGATACTACAAAAAGAGCAGTTTTCCTTGAAATCAGGATTTCTAGGAATCAGCAGTGCGAGAAGTTTTAGGAAAATCTCAAATTAAAACAGTTAATAGATGATTCGATGATTTTGTGTATATTTCTCTTTAAAATCGCTGGAAACATTAATACACACCATGTGTTTTATATACACTACCAATCAAAGGATTTTGAAGAGTTTTTAATGTTTCTTTATATTTTTTATTTTATTTTTTAAGTCTCCTCTGCTCAGCAAGCCTGCATTTATGTGATCCAGCAAAAAAAGTACAGCAAAAACAGTAAAAATGTGAAATATTTTTACTATTTAAAATAACTGTTGTATGAAGCACAGCTGAAGCCATGTGCAGAATTTGCAATATTCGGTGTTCCATGTGATGAATCAAATTTGACTCAAAGACAACTAAATATCATTGCCTTTGCATCCTTATTGGCTCGCAGACAAATTTTATTACATTGGAAATCTACAAATCCATCTAAAGCATCACAATGGCTTCGGGATCTGATGTTATACCTACATCTAGAAAAGATTAAATATTCAATTAGAGGTTCCCATAAATTCTCTTATGTCTGGCAACCCTTATTATCATATTTCACTGCTATAAAGGTACTTCCTTGACATTGTAATATTCCTGATTATGGTATCCAGTTTAATTTATCTATTCATGTATGTATGTATTTATTTATTTATTTATTTTATTTTATTTTAACTTTTTGTAATTATTCATTTATTTTTCCATTTTTATTCAACTATTGCACATCCATCTCTGTTGTATTCTAATCAATATCATTATTAATATTAGGCAGTATGTTCTGGGTTGGTTGGGGAGGGTTTAAGAATGTAAAAAAAAATACAGTCTCTGTACAAATAATAGCATTTGTCCTTGGAATAAAAATAAAGAGGAAAAAAAAAATAAAAATAACTGTTTTCTATTTTAATATATGTTAAAATGTAATTTATTCCTGTGATTTCACAGCTGAATTTTCAGCATCATTACTCTAGTCACATGATCCCTCAGAAATCATTCTAATATTCTGATTTGCTGCTCAAATTTCTTTCCAAATATATATATATATATTTTTTTTTTTCTTTTTAAATAGTAAAAATATTTCAAAATTTTACTGTTTTTGCTGTACTTTGGGTCAAATAAATGCAGGCTTGGTGAGCAAAAGAGACGTCTTTTTACAAACATTACAAATCTTACTGTTCAGAAACTTTTGACTGGTAGTGTATTTCATACTATCTTGTTAGTGAAATTACTCATTTGCTTTATTTATTTATTCTTCACATTCTCAGAATTCTGTTCTACAAAGTCTCTATTGTTATTAACCCATTTCCACCGCTCTTTAATGTGCAATAGTTCTGCTTTAGATTTTAGCCCATGTCTTCACTACCATGTGACCATGGTATTTCCCTTTCTTTTTGCAGAAAGCCAAGCTGCAGTGGGAACAGGAGCTGTATACACCATTTGAGTACTCAGAAACTTGTCCTTATTTCCACACCTTCTCTGGTGATGTGAGTAACAAATACGTTGCATTGCATGTATGTGTGCAAGCGTGTTTATGTGCATCCGTGCATCAATATGTGTGTGTGGATCGAAATCTAATTTTTGCAATGTTGAGGTTCAGGGCTTAGGCAATATAAAATATCATTAGAAAAGCAACAGAAGTCAATAAAAGTCTTCACCATGATGTAAAGCAAACGTGTGTGCATGCAGGAGTGTCAGATAGGAATAAACTTTGCGGATGAAGATGAGGCCAAGCAGTTCTACGTGGCTGTGCAGAAGCAGATCAGTGATAATAAAGGTCTGTCACATTTTGAATACTCCTTGCAAATCGCATTAAAATAATGAACATTGTGCCAATGAATGTTTCTCTCTTCTCCAGCATCTCCATCAGGACTTACACGCAGATACAGTGTGGGGGGTGTTTCTGACTGGAAAGAAAAACTTGACAGCTGTCTGAGAGGAAATGAAGTGCACAAGAGGTGAGAAGCAAAACAGAGACAGTCTGTGGTGAAATCAATCTACTTCAAAATTTTATGTTTAATACAATGTGTTACTTGCCATTTCTTTGTAGTTGTGAGATTCACTAGCAATTTCTTAGTTAAAATTGTGAAAAGTAAATCCTACACTATTTTTTTTCCAGTGTAAGGTAATTAGGTTCTGATTATTTGTTTATTAATTCTGTCCGTAGGCATTCCCTTAGAAGTGTACCCAGAGTTCCACACCATCATGATTCAGATCCAGAGGGCAAATTATCAATTGCTAGCACAATATCCAGCCCATCACATAACTCACCGCAGACTCTCTCCAGTGTTACTGAAGAGTCTATGTCGCTCGCCCACAGGAAAGGGCCCCTCCCACCTATTCCTATTCATGCCAGGATAGCCACGTTGAAGTTTAATCGCAATGCTAGCATGCAAAACCTGACTATTCAAGACTCCTCTATTCCCATTCCATCATGGGTGCCACCCCCTCCATCTTACCAGGCCCCCACGGCCCCTCCACGCTCAGTTGTAAGTAGGTGCTCTTATACTGTATAATATTAAAAAATAATTGTACCTGTTTAATGAAATGATATTTGAATGTGTTTGTTGTAGATTCAAGATCCCTACTCTGCTGGAATGAAGCCAGATTTTTATTATAATGGTAATTCCTTTGTCTAAATGTAATTTAACTTAGTTTTCTCTTTAAGGACTACTAAACATGTTAGACATGTTTCTATATTTGCAGCTGGCACCGAAGATGAATCTGCTTATGATGACTACCTTTAAAACCGCCATCATCTCCATCATATGCGACGTTAGAACTTGGCAGCAGTAGGATCTGGACATGTTACCTTACAAAAACGTACACAAAAAATATATCCACCTTTTTATTTCTGTAAGAGCAGACATGGCCATTTGTAAATTTTATGGGTCTGGCATCCAGCTTGTTTTGCTGCTTGATATTGTAAATTGGTGTGTCTTACCATATTATTTTAATGTATTATCCTAATTATGAACACACTGGTTTGTAGTGCAAACAGTTTTACTGCACATTGTTATTCTTCTCGTTATTTCCCTATAATGGATAATGAACCGGAAGGCTTACTACACATTATCTTTATTTTTGAATTTCTGAACATTTTTGAAAAACTATGATTTTTTTTTCTTCTTTAAGAATGTTTAATGATGTAATCAGAACTAATAAAACATAACAGGGGTTCAAACAGTTTATGGACTTGAGACTCTTCTAAAAAAAATAGGAATTTTATTGCATCAGAAACAAAATATCAAACTAAATATTGCTGAACCTCTTCTCAGAACTAATTTCTTTTGTTCTTAATATAGTAATTTTCATTACACCACGTATCATTATGTTTGACAAACCTATAGTGTCCAAATACTTTGTCTTAATTTCAAAGAGTATACTGTATTGTTTTAGAATTTAATACCAAAATAAATTCATTTTTGTAAAATATTTTGCTTGAAAGTGTACTTGTGTGTTATGTTGTAAATGGATATTTCTCACAATTTTCTTTATACTTTATATAATACAATGACATGTATGCATTTTAGGTGTGGCAACTATCCAGATGTTTTTTGGATACTATGTATCATAGTGAGTTCACTCCATTTACGTTGGTACAGTCGGTACAAACAAACCTTTGTTAGAGGTTTGATGACAGTATTAGTCAATCACAGCACAAAATGTATCATGCTTTGCATAATGACTGATAAATCAGCTTCCAGATTTTGTCCCTCACTGACACAAGATAAAAATGACAGCACTATCATCCCATTCTGCCCTTGGGTTCTTGATTCTCAGTTGACCCATTGCGTGCGCGTTAGTGTTAATGAAAGTACATTTACAAGATAAACAGTATGTACAGTACAGTTGCTGTAAGTGGGTTAGAATAAGTGAGAGAAGAAAAGGAGAGAGACATGTTGGCACTGTTTTCTATTACCCACAGTTCATTTTAATTAATCTACGCTTCAAAAGCAACTCATCTGGCATTACATAATGAGAGTGAGTGTGTTAAGGCGTTACTCTGCCCTCAATCTGTTTCTCTGAAGTGTGGGACTCCCATGCGGCTGTTTTTAGACGCGTGTCTGTTATCTAAACGCGCACGCAAATCCTGTATTTAACCGGTGCGCTTCTAAACAATGTTTCCACGAACCAGCGGGGACGAAGACAAGCTTTTCCACACAGCCGCGCTGCTCTCTATTAGAACCTGGATGATGAGGAACTCCAGTCGCTTTCGAGACGGGCAAAACCGCGACGGGACAGGTAAGACACGGGCTGTCTGCCCGTGAGCGTAATTTGTTTGGGGTCAGTTGTGTTTGTCATCACGACGGTATGAAACTGCTGAAACTGTAAACGGTGTACCCGTGGTATAAGTGCTAAGTAAACAAATGCTTCCATATTATATGGACGAAAGAAATACGTAGCTTTTCCACAAAATATAAGTAGTCTATCTATCTATCTATCCTGGTTCATGAAAACGAAGCTTTTTTTTGGAATAACCAAAGCTCTCACATTATTATTTTCTCACTAACAATAACAATAGCATATATGTTGTTATCGAAAATGTGATTTCGTTAGTAAATTGTTGGCAACTGACAAAAATATGACAAATGATGTTGTGAACACTCACAATGTACATGTAAATCCAGTAGCTGTAAGCACGGTTGTTATTCCGTTATTCACTTTATTGATTTGATGTAATGCATGGTGATTGCAATGATTGCATTAACTGTTGTATTTACATTGCACAAACTAATGTATTTTGTCTCTTTCTGAAGTAAATTTATATAGTGTTCATGTATATTTTACAGCATGGGTTAAATGAGAAGTTGCAATGATAAAATGTGACCCTGGACCACAAAACCAGTCCGAAGAAGCATGGGTATATTTGTAGAAATGGCCAAAAATACCCTGTATGTGTTGAAATTATTATTTTTCTTTTATGCCAAAAATCATTAGGATATTAAGTAAAGATCATGTTCCATTAAGATATTTTGTCATTTTTTTACTGTAAATATATCGAAACATAAATTGTGTTTAGTAATATGCATTGTTAAGAACTTCATTTGGACAACTTTAAAGGTGATTTTCTCAATATTTTGATTTTGATTTTTTTTTTTTTTGCACCCTCAAATTCAATTATTTGTATCTCGGCCAAATGTCGTCCTATCCTAACAAACCATACAACAATAGAAAGTTTATTTATTCAGCTTTTAGATGATATATAAATAAAAAATGACCCTTATGGCTGGGTTTGTGGTCCTGTGTCACAAATGCAGGCACTCATAGTCTTATTATAGGATAAGACAAGACAACTGGCATGAGTGTGCATGCAAGACATATCACTTAGAGTGATGGATGTTATAGTTGGTGATGAGACATTTTAGAAAGCTTTTTTGTGTGTATGTGTCACTTTCTTAGATCAAATTGCACTGTATGCCTGCTTGGCTTAGTCAGAGTTGCAGCTGTACTGTCACCCAAAGTAAAAACAAAAAACATGGTATTACCAGATATTATATGCCAGATGTTATTTTGTACTGCGCATACAGTACAACCTTCTTAATATACTCTGTTTTAGTGTGCTGCTTTAGAGATAACATAGTGGACAGGGTTTTTTGGAGCAGATCTTATTAGGGTGTGTCAGTAATGAGTCCTATTGGTAGGTGGGTTACTATGGTAACACCCTGGCAAAATATTTCAGGCCTTTGTGTAAGTGGTAATAAATCTTTCTGTGCTCTGTGACCCATGCTCTTAATCTTGTTCTGTGTTTATCTATGCTTCCCTGAGATATCAGTGTCTTCCTTCTGTTTGTTGTCTCTTTCCTTCTATGGTTTTTTGTGCTGTGTATCCACAGAGAGTTGTTCCTCTTGTGCTTTCTCTTTTTCCTCCTCCTTATATTGTTTATTTCTTGCGCATGTGTAGCACAGTCTCCATCCCTGCCTTTCTCCCTCTCCGTCTCTGGTTATCTGTGTGAAAGTTCAACTCCATTCCTCCAATCCCATTTAAGGATTCAGGTCCGGCTCTGTTTTATGTCTGTGCTTGTGTATATGAGTTTATGTGCTGTGTCTATTGAAATTGTATTTTGGATGTACGAAGTCTGCTGAATCACTAGGTGCGTACTTGATGCCATTTCAGCCTACTCATATTCCCAGAATGCTCTCATGTTCTCATCTGTTTCTGAGTTTAAAAGGCTGTGATGTCACAGGCTGCTATGTGGGCGGTTGACATCTAGGGGAAAGGGAAAAGGAAAAAAAATCTATTTTTGAAAAGCGCAATGCTTGATGTTACTCAGAAAAGTATATTATTTTGGTTATAATTGAACCCTTTGTCAGTGTAAACAAATTGTTGCTTTTTTCTGGGACAGAGAGTCATGCTGTGACAGACTGTTTTCTATTAAATTTTACCTAAAGAGAACCTAACTAAAGAGAATTTAATAGTGTCATATTTTCAAAATGTGCATATTAAAAACCATCATAATATTCAGGAAGCAGCACTACTTATTTTCCTGTAGATTTTTAATGATTTTGTTCTGCTTATTTCCCAAAGGATGTTGTTAAGGACTTGTACTTGTTCCTTCTGAACGTGCTAACAAATAAAGACTGAACTGAAATTGATTTTTAATTGTTGATATTTTATAAGATTACGAATAATCGAAATGACATAAATAATATAAATACAACAATTAAGCTGCGAGTTATCCTTGTTGAGATGCATTATAAAGGGCAGGGTAATTATATATATAATTTTCCTTTTAGGTAATTCATAATCATAATATAACATTAATTCATAGTAATGTATTTAGCATATGTGAGGTCCCAGTGCTTGGTCCCTGGTTATTTAATGAGATTAAAAACTCCTTGCCAATCTTTATCTTCATTCATTATCTAAGTGGACCTGAAGCCTAATTATTCTGGATTTTTTTTTTTTAATTACCATACAGTTGGAAAAAATGCTGTTTAATATGTAAGCAGCTTGCCTCCTGACTCCCTGACTGGACACTCTCACCTTTTTATCTTTCTCTCATTACCTATTTTATTTCTTTGCCTCCTAGTTAAAAAAAAAAGAACTGTGGTGAGTTTTTAAGAATACTTGAGACAAATTATACGTATATAAGAAATATCTTGATTTCACTTTAATAAAGTTCACTTCCAGAATGAAAATTTCCTGCTAATTTACTCACCTCCATGTCATCCAAGATGTTCATATCTTTCTTTCTTCCGTCGAAAAGAAATTTAGGATTTTGAGGAAAACATTTCAGGATAGTGAACTTTAATGGTAGTCAACATGTTGCAAGTCCAAATTGCAGTTTCAGTGCAGCTTCAAAGGGCTCTGAACGATCCCAGCCGATAAATAAGGGTCTTATCTGGCAAAACGATTGGTCATTTTCTTAAAAAAAATAATAATTTACATACTTTTTAACCACAAATGATCCTCTTGCACTAGCTTGACCCTATGCATTACGTAATCACGCATGTGTGACATAGGCGGGAGTACCGACTCAGTGTTTACAAAGCGAACAAGTTAAATACCCTTTACAAACAAAGTTAAAACAACAATGTCAGACGATTTTGAAGCTGGAGGAAAAAATGAGACACCCTAACTTTTTGAACTGGAGTACAAAGGTGAAGAACTAACCATGCGTGACGTTTCCAACATGGTTATGCAATGAGTGAAGATGCGCATGCACATGGCAGAGCTAGTGCAAAACAAGCATTTGTGGTTAAAAGTACATACATTTTTATTATTTTAAGAAAATGACTGATCATTTCAGTACGTAAGACCCTTATTCCTCAACTGGGATCATGTAGAGCTTTTTGAAGCTGGATTGAAACTGCAATTTGAAGCTTTAACCCGTTGACCCCCATTGAAGTCCACTGGGGAAAAATCCTGTAGTGTTTTCCTCAAAAACCTTAATTTCTTTGCGACTGAAGAAAGACATGAACATCTTGGATGACATGGGGGTGAGTAAATCATCTGGAAATTTTCATTTTGGAAATGAATTTCTTTCTACAAGGCTTACTTTATACACAAGTATGATTCATTATTCAACCACAAGATGGCCCTATTTGCCCTGATTGTCATGTTGAACCATTTTCGGTTGAGGATATCCTAGGATAAGCCAGGATATCCCTTGTCTTTGCAGCATCTGCAAAACAAATCTACAGGCTTATACTTTTGTGGACACATAAATTATGCATATGAATGTTAACTTTTTTGTTGTTGGTTGTTTAAATTTAGTCTGGATAATGAAGAAAAAGTAGCAGAGAACAAGTAAGAACAAAAACTGATAAGAACATATGGGAAATATACTTTCATTTGTATTGTTGTATTATTTTGAGGACTTCTACTATTATATTAACTGTGGTTTAAGAGAGAAAGGTATATAAAAAATTGATTCTTATGTTAAGACGTGTCAAACTATAAAACACCCATGTAAGAGCACAGAAAACTGAAAAGCACAACAGATCTGCTTCTATTATGCAACCTGTACTAGTATACATTTATAGGGCAAAGTTCTTAGTATTATAATTCAGGTGTTTGTGGCTAAAAAGAACAGAACGTTCAAGTCCAGTAATAAGATGTTTACCTTACTGATCCCCTCTCAGCGCACGCCTCTTCATGCAGACTCTCTTGTAGTCTATTGGTCGATTCCTCACTGTCGAGGGGCTTTGATTGGACAAAGACATATCAACATTCACGACCCATGTGCACTTCATGTGAACAGCAACAGAACTGTTTTTCTCAACTTTCTGTGATCACTCCTGAACTTGTTTGCTCCTTCCTCATCATTTTTTTTAGCTTGGCCACATCATTGAGTCGTTTTACGGTAGTTAGATACAATGCGGTATTTCTTGTGTAAGTTGTGTAATTTTCAGCGCATGTGTGCCCTCTAGCCAAATACGAATATAATGACAAACAACATGAGTTTAACAAGTTTAACATATTTGAAAAGTTTATTATTATTATTATTTATTACGCTTTTTGCATATCCAATGAACCACGTTATTATTCAGTGAAAAAAAATGCGTGCATTGTGGAAAAAATAAGAAATAACATTAGAGATTAAAACCATAGAGTCACATTAAAGTTGTCAGTTGACGTCTCGTAATAAAATTCAGTATTCAATTTAAAATAATCAGCTGTTTTATTATTAGACTAGTCACTAGAGGCTGGTTGCATAAGCTGCTTAGCCTACTCTTTAAAGTTAATCATTTAATTTTCATTTGCTAAATGTAATTTAGCTTTAAAGTGGCTATGTTTAAGCAACTGGTATTTAATCATTGTGCAATTATGATGTCAAATTTATTTTCAAATATACCGTGTTTTTTTGTTTCCTAAGTAGGGAGGGGGGTGTTTTTGTCCTGCGCGTTTTTTGCTAGTATTACGGTACAGTCGGTCATTGATATCGCTCAGCCGATATGACATACAGCCCACCGCGATCAGCTCAGTCTGCTCAGTATCAGAGACCAGGCGTTTAGCTCTGAAGAACCGGGTCATGGTAATACAGCCAGGATGAGTTCCTCCGAAGATGTTATAATGGCGATTCCCAGAGAGCTCACACAAAACCCACTGCGAAAAATATGGATGCCGTGCAAAAATGGGCTACCGGAAAAACACATTTCTCAAAAACGAGGTATGTTTGCTTGCTGTAAATATCAGCATATATCAGCAACTACAAATGATGATAGTGTTTAGCAATGTGGCTATGTGTATCACTTTATGAGGCTCGTTTTAAACGCAGTTATTCCAAACGCTATTATTTTTACAAATTCCCGCGTAATTTACGAGGCTTTGAAGCGTACATGCATCTTTTAGGGCTTACCTCTGGAGTAAGTACAAATTTAGCAGAGTTCGCGGGTGTTGTATTTTTTAGGTTGGCTAAAGTCACCATCTGGAGTTGAGTTATGAAATGCTGTCGGGTAACGTTACGGAAGTAATGGAGCATGTTTAGTCAGTATTTAAGAAAAATGTCACCATATGTGTTTATTTGTTGTCTCAATGATTGATTTATGATGTAATTTCTAAGAATAATGTTCATAGGAATTACATGACCAGTGTTGTGCTTTGTACCCTAGCATCTAGTTCAAGCACTACAATGTGAGTAAACCCAATGAACCCGGATAAAGTAGGCGCAGCATATTAAGACAGGAATGATGCAACCAGTATGCACCGAAACCTGCTCATTTCACACATAACGTTACTGGTTAGGTAAAGTACGGTAAGCTATCTCAAAGCTCTAAAGTAGTATTTAGCAACAGCATTTTTCCCAATGTCTGTTAGGCTTTGCTTAGGGAAAAACCCGGCAAGAGTAAACATTGTTTATGAATAACATGTGTCCAGTGCGTCACGCCAAGCCGAAAGTGCTGTATCACTATTAAACGCTGCAACCTCTCTCTCCGTATGCGTATTTTCTTCATTTATCAGTACCAACTCAGCATCACGAGCATATCAGCTAAATATTTTGTACTGTGTGAGATACAGAACTCGAGCATGTTTTTAGCACCGGTACAGTAGCTGCGTGCATTGTGTTGCGTCGCTGGCGTTCTATTGGCTGACCTCTGGCTGTAGCCGGTCTCTGATTGGTCAATGGCGCATCAACATTCGCAGCCCATGTGTGCAGCGTGTGAACAGCAGCAGACCCCGATGCCCTAAGCTCGTGTTGATCAGCTCATTGACGCCCTGATGATAAACATAATGACGGTGAATGTGACCGTAGCTCATGCTTTGATAAACAAAATGTTTACAGTATGCTAGTTTTCTTTAATTTTCAAGTACACTAAAAACCTGGGAAGCAAATGGTATGTTATGTTTTAGATTTATCTGTTTTAGATTTTACACTAGGTCACTAATTAAATAAACAAAGTTGTGACATTGACAATTATCTCTTTGGACATACACTACCAGTCACAAGTTTTTTAATGTTTTTTAATAAGTCTCTTCTGCTCACCAAGCCTGCATTTATTTGATCCAAAGCACAGCAAAAACAGTAACATTTTGAAACATTTTGCTATTTAAAATAAATGTTTTCTATTTGAATATATTTTAAAATGTAATTTATTCCTGTGATTGCAAAGCTGATTTTTTTTTTTTGCATCATTACTCCAGTCACCTGATCCTTCTGAAATCATTCTAATAATCTTATTTGCTGCTCAAAAACATTTATTATTATTATTTAAAAAAACATTATACCAACTCTAAGCTTTTGAATGGTATAGTGTGGTATATTTTTTATACCACACTATATACCACACTATACCAAAACCTTTTTATTTCAGATAAATGCTAATCTTTGTATCTTCCTATTCATCAAAGAATCCTGTAAAAAAATGTACTGGACTCTTAAATATTGATGATGATGATGATGATGATAATAATAATAATAATAATAATAAATGTTTCTTAAACAGCAAATCAGCATATTAGAATGATTTCTGAAGGATCATGTGACACTGAAGACTGGAGTAATGATGCTGATGATCACAGGAATAAATTACATTTTAAAATATATTCAAAAAGAAAGCACTTATTTTAAATAGTAAAAATATTTTACAATATGCTGTATTTTGGTTCAAATAAATGCAGGCTTGGTGAGCAGAAGAGACTTCTTTAAAAAAAAAAACAAAAAACATAAAAAATGTTACTGTTCAAAAACTTTTCTCTGGTAGTGTAAATTTGGAAATATTACGTAGTGGAAATTGTCCAGCCTGTTTTTCTGCTGTCTTGTTTTGAACTCCCTCTCAGGAGTGTAAAAAAAAACTATCCTATCCTATTTTGGTGAAAGTGGTATACTTTTGTGGTTGTATTCCCTCTGTGAAGTAAACTGGTATTGGGTGGGTTATCAGGATTGTGGTTTGACTTCAGGGATATCCCTTAAATTCCTTAGAGCCTGTTGCGTTTAAATGGGCAAAAAGTAACTGTGTGACAGTTGAGTGTTTTTCCAGATCACTGTGGCCCCAAATCTGCTGTCATACAGGATTTTCAGAGGAAGTTTATAGCCTTTTAAAGAGCGGGTTTGCTGAGTGAGGCCGTTTCTCAAACATTTCTCTACACTTATAGGGATGTGCTTAATTATATGCTGATTTACGTGTAATTGGCAGATTTGTTTTGAACTCGATGAACCTGAAGTTGAATGAGCTGTACTTGCAGCAAAAACTTATGCTGAACAGTCTCAGTAGGATCCGTATTTCGATTAGTCAGCAGAGAACTGACAGCATCGGGTACACATGATCTTCTCAGTATCTGAGGAACCTGATTCATGAAGAATCAGCAAAAATTGAGAAGAGCTTGATAACCATGATGAGTAATGGGTTTCATGTGGTGAAATGTAGAAAATAAAAACATGAGGAGGATTGATGCAAGTGTGTAAAAATCATTTAGATATTGTTTGTTACATTATATACTTCCAAAAAGATTTGTCTCAGAAATTATTTGGTTTATGCCGGTGTCTGGCTGAATAGTTTTTTTTTTGCTCTATTTGATTAAGGTAATAATTGAAATCAATGTTTCCAAAGACTATAACAGAGTAATTCATAATAGCCAGAATACATTTATTCTCATCAAATAAGAAAAAATAAAAAAATTCCTTCAGAGGCTGTTATCATGTGTGTTCCCCTGATCAACAATGGTCTCTGTCTGCATGGTTTGCTCTGACGGCTTGTTCATACAACTGTAAATGAAACAAAGAGATAATTCACTGTTTTTTTTTTTTTCTGCTGTACACAGAAAAGACGGTATTTACAGACATTTTTATTCTCTGTCTCTGTCTCTTGGCAGTTTGCATGACCAACTGTCCCACTCTCATTGTGACTGTGGGCCTGCCAGCGAGGGGAAAAACCTACATTTCTAAAAAACTCACACGCTACCTCAACTGGATTGGTGTACCAACAAAAGGTATAGTTAAAAATTCACACACACTTTAAAACATTTATACGTATAGTATACAGTGGCTAAATCAGTGTGTTTTTTGCAGAATTCAATGTGGGACAGTATCGGAGAGAATGTGTGAAAATCTACAAGAGCTTTGAGTTCTTTCGCCCTGATAACGAGGAAGGCCTGAAGATAAGAAAGTAAGATTCAGCATGTTTTTCATTTGTGGATGTTTGTTTTCTAATATTTTTTGCTGTTGCTGTGGATTTTGTGCTGTCATATAATTTATTTATTTTCTGTTTTCAGGCAGTGTGCTTTGGCAGCACTCAATGATGTTAGACAGTACCTCAGTGTTGAGGGCGGCCAGGTTGCTGTGAGTAGTTTTGCATTTCCATTCATTTTATTAGACTGATTTATATTTTATATACTGCCATTCATAAAAGCAAGGCCACTTTAAATTTATAAAAAGTGACTAACAGAATTTATGTTGCCAAAGAGTTCTATTTGAAATAAATGGTGCTCTTTTTTTATTTCTTTTTATTTGCTAGTCATTTGCTGCGTTCAAAACAATTAAAAAAAAAAACAGCAGCACAATTTTTTTTTTTAAAAACATTTATAAGAATTTAGTTTTGAACACCAAATCAGCATATTGAAATTATTTCTGAAGGATCATGTGACACTAAAGACTGAAGTAATGATGCTGAAAATTCATCTTTGTCATCACATGAATAAATTACATTTTAAAACACTTAAAAATATAAATCCGTTATTTTAACTTGTATTAATATTTTGTAATGTTACAATTTTTACTGTATTTTTGATAGAATAATATAGTCTTGGTGAGCATAAGAAACTTTTTTTTTTTCACCAAGGTGTTTGATGCCACGAACACAACCAGAGAACGGAGGGCCACCATAATGAGATTTGCAGAACAAAATGGCTATAAGGTAAAAAAAAAAAAAAAATGAATGCATTCATGTAACATCAATAAACCTGTGGTATTTTGTGTATCCTTAAGTCTTTATTTGTTTTTAATTAGGTGTTTTTTGTGGAGTCTGTGTGTGAAGACCCCAAAGTTATTGCGGAAAACATTGTGGTAAGAAAAAAGATCCTTCAAAAATAATAACTTAAAGAGTTGGTTCACCCAAAAATTAAAATTCTGTCATTAATTACTCACCCTCATGTTCCAAACCCGTAAGACCTTTGTTCATCTTCAAAACACAAATTAAGATATTTTTGATTAAAATCCAAGAGCTTTTTGACCCTGCATAGACAGCAACACAACTGACACTTTAAGACTTAGGTAAGGACATTGATAAAATTGTCCATGTGACATCAGTGGTTCTACCTTAATTTTATGAAGCTACAAGAATACTTTTTGTGCAAAGAAAAGAAATATAATGACTTTATTCAACAGTTACTTCTCTTCCATGTCAGTCTTCGCCATGCATACTCCATAGTACTCATGAACATGTAGCGAAGAGTGACACAAGCAATTGTTGAATGAAGTCATTTCTTTTCTTTGCGCACAAAAAGTATTCTTGTAGTTGTTGAACCACTGATGTCACATGGACTATTTTATTGATGTCTTTACTACCTTTTTGGGCCTAGGACGTGTCCGTGGCGTTGATCAGAAAGTTTTCGGATTTCATCAAAATATCTTAATTTGTGTTCAAAATATAAACAAAGGTCTTCTGGGTTTGGAACGTCATGAGGGTGAGTAAATAATGACAAAATGTTAATTTTTGGGTGAACCTAACCTCAAGTATTTTTCGTCAGTACATTAGTATTTATTCATTCAAATATCCCAGCGTTAATTTCTCTTCTTTTTGTGTGTCGGAGAGCAGCAGGTGAAGTTGGGTAGTCCTGACTACACTGACTGCAACACTGAAGAAGCCATCCAGGACTTTATGAAGAGAATCAAATGCTATGAGAACAGTTACCAGCCACTGGATGAAAACCTAGACAGGTCAGAAATCTGATTTCTTAGAATGTAATAGCACATTCTATGTTTTCCTTTTTTCCGTGTAGTAGCTTTAAAACTGTATGTTTTGTCTTACAGAGAATTGTCATACATTAAAATAATGGATGTGGGTCAGCGATATCTGGTCAATCGTGTACTCGACCACATCCAGAGCAGAATCGTTTATTATTTGATGAACATCCACATCACACCACGCTCCATCTACCTCTGCCGCCATGGAGAGAGCGACCTTAACGTCAGAGGTCGCATCGGAGGCGATTCAGGCCTGTCGCCCCGCGGAAAAGAGGTGAGTTATGCTTTATGTGTCTGTGAAAGATTGTCTATGGCATTGGTCAGTTGGATTTCATTATCTCTTTCTGTGTCTTAGTTTGCTCAGTATCTAGGGAGGTTTATACAGGATCAGAATATAAAGGATCTCAAGGTGTGGACGAGTCAGATGAAGAGGACCATCCAGACCGCTGAGGCGTTGGGTGTACCGTATGAACAATGGAAAGCCCTCAATGAGATTGATGCTGTATGTATTATATGACAACATTCTCTTTGTAATTCCATTTTTTTTAAGATGTGCCAATTGAGTGACTCTCAACATGTGTGCAGGGTGTTTGTGAGGAGATGATGTATGAGGAGATCCAAGAACATTATCCTTTGGAGTTCGCCCTCAGAGACCAGGACAAATATCGCTACCGCTACCCCAAAGGAGAGGTGTGTTGAAAAGCTACATTTGCAACTAACCAGGAACCTAATTGAGTCAGAAAAAAATGAAAGCTCTCGCTTTTCGCAGTCTTATGAGGATCTTGTCCAGCGTTTGGAGCCCGTCATTATGGAGCTTGAACGTCAGGAGAATGTTTTGGTTATTTGTCACCAGGCTGTTATGCGGTGTCTGCTCGCTTACTTCCTGGATAAGAGTGCAGGTGTGTAGATGTGGACGTTTCGTAGTTCATAAAATAGTTGTGCATTGTTATGTTTTTAACCTTTCGTTTGCCTTCCAGGAGAGCTGCCGTACCTGAAATGCCCCCTACACACAGTCCTGAAGCTTACTCCTGTGGCCTATGGTGAGAAACAGATCTCTCTTACAAACTTACTGATCATGTGCAAACGTATACTTGATTATTAAAACGTGCAAACAAGTCGTGGAAATAAATTCTTAATTTGCAGCCATGGTGTCTTTTTTTGTAGGGGTTCAAGCATGTAGTGCTGAAACCCTATTGTAATTGTTAGAATGGCCAAGGATCAGTGATCTCCAGATGAAACTGATCATGCAGACCAAACCATAAATCATAGAGACTTAAAACTTGAAGGGATGGTAGCATTTACACTGTTGACAATGTCACCAAGGCTCGCCTGACGGGGGCGCTACAGCGATCAAAAGTACATAACCGCTCATAACTCCTAAACCGTCATTTGCAGATTCAAGTGACTTATGTCATTGGAATCCTTGGCTCATAGCGGACAAAATGCACACATCAGATTCTTGCGAACTTTTTTTAAAAACCTACTTTTGTGAACTAGTCCTAGGTTTTTGCCTGATCAGAAACCAAACCAGTGCAGAAAGATTCTCTGGAGAGAGAATATCAATAATTATCCAAAAAAAGTTTAACTTTTGACTCACTGTCACAGAGACGGCAAAACGTTCGAAAGGGGCAGGGCCACTTTTAGAAAAATGCCTATAATAACAGCTGAACAGAATGAGATATCTTTGCCAAACTCACTTTTGTAAGAGCTCAATCTGAGGTCACAGGACAAAAATTTTATACAATAGAACTCTTTATTCTGGACATCTTTGCCTCTAGAACCACTGCTGTCAATCAAATCGTTTGTAAAAAGATTTAGAAGATATTAAAAAAACTATTTTTGTGAACTAAACACTGCAGTTCAATTCGACTCACTAGGTCTATAATTTTCCCAAAAAAAGAAAAAGAAAAAAAAACGATGAAATTTACCTTTTGGGAGGCTATAACGGGGTCGTTTAGAAAAGGGGCCTTTCCAAATTTAGAATCTCTATTTTCCATATAGTGGAAGTAGATAGGGACTGGGCTGTCAGGAACAGATAAAAATACTATGTTGATTCATGCATTATGTAGTCAGGTTTTCTGATTGGTTATGATAGCTTTTTGTAAGGAACAATTTGAAGTCATTATTCACTTAATTAATCCAAGAGGTTTTTAACTCCGTCACAGCAGTGATTTATGAAACAAGTTCAGAGACTCACTGAGAAATTAGCACTGAGTCCTTGAGGGAGCTGTTTCCCCCAGTGCTTTAATTGTTGAAGAGCTCATTTAATTACCTGGAAACATGAACTCTTGAAATGTACTTGAATGTGACCTAGATTCTGTCCTGTACTAGGCTGTAAAGTGGAGTCAATCTATCTTAATGTGGAGGCGGTGAACACTCACAGAGACAAACCTGAGGTGAGAACACCAGACAGTCTTTTTACATATATGAATATTCATTCTAATGGTTTTTGATCATTTGTTTTTTGTTTTTTGGACTGTGACAGAATGTGGACATTTCCCGTCTGCCAGAAGAGGCTCTTCTCACTGTTCCACCCCACTACTAACCTATGACCTCACATCCTGTACAAGCAACACTCCATCAGGCTATTCCATCCTTTTTATGTAACTCCTCTCATTGGTTTCTGTCTGTTTGGAAACTTCAGGCAGAAAGTCAGTTATGAGTCCTGAAGTTAAGCAACTTTAGGCCTCATATTTGTATTTTCCTTTCTTCTCAATTGCCACATAGGTGACTGGAATCCAGTTATTGATTAATAACCCTAGTGTTGGGGTGCAAGTGTATGTGTGTCTGTGCTTGCAATCGAGGCTGGCGCAGAGTGGATTCGAAGGCGATTCAAGTTTTCTTTCTATAATTTTCTACTGAGGATTTTTGCTGGAATCATTAACGTTTGTATGCAAGACTAAATGATCAGTGCTGGTGTGTTTTTTTTCCACATACTGGCTACTTTTCCTTCACGTTTCCTTAAGCAATATTTTACATCTCAATCATTCACACACTAGTATTTAAATTAAGTGCTTTAGCTGTCATCTAACACTAAATGCTATTTGTAAAAACAGAATATATGACTTGGGTTAAAAAGCATAATTGCAAATTAATCAGCGCACATGAACTTTACTTTTGTAGTGTTCAAACCACCTGGATTTTGCAGAATTGTGACACATTTCCAAAAAAAAACGACTGTCGATTTGGATGCTCAAAATACAGCAAGGAATTTACAAATATATTACCTCTGTTACATTTTCAGTAAAAGCCAAATTCAATGTTTACATTTTTAACATTTACATTTTTTTTTTTTTTGCTTAAATTTTTTTTTTTTTTTTTGCACAGAGGGTGTACTTTTCCTAAGTCTCAACTATATATTTGAAATTACTTTGTGGTTATATATTTACTTTTTGTTTTGTTTTTTGTTTTTTACTCTACAGCCTATAAGTGTTTATGGAGATAAAGTGAGTGAAATGTTTTCATCTCAGTTATTGTCATGTTTATTACAAGGACTGTTTTTTCTATTTTTTGAAGAGCACTTCTGAGAACCAATAGCTCTGTGAATCTGTGATTTAATCTGTCCTTTGGGTCTCTGTGATCAGTAGGACTGACTATGCTAAAGTGTGTAAAGCTCATGGTTCTCAAATTTGACGCACAATGTTACATTTTCTGGAAGTACTGTCATTAAAACATTCTGTCATCAACTGAGTTTTGAATTTTTTACACACACTGGCATCTTTATAGCAGAGGTATTTCTATAAAGCAAATCCATTTTTAAAGGCAATTCTTAAGTTATTTTTTTTTTTATTTTTATTTTTTACAGTCAGTGTAAGTGTTTATTAAACCTCCAATATGTGGATGTCCATCTCAGCATTAGAAATTCAAAATAAATATACACAGAAAAATATATAAAAATTTCACACGTATTAATCTCAAACGCAATCCATTCTGATAGAAAGGTGCAAGAAAATCCAGAGGGACATAATTTCTCAGAACCACTCTGTGAAGGCATCCTATAATACTACACTCATACACAGTGCAAAGATTCTGAAGTGATCACGTCAGTGCTTAAAAAAATGAATATAGCACCTCATATAGCAATGAGGCTCAAGTCATGATTGGGTGAGTGTAGTACATGTCCAAGTATGGCCAGACATGACCTCAGGACTATATAAGAGTCCATGTTAAGATGATAGTTTTAAGGCTGTGATGGTATGTCCGCATGTTATATGATTGAACGTTGCTCCATTATGTCAGGGCGCACCTTTCATGCCGGCTGCTGTGGGTTGATGTTGAGGTGGGCGGGGTTTCCCAGCAGACCAATCCGCTGCTTGTGTTTCCTCTGCTCAGTCATCTGAAGATTGACAGCAGGAATGAGTTTAGACAAAAGCAATTCAATTAGAAATACCGCATACCACAAGTTAACATCTTATGACACATTTAGGTGCAGTCATACACACACCTGCTCTTTGAGCTCTGTGAGCTGGTTGGTCAGGTTGGAGACCAGCCTCATTGTAGACTCTAGTTTCTCTTGCAAACTGCGCAGTTCGTTTTGTTCACCCTCACCATCGCTGCTGACTAGTGACATGGCCCTCATTCGTGGAAACCAGTCCAGATTGTGTTCCTAAACGGTGGTTAAAGAGGTCATAATAATAAACAATATGAAAAGGATATATCATGATTTTATGATTTTATCAAAGCTGCATTGAGTAGAAAAGGTGCAGTGGATTTAAAATGCCGTAAAATGTTATAGGTGAATATATACTGCTGTTCAAAATTTGGGATCAGTAAGTTTTTTAAACAAATCTCATTTTCATCAAAGTTCAATTTATTTGATCAAAAATACAGAAAAACAGTAATATCGTGAAATATTGCGATTTAAAATAACGGTTTTCTTTTCCAACAATACAAGTCTTTACTATCACTTTTTATCAATTTAATACATCCTTGCTGAATAAAAATAACAATTTCTTTCAAAGAAAAAAAATAAAGAAAATTTACTGACCCCAGTCTTTGAATGGTAGTGTATATTATTTAAATAAACGCTGTTCTTTTTAATGTTTTATTCAAAGAATCGTGAAAAAACATCACAGGTTCAAAAAACATTAAGCAGCACAACTGTTTCCAGCATTGATAATAAATCAGCATATTATAATGATTTGTGAAGGATCATGTGACACTGAAAACTGGAGTAATGATGCTATATTTTATATTTTATTGTTATAAAAATGTCAATAAAAAATCTCAGTTCTGAAAATATTTCTAAATTGTTTTAAAAATATTCTTTGTGCACTATATATATATATATACACACACACACACACTACCAGTCCAAAGTTTTTGAACAGTAAGATTTTTAATGTTTTTTTTTTTAAAGAATTCTCTTCTGCCACAAAGCCGTCATTTATTTCCAAATAAACCAAAAGCAGTAATATTGTAAAATATTTTTACTATTTTAAAAAAGTTTTCTATTTTAATATATTTTCAAATTTATTCCTGTGATTAAAGTTAATTTTCAGCATCATTACTCCAATTTTCAGTGTCACATGATCCTTCAGAAATCATTGTAATACGCTGATTTGCTGTGCAAGAAACATTTTTTTTTAATAATATTATTAATATTTAACAGTCACTAGATCCTTCTCAGTCTTTTTTTTTGGGGGGGGTTATAGAAATGAATACTTTCATTTAGCAAGGATGCTTTAAATTGATCAAAAATGATGATAAGGACATTTATAATGTTACAAAAGATTTATATTTCAGATAAATGCTGTTCATCTGAACTTTCTATTTATCAAGGAAACTTGAAACAAATTGACTCAGCTGTTTCCAACATAATAATAATAAAAGTTTCTGAGCAGCAAATCAGAATATTTTTTTTCTTTTTCCTTGGGCTTGATTTTGAGCGTTTTTGAATGGTATATTTAAATGTCTTCTCGTAAAAGCTTCACGATAATAGTCACCATATACGTTCTCACCTTGATCATCTGAGCGACGTAGCTCTCAGGGCCTGTGTATTCAGTGGAGTCCTTGACCCGCACCAGCACAATGAAATACAAGTAATGCCACAGGTTGTGCTCTTCCTTGATGTGCTCCTCAAACGTCACTGTTTTATTATCAAACTTATCTCTCTCCAGACCTGGGTGAACAAGCAGATAACCCAAAAAATACATTTCCTAATCACATGGGAAACCACATTGATGTTTGAGTATAAATGTGCATCTCATCTCACCGCAGATGAAACATGTGGTCTTAAGGATCTCCTCTTTCCTCTGCTTTTCACTCCTAAGGTCAGCAAAAGTGTCAATGATGACACCAAAGATCAGATTCAACACAATGATGATCACCAGGAAGAAGAACAGAAGGTCATACACAACCCGTGCAGCAAACAGACGCTCCTGCAAGCACACAAGTTTAGCTTCAGGTTATTTAAAAAATGAACTATTATTGTAAATATATGCATCTGTGTACCTCCTTGGATGGCTTGCGCAGAACGTCTCCAACTCCACCACCACTCCTGAGACCGTGACTCAGTACAGTGATCATACACATCCATAGAGAATCACACGCTCGCTCTACGTCATCTATAAATGCACACAAAACACAATGTAGAAGCTGCCTAAAATGGATCATATAATATATTAAATAATTAGATAACATGACTGAAATAACTGGATCATGTCTGTCCATTTTAAGTTTAATTTTAGTAATAAATACAAGAATAATAATTAATAATAATTAATAATCCTATTTTTATTTTAGTACATTCATCAATTAATATTGTTAATAATATAATCATTAAAATTAATTTTAAAACTAGTTGACAGCTCTATTTTGTATGAATTTTACTGCTCACCCTCCTCAACTTCTGCAGGCAGACAGGACCCATTTTTCGCATTGCAGACCCCCTCAGACAGGAAACTAGAAGCCAGATTTACTCCTTCCTCTGACACACATATTCAAATACAAGAGACATCATTTTCACACCAACCAGTATGAACATTACTGATTTGTCTTGCTATGTCTGTGTGAATGTGTGTTACCCAGAGTGCCGTTGGAGATGCGGTTCACTTCCAGAATGAAGTCATCCTTAAAGAACATATATCCAACAATGGAGAAGAGGTAGACCAGGATCAAACCCAGAACAGCCGTCAGGACAATGGAGCGACCATTTCGTGTCACACTCTTGATGACATTCAGAAGAGTCTCTTCCCTGTTCACCAGGTCAAACAACTACAAACACACAAATGTACAATTAATTAAAATTAGTGGTCTAAATATCTGTACTGACAATAATTTGATTCTATATTAAATCACTGAAATTAGGTTGATATTTGTGTATATATATATAAAATACAAAAAAATAAGAAATAAAAAACATTACTATTTATAATACAAAAAAAATACTATTTATTTTTTATTAAATTATTTAATTTATTCATTCATTCTCTTTGCTTATATTATACAGTCGAGGTCAAAGGTTTACATACACCTTGCAGAACGTCAAAATGTTAATTATTTTACCAAAATAAGAGGGATCATACAAAGTGCATGTTATTTTTTATTTAGTACTGACCTGAATGAGATATTTCACATAAAAGACATTTACATATAGTCCACAAGAGTATTTAATTGTTTACTTTATAAAAATGACCCTGTTCAAAAGTTCTTAATTACCTGAATGATCCACAACTGTTTTTTTTTATTAGTGATAGTTGTTCATGAGTCCCTTGTTTGTCCCAAACAATTAAACTGCCCACTATTCTTTAGAAAAATCTTTCAGGTCACACAAATTCTTTGGTTTTTCAGCATTTTTGTGTTTCCAACAGTGACTGTATGATTTTGAGATCCATCTTTTCACACTAAGGACAACTGAGGGACTCATATGCAACTATTACAGAAGGTACAAACTCTCACTGATGCTTCAGAAGGAAACACAATGCATTAAGAACCGGGGGTGAAAACTTTTGAACAGGATGGAGATGTGTACATTTTTCTTATTTTTCCTAAATATCACTTTTTTCATTTAGCACTGCCTGTCAGAAGCTACAGAAGATACTTACATGTTTCCCAGAAGACAAAATAAGTTACATTTACCTTGATCTTCAAATTCAAAAAGTTTTCACCTCCCAGCTCTTAATGTTTCCTTCTGAAGCATCAGTAAGTGTTTGAACCTCCTGTAATAATTGCTTATGAGTCCCTCAGTTGTCCTCAGTGTGAAAAAATGGATCTCAAAAATTATACAGTCATTGTTGGAAAGGGTTAAAATACATAAAATGCCAAAAAACCAAAGAATTTGTAGGACCTGAAGGATTTTTCTGAAGAACAAACAAGGGACTCATAAACAACTATCACTACACAAAAAAAACAGGTAACAACACAGTAATGAAAAACAAGTGTATGTAAACTTTCGAACTGGGTCATTTTTATAAATTCAACTATTGAATTTATTTAACTATTATTTTCTCTTTTGGACTATATGTAAACGTCTTTCATGTGAAATATCTTATTCAGGTCAGTATTAAATAAAAAATTACATGCATTTTGTATAATTATTTTGGTAAAATAATTAACATTTTGTAGATTCTGCAAGGTGCATGTAAACTTTTGACCACACATTTAGACACTATTTTCAGTTTACGCATATGTTAGTAAAAATGTGTTACTGTAAGGTTTTCAAACTAACCAGTAGACTGTAAAAGAAGACGTGTCCAAAAAGGCCCAGAGTGCAGATGAGAAGGTACAGCAGATGAAACAGGAACTCTTTATCCATCACCATCACCCGGTAACCACGGGTAAACGTCCCTCGGTTACCCACAAAGCTCAGCATGAACACTATCTTATTACAAACCTGCAAAGACACCAAACGAGGTCAGATAGTCAGTACAGACTGACACCACATAAGACTATTAGTAAAGAAACTGTGTGTGCAGTGTATGACTGTATGCGAACTTGTATGCACTCAAAACCTAACCCTCCCATGTGTGTGTGTTTGTGTGAGTAAGATCTCACATTAAATGCTCCCAGGAGTGTCAGCATATGCTGCAGCCCCACTGAGAAGCCCAGCTGCAGAACACTGGAGATGACCAGCACTCGCACTGCGTTCGGCCTCGGGGACATCAATACAAAGCCCAACGAGCCCAACAAACACACCCACAGCAACAGAGAAAGAGAAGGATCTAGTGAACCTAAAACACACACACACCACATGTAAGGTATAAATGTTCAAGGGGATATTGTGGAAAGGCTCGTGAATACAGTACAAGAGAGGAACTAACTTTCACTCAGTCCGTCCAGAGGGTAAAAGAACGCCACCAACAGATTAATGAGAACAGCCAGGTTAAAAGACACATTACTCCAGAACGACATGTTCCGGCTACACCAGTACAGCACTGGTTGTGCTGAAAACAAAATGAGGGAGATACATTTGTGACCCTGGACCACAAAATTAGTCATAAGTAGCACAGATATATTTGTAGCAATAGCCAAAAATACATTGTATGGGTCAAAATGATTGGGTTTTTTTTATGCCAAAATCATTAGGATATTACGTAAAGATCATGTTACATTAAAATATTTTGTACAATTCCTATCGTCAATATATCAAAACTTAATTTTGGATTAGTAATATGCATTGCTCAGAACTTCATTTGGACAACTTTAAAGGGGATTTTTTTCAATATTTTGATTTTTCCTCACCCTCAGATTCTAGATTTTCAAACAGTCGTATCTATCCCAACCAAATACTGTCCTATCCTAACAAACCGTCTGTCAACGGAAAGATTATTTATTCAGCTTTCAGATGATGTATAAATCTCAATTTCAAAAAACAGACCCTTACAACTGGTTTTGTGGTCCAGAGTCACGTTTCAGAAATGACGTACAGACAATCAAATTAATCTTAACACCAGAGAATGAACATACAAACACATGTTTACCTCTTAGTTTTTTCTGCCACCTCATTTCATTAAAAAGGTCGTCTGCGTGCAGGAAGAAGTCATTTATTTTACTGCCCTGTTCGTCTCTCTCTGTACCATAGTATACACGCAGCTTGGACTCATTCGTGAGAAAAGAACAGATATTTGGTACAGGAAACACAATCTGTTCCATAGTGCGATCCTGGCGGACTATCTATGTATACACACACATACATATGAGAACATAAGATGGGATTTAAAACAATTAAAAAATGTGTTTCAAGATTTGTTAAAAGTGTTTGTGTGTGTTACCTCTATTTGTGCAGTGTGTTTTGTGTAATACTCCAGAGCTTGGTCCTCCCCACCTGGTTTCAGTAGTATTTGCAACTCCTTATTGTGACGCGACAGCTAAAATAGCAAGTTAAATCAGATCAGATTTAATTAATTGCTCTTAGATAAGGAGATTTGTTATTGTGATTGACTGTAAAAGTTAAACTTTTACTGATAAACTGACACTTGTCTAACTGCCAAAAGTAAAAATTGGCTTTAGTAAGGAAATAACATGCTAATAAATATGCTTATCAGCCAGTAACAAAAAATGGTAATCTCATTCTTGCTGATGGAAGAGATGCATGTAAATCAAACTACTGTACATCTGTCGTGACTTGCTTCTTCTGCCATAGTGCAAATGTACCATATATTTCAAACTACAGTTTCACAGCTGAAAATATCTATGAATGACAAATGTTCTCCTTATACCCTAGGCTGATAGATGTGGCAAAAGTTGTACAGGAGTGTGTGTGTGTACCTGATGTGCAAGGATGTAGATGTTGTGTCCAACATTGCGAGGTGAGGCAGCATGGTCCTCCCCATTCTCCTGTTCGTCATCCTCAAACTCTGCTTCCCCCTGTTGGTAGGCCATCTTCATCACCTCCACCTTGAACAAGAACACACACAGCTAGGTTTGTGCAGATGTCGTAGTCAAAGAAATGTAATATTTATGGTTTACTATCTCTCTACACTGAATAACTCCAAGATAAAGTTAAAGCAAACCAGCATGTACTGGAATAATAACTCACTAGTTCTTTTGGTCTCATGTTGTACAGGATTCTTTCTGCATTCTCACTGTCATGACGGCTTTCCATGATGGCCAGCAGTAGCTTGGATGCATTATTCTAAGGAGAAAAGACAAATAATGCTACATGAAATGACCACAAAACCAATCATAGGGGTCAATCATAGAGGTCAAATGTTTGTTTTTAATAAATAAGCTTTCCATTGATGTATGGTTTGTTAGGATAGGATAATATTTGGCCGAGATACAACTATTTGAAAATCTGGAATCTGAGGGTGCAAAAAAATCAAAATATTGAGAA
This sequence comes from Labeo catla, assembly GCA_012976165.1. Taxonomy (NCBI): domain Eukaryota; kingdom Metazoa; phylum Chordata; class Actinopteri; order Cypriniformes; family Cyprinidae; genus Labeo; species Labeo catla. The sequence continues at coordinate 2,197,411 of VONZ01000047.1, read as the reverse complement.
AATCACCCTTAAAGTTGTCCAAAAAAAGTTCTTAGCAATGCATATTACTAATCCAAAATAAAGTTTTGATATATTTATTAATATCCTAATGATTTTTGGTATATAAAAAACCCATACAATATATTGTTGGCTATTGCTACAAATATACCCATGCTACTTAAGACTTGTTTTGTGGTTCAGGGTCATATATAACATTGTCATGTTAATATAACATAACATATTCTGTATACTTTATATACTTATATACTGTTCTCAAACAGGGGAATGCAAGATGTTTTTAAAATATATAAAATAAAATAAAAGCTAAAACAGCTAAAAATTAATATGTAAGCTGATACCCTTATTTTAATTAATTACATGAAATAATATGAGAGTAATTTCTAGTTTTAAAAAAAGTCAGGAAATTACTAAAATCATAAAAAATCATTGAAACTATAATATAAATTTATGTTAAGCTCAAAAACCTTCAGCGGGTAGAAGCTGCTATTTGTGAGTAAAAAGAAATTGTAAAAATCCTGTAATTACAAATGACTATAAAAGCCATGTAAACAACAGTCTAATAAAAGTCTAAACCCATAAACATCCAGTTATTGAAACTGGTATTATGGAATTTAAGTATTTTTAATTTAGTTATTTCATTATAGTTTTTGTAAACACAGAAGTTTCAGAAGCTGAAAAAAGGTTAAGAAGCACTGCTTTATAGGACTTAAAGCATAAACACTTTGCACAGTCAAATTTGATGTTACGATGAAATGAAAAGGTTTTTACTTTGTCAATTAAGAGTAAACTGATGTACCTTTAGTTCTAGAACCAGATCCATTCTCTTTCTGCCCAGTGGATTGATATCATTCAGAATCAATGCAATGATGATGTCAATGCCATTAGACTCATGAGTAGCAATGCAATTCTGCAAAAAAATGCATAGCAGAACACATTCAATACAGGAAGTATGTTTATAAGCGATTGAAAGATTAGAACGGTGAAAAACTTGTGTACTTGCCTGGTTATCATGACAGGGGCCTTGACAGTATTCAGTGAGACTCTCTACAGTCTGATTAATGAGAGCCACATTATGCTGGTTGATATATAGCCCTAACAGCCCCAGGCCTCCTGTTGTGCTTCCACAGATACAGTCCAGGAACTGCAGGGTTTCACATACCAGGTTATAGTTGTTCTTGTTGTTCTGACAGCGCAGAAAATTCTGCAGGAAAAGAGAGAACGTTCTAATCATACATGATACATCCACCTTATTTTTTTCTTGTAAGAGTGGGCACGGCCATTTGTAAATTTTACAAATGGCCATTTGCTTCCAGCTATTTTTAGCTGTACAAAACAGCTCTTTTTGCTGCTTGATATTGCAAACTGGTGTGTCTTACCATATTATTTTAATGTATTATCTTAATTACGAACACACTGGTTTGTAGTGCAAACAGTTTTACTGTTTCCTGCACTTTGTTGTTCTTCTCGTTATTTCCCTACATTGGCTAATGAAGTCTCGTCCATAGGCTTAAGCGTTGAAAAACAAGGTGAAAGACCGTATGATACGCCACAATACTGATAACTGTCAAAGTTTGAAACCCAACCTGAAATCAAACCCAAAAACAGATGACTTTCTTCAGGCTCAGGTCGGAAAGTGAATCACAAATCAGGCTAGAATGACAAAAAAAGCTATAAAGGTGACAAAAGGAGAGGCAGACAATCACACACACACCTGCAAGTCTCGATTATGGTTCTCACACAGCAGCTGTAGAAAGCGCAGGATTGGTTGCATGATGAGAATGACAGAGCTCATCTCGCCCTGCTCTGTTCCTTTATCTCCACCCCCTTTGTCCCCATCAGCAGTACCATAAGCCTCCTCAGGATCAGCATCTCGTCGATATGAACCGTAGGCCTTCTTAGTCACAGCAGATGCCTCCAACAGCTGCTCACGGGTATCATCAGTCACCACGACACCTGAATTTTTTTCTGGAAAGGCAGAAAAAGATTATTTCTTATTTATAATCCGACATATCTTCTCATATAATAATATATCAAACTTTATAACATAATGCATTGACCTCAAGTATTTGGACATTAAACCATGAATATCACTACATGAAAACAAAACAACAAGGAATATTTATTCTAAAGAAAAATAATATGTGATGAGAGATAAAGTACTGACTACCCGAACCTCTCCGGCGCTGTGGGGTATCTTTGTCTGGAGTGTTGTCATCACGCCGCTTGTTGCCCAGGTCACTGGTGTTCACAGTAACTGTGGCTTTGATCTCCAACTGAGCTGCTTTCATTCTATCATAGAACACCCTGAAAAACTTCTCGGAATTTTTGTCTTCTGTTAACCGTTTGAAAAATGAATGCTGCAACAAGATAAGAATGCAAACATAAATCGATCATTATGTTTATATGTTCTCTTAGGAACTTCAAATGTTCAGGAATTTGGGATCAGTATGATTTTTAAGACATTTGTTAATCTTCAGACACAAATTAATGTATTTTTAATCCGAGAGCTTTCTGACTGTGCATGGACAGCAACACAGCTACTACATTCAAGGCCCAGTAAGGACATCGATAAAATAGTCCATGTGACATCAGTGGTTCAACCTTAATTTTATGAAGCTACGAGAATATTTTTTGTGTGAAAAGAAAACAAAAATAATGACTTTATTCAACAATTTCTTTCCGGAATTGAATACATTGTTAAATAAAGTCATTATTATTATCTTAATTTGTGTTCTGAAGATGAACTAAGGTCTTACGGGTTTGAAATGACATGAGGGTGAGTAATTAATGACAGAATTTTCATTTCTGTGTGAACTATGCCTTTAAATAACATAACAGTGAATTATTTCACTGACAGGCCTTTCTGACCTGTATGATGGTGTTCCCGCCCTCCAACAGTGCAATGGCCAACAGGATGCTTTCGTGGAAGACACGGTCACTGGTAGCATTCATAATAAGATCGATGACAAGATCAGATGCTCCTTCACGGTCTAGATGGCACTGCACCTCCATCAATGACATCTCAGCCCTGCTCAAACCCCCTGAAGGCATACAAACACAAAAACAAATGTTAAATTAAAGCTACAAGCAGTGTTGAAAGGAAAACAGTGAACGGTGAGCAATATGCATTTAAAGTGATAAATATAGGAGGAATATGTCAAAGTCATTTATATGTGCCAAACTTCCTGCTGCCAGCTGGTGGTGCTATGATTATAACTGAATATTGACATATAGATGTCTTCAAGCCAGGACTTAGATTAAACATATGAAGTTTGGTGCATATTGAACATGGTATGTTTGAGTTAGTGTAAAACATGACATATCCTGTTGCCAACAGGTGGCGCTATGATTATAACTGAATATTAGCTTTTAGATGTCTTCAGGCCAGGACTCTTACCAAACATGTGAAGTCCAGGGCAGATTGGACATTGCATGTTTAAGTTAGTGTAAAACATTTCCTGTTGCCAACAGGTGGCGCTATAATTATAACTCAATATTATCACTTCTAACTGCAAAGACCTTTAGAGTAGACTGACCAAATATAATGTTAATGTCATTAAATCTCTAGGAGGAGTTCATTAGAGAGTAAAACATGCCACTTCCTGTTGCCAGCAGGTGGCACTATGACTATAACTGTTATCAACTCTTATCAAACAAGTGAAGTTTGGGGCAGATTGGACATTGTACTCCTGAATTATAACAACTTCCTATTTCATGTCGAAAATCGCCCTTCAATGAAACCTCCAGATCTTCACAATTTAACGTCACAAAGGGTTTCCAATCAGATTGACCAAATTCGGTGTTGATCTAAATAAATCTCTAGGAGGAGTTTGTTAAAATACAAAGCCTGAAAATAGCAAAAATGGCACAAAACTTGCAGAGAAAATTCTAAATAACAGACTTCCTGTTGAGTTTCGGACTTCGTACCTGGAGACTTTTTTGTAGGTATTGGTGTGTTACACGTGTCTACCCAATTTTGTACATGTATGTGAAACAGAGCTCGAGTGGCACTTCGTTGAAATTTTATAGGTGGCGCTATCAGATGTAATTTTTCATCACTTCTGGCGCGTGTGCAAAGTGAGGCATGAGCATGAGTTGCATGAGTTTTCAAGTATGTTTATGCCCTCAAAAATGTGACTCATTTTGGAGAAGAAGAAGAAGAAACCGTGCAATCAAATAGGGTCCTCGTACCTCGGTGCTCACACCCTAATTATATCACAGACATTCCCAGAAGCTACAATGAAAAATGAACCCACCTGGCTGGCTCTTGATTGGTCCTACGGGTGTCAGGGCGGAGTTACTGAAGGAGGTCAGACTGTCTCTCCTCCCACCACTCCTGAAGCCATAGTAACGATTGACGAGCAGCTGCCGAAGTGCCTCCCCCTGTGTTGAGAGTGTGTATGAGAGAGTGTGTTTCAATGTGCTTCTTATTTTTAGACTTTTTTGCCATTGTTGTTTTGGCTTGTGCACCACATGGCTGTAAAGCAGTATTCTTTGGAACAATATGTATCACAAAAGGAATAGCTATTGTTGATCCAGGGCAGCTGAGATGTACAGATAAGTGGTTGGAGAGCAGGGTTAGGTGAAGTTAGTGACCTACCCTCCTCCGATCCTCCAGCTGTTTGGGTGGCAGACTCACATCCACCACCTGAGTGAGTGAGCAGAGTGGACAACAGAACACTAACACAGAGTTAGTAGAGTATCATCATGCAACAATCTCCAGCTCTATGCTAGCATGCTTGGTGTTATAATAATATAATATCATTGGACAAAAATGGCAAATTATGTGGTCAGCTCATAGTGAACCAGTTAGTTACGCTATAGAAGTGATTTATGAGTTATATTAGGATTAAATAGAATAGAATGTTTAAAAAACATAGAAATGTAAGTGGACAGATTACATACAAGATGAGAATGTTATGGTCAGAATAAAAGGTCTGTAACATACCAGTTAATATACAAACTCTCCAAATATTCAGTTATTACCCAAATAATTTCTAAATATTAAGATGCACTCAAAAGATTGTTCCTTAATCTTTCAGAACAATCACAGATTTTATCATAACATCATTTTGTATGAGCAAAACTATTAAAACACCACAAAATGGTGTGTATTTCTTATTGAAACAGGAATTTAAAGTAGAGCTTAGGTCATATTTTATATTTCGATTCTGCAGGATGGAAGAAGAAAGCAGATAAAAAGAAGATAAATATACAAGGGGAAGATGGGATGAATGACAAAAAGAGGACAACCTCAGTGACATCCATCTCATCATCAAATCCCAGTAGCTGAAAAAGAGGAGTGAAGGACGGGGTTAATGAAAGAGTGTACATACTTCAAATTAAGCCAGTAACTATTAGTGATATGAGCGTTAACAGGAAGACATTACAGAGGAAATGTGATCATCAACTTAAACTTAAGCAAAGGTGCTATTACGGGACTTGCATTTGTGATTAAGAGAAAACATGCAGACACTACAAATGAAGACAGTATGTGTAGAGGACAATGCCATCAGCCTCTTACAACACTTACAACACGATGTTTTGCTATCACATCTCTGTTCTACCTTAAGGAAATTTTTTTGACCACAGCTGAAACACTCAATCTCTTAATGTTTTTGTGGTAAATACCTTCTCTCCATATCCTCTGTCTTTGGTCATCATCTCTCTGAGTGTCTGCAAAACTTTGATACAAAGCCTCTCCTCATTTTCCTCTAGAAGCTGCTTGGTGTGTTTTATCAACCTGGACAAAAGCAGATAAAAGTATGCTAGTGTAATTCAAACATATAAGGAATGACAATATAATATTGCATCATTAATAAGTATTAAGGGGACAGTTCACCCAAAAATAAAAATTCTGTCATTACTCACTCGTTCCAAACCCATAAGACCTTTGTTCATCTTCAGAACACAAATTAAGATATTTTCGATGAAATCTGAGAGCTTTTTGACCATGCATATATAGCAATGCAACTGACACATTCAAAGCCCAGAAAGCTGGTAAAGACCTTGATGAACGAAGGTTTTACAAGTTTGAAACGACATGAGGGTGAGTAATTAATGACAAAATTTTAATTTTTGGGTGAACTATCCCTTTAAGTTATAATAAGTGATACAGTATTTTTGAGACCAAAAGAGTTCATCATACTTGCAGATGAAGCCTCCACTTTCACACTTGCGATGGGCTTCAGTGTGCTCTGGGAACAGCAGCTCTGGACGATGGAGAACATCCACCAATACAGACAGCTCAGCCTGAACCAGAGGCCTCAACCGCTCTTCCAGCGCAGACACTATATCCTACAGACACACATACACACATAAACACATGCACAAGCACACGTTCACCACACACCCTAACAAAGTAAGGCACTGAGGCAAAACAATTGAATGCAGGTTTATTGAGAGGAACTATAAGAGAGAGATGGATGATTACTAACATGACATCAAAGCTCTCTTTCATTAGGTTTAGAAGACAGAGGCAGTATCACTCACCTGGAGCCTTTCAATAATGTTGCGATAGTCTCGGGAGGTGGTCATAACAGAATCTCGTCGTGTGGCGTTACGGACGGATTGTCTCCAGCTGAGGGCTGTTTTCTGCACTATGTTGTTGGACTTCATAAACAGATTATTCACCTGACAGTCCAAATCCACAGGAATGGCTATGGCTCTGCCTTTAGCTGCACGATAATAAACAGATCAAAACACATACATTTAGGGTTATGCATTTACACATGAAAAACAAGCAATGAGCTTCAACACATACATCGAAAGCGATATGAAAACATTTATTATGTTGGCTTGAAAAAGCCAATTTACTGATCTACAATTTGTACAGTAAGACTTACAGTGTGCTTAACCCGTCTATCACTAGCAAAGCTTAATGACTATCCTGAACACCATGCTAATTTATGTTAGCAACATACTAAAACATGTTAGCAATGTGCTAATCATGCTAACATGCTAATCATGCCAGAATCATGCTAACAACATGTTAAAAACATACTAGCAACGTTAATCACGATACAACATGCCAACAACATGCTAACCATGTTAAACAAATGTTAGCATGTTCAACACGTAACAACATGGTAATTGTGCTTAAAAAGGCTAGCAACGCACTAAAAACATGTTAGCGATATGCTAATCATGCTAAAAACTTGCTAACAACATGTTAATAATGGTAACAACATGCCAATAATGTTAAAAACATGCTAGCAACATGCTAGTCATTCTATAAACGTTACAAATGCTAGAAATCATGCTAGAAAGAGTCTAGCAACATGCTAATCATGCTAAAAACAGACTAATTATGCTAAAAACATGCAAATTACATAACAACATGCAAATTATTCTAGAGAAAATGCTATCAACACGCTAATCATGCTCAAATTTGCCAACAACATGCAAAAACATGTTGGCAACATGGTAATTGTGCTAGAAACATGCTAAAAATGTGTTAATCATGCTAGAAAAAGACTAGAAAACGTGTTAAACTGTTAGCATGTTTAACATGTAACAACATGGTAATTGTGCTTAAAAAACAACACACTAAAAACATTTTAACAAGATTCTAATCATGCTAAAACATGGTATCATTTACTAATCATGCTAGAAATATGCTAAAAACATGATGATCATGTTAGAAGATGCTAATCATGCTAAAACATGTTAGAAACATGCTAATCATGTTAAAACATGCTAATAATGTGCTAATCATGCTCAACATGCTTACAACATGCAAACTATTCTAGAAGATGCTAACAACATGCTTATCATGCTAAAACATGCTAAAACAGGGTATCTACTTTGCTAATCATGCTAGAAACATGTTAACAACATGATCATATTAAAAGATGTTAATCATGCTAAAACATGCTAACAATGTGATAATCGTGCTAAACAAACATGCTAACAACATGCAAATTATTATAGAAAGATGCTAACATGCTGGAGGCATGTTTATCATGTTTGAAACATGTTAACAGCATGCTAATCATGCTAAAAACAATTTAAAACATGCCAATCCTACTAAAACATGCTAACAACATGCTAATCATGCTAGAAACATACCATAGTAACATCTTATTAACATGCTAATCATGTTAAAACATGCTAACGATGTGGTAATCATACTAAAACACACTAGAATCACACTAATCATGCTAGAAACACTGGCAACACGAGAATCATGCTAAAAACATGCTAACAACATGAATTATGCTAGAAACATAACATAGTAACATCCTATCAACATGCTAATCATGTTAAAACATGCTAGCAATGTGGTAATCATACTAAAATGTACTAGAATCACACTAATCATGGTAGAAACACCGGCAACACGAGAATCATGCTAAAAACATGCTAACAACATGTTAACAACATGTTATTCATGCTGGAAACAAGCTTATCATGCTAGAAACATGATTCTAATTATGAATCACTTTTCTAGAAACTTTTTTATCAATCATTTTAAGATTCTAATGTTATTATTCAATACAATTACACAACCGAAGCTGATATTATGACAGTTAAAAACAGCTGGTGGAAATGATGCTCTTACCCACGTCACTCAGCACTTTGATGCAAGCTTCCACATTGCCCTTCTGACTTGGGAGCAGCCAATTGCAGTGATACACACGGAAAACTCCCTGCAGCAGCTGCACAAACACTGGCTGCCGGGTCTGAGAGACAGAGAGAGAGATGTCACATCTACAGAATATACAAAATAATGCTGAGGTGTACTGGGCTGCTGGAATACACCGTGTGTTACCTGCAAACTTGTGCTCTGGTCTGAGAATGGTGAGCTGAAAAAGGTGGTGACGATGCTCATGATGGTCTCAGTAACGTAGCGCTCCAGAACTGTGTCAGCGTGCTTACGGTCGCTCGTGTTATTGCACACCTACAGGAAGCCATGTTTAATGTCTGAACATCGAGGCCATATTGCGAGTATATCTGTGAGTATTTCTGTCTTACTCTGCAGATGTCCACCAGGAAATCATCAAAAAGTTTCCACATGTGATTGCTGGTGTAGATTTCCTTCATCTCAACCTCGGTATCCACATAGCAGTGATTCAGGAAATTCACATAGGCAATCTTCACCTACATACAAAGTATTATGTTCACATACTATAAAGCTGCATACAAATGACTTTTTAACAACCTTAATCTAAAAATATTTAACACTTTCATCAAAGACAAACACTTTTGGGCTTTATTCCCCTGGCGTACACACCTCAGGGATGCAGTCCTCGTGAGTGACCACACGTACAATATCGTCGAGGGGGAGCAGGGAGTTGCATTTGATCTCAGTGTAGACGTTCTTCCCTTCAGTGCACACAGCCAACAACTCCACTAAGTGAATATGATACCTGCAAGAGTCAATGAAACTAAATCTAATACCTATAATGACAAACATTTAAAAGGAAAAAGCTCAAAGGAAATACACTTACAAACTTGTATGATTTTGTAAAACATTAATAATAAATGCTATTACCACCCCTGTGTAACATACATAACATAGGATTATACATATAAGAATAAAGAAAAAAATTATATATATACACACACAATAAAAGGACAATAAAAAGTCCCATAGACTTTCAATGAGGGGGTCAAAACTTTTGTACAGTAAGACTTACAGAGTGTTTAAGCTATCACTAGCAAAGCTTAAGAACTATCTAAGACAACATGCTAAATCATGCTAACAACATGCTATTCATGCCAAAAACATACTAACAACATGCTAATCATGCTGTAAACATGTTAAAAACATATTAATCATGCTAAAAACATGGTAACAACATGATTATCGTGTTAAAAACACGTTAACAACATGTTAATTATGCTATAAACATGTTAGCAACATGTTAGTAACATGATAATCATGTTAGCAACATGCAAACAACATGTTAATCATGGTAATCATAGCAACATGGTAAAACATGCTAGTTATGCTAAAACATGTTAATAATGTTAACAACACGTTAACAACATGTTAATCATGCTAGAAACATAATAGAAATAGACCAATCATGCTAGAAACATGTTAACAACATGTTAATCATGCTAAAAACAAGGTAACATGCTAATCATGCTAAAACATGTTATCAACATGATAGTCATGTTAAAACATGTTCACATGTTACTCATGCTATAAACATGTTAGCAACATGCTAGTAACATGATAATATATTAGTAGCATGCTAGCAACATCCTAATCATGTTAAAACATGCTAATAATTCTAATAACACGTTAATAACATGTTAATCATGCTAGAAACATACTAGAAATGTGCTAATCATGCTAAAACATGTTAACAACATGATAAATCATGATTAGCAATATGCTAGAAACATGCTAGCAACATGTTAGTAACATGCTATCAACCTACTAAAACATGCTAATTATGAGAGAAACACTATAAATATGCTATTCATGCTAAAAAGATGCTACTCATGCTAAACCATGCTAATCAACCTAGATGCATGCTAATCATACTAGAAACAGGATTAGCAACATGCTAGCACACACACAAAATGTATACAATGTAAAAAATTTTTTTTTTAAAGTTATTTATAGTATTTGCATTTTTAAAATATGGTTCACATTTAGAAATGCAGACAGGGCACTACTATATATAAGAAATATATATTTTGTAATTTAATTTAATTATTTAGATATTTATATTACAAATAATTTATTTGACTAGACACAATGTAAATTATATTATATATATAATAATAATATAAATATAAATATTTTATGTAATATTCAATTATATATTTAAATAATGTATTTTTACAACATAAAATGCTAATTATGTTATATTGCAGTATATATTCTATTTGTATTTTTAATAGTATTTGCATTTTTATGGAGACAGGGACAATAAACCTCTATACCTGAGTGCACTGCTCTCATCAAGTCGTTCCCTCTCAAGACGCATCATTTGAACCAATGACTGAAACGATGCCCGGTCATTATAGAACACCAGCACATCCTCACCTGCTGTCACCAACTAAATACACACAAATAATTTTAATAAAAACAGTCTTCACCAGTCTGAGGAAAATAGGTCAGAGAAGTAGAAACATTCATCTCAAAAATTGTTTGTCTGGCCCACAGACCTCAGCCATGACGATGTCTTGGCATTTCTTGATGAACTTGTTCTCAGCCTTGACGATGGTCTGGAGGAACTTGAGGTAGTGGACACTGCGTCCGTGCGTCTCAATGCAATGCACAAAGTGCTGCACTACCCGCTCGTTTATCTCACTACACAACTGGAAATTATTCATGAAGATATGCTGCATGGTCACCGCTTCTAAAATCTAAAAACAGAAAGCCAGAGACAGAGGATTAGACAATAGACAATGGAAATGCACAGTGCATTTGTGTGTTTATTTATGCATGCTCTCACCCCAGGGTTGAGGAACAGGTTAATGTGTTTGTGAAGAAGTGCCTGATTCTGTTGATTTCCGGCACAAAAGTTCTGAAGGAACTGATGAGCTAAAGTCATAATCTCTTGCATCTGAACATCCTCCCCCTAAAATGCAACAAACACACATGTAAACACATGAACATTAACCCTTTCAGTTACACAACGGCTCACACACACCTTCTCATAAGGGATCTGCAACAGTTCCAGGACCACACTGTGAGCTCCCATGTTTCTGAGGAGCCGCTGCTGCTGTTTCTTATTCTTCTTGCCAGAGATGCCCTCCAAAACACACAGTTTGCTCAGCCTCAGCAGGATCTACACACACAAATATAACACTACTTTAAAACACAAGACACACTTCACAGAACATCCTACTTGCTTGTCAAAACCTACAAACTCCATAAAACATAGACACAATCCACCTCCTTCACAACTCTGTAGTTTGAGCTGCTGGTACTCTCCACTTTGGGTTTGTCTGAGTTGACGACACCCTGTTAGAGCAGAAAAATATCCAATCATAATATAATTCCCTAGGTTTCAGAAAAGTGAAATTATGTAGTATTTTTCAAGTCAGCTATGGACAGATCAACATCCTGACCTTGTGGTGGGCTTCAGTGGTGACCTCTCCAGCGTCCAGTCCAGAGTCTGACCCCTGTCTCTTATACACCCACAGCTCTGATTTCTCCACTATAGACCTCAGCTGGTCCAAATCTGACTTGATCTGCTTGTAATTGTCCACATCCTGACTAGTCACCAGGAGCTGAACCTAAAATAAATAAACTGCCTATTACTACTAATAGAAAGAGAAGTAAGAATGAATACTAATATGGATGAATAAATAAAAAAATAGATGGATAGACAGATGAATACCTGCTTAAAGGCCTGTAAGACCTCCTGCCGCTGGCTGAAGTGTCGGAAAAGGAGGTGAAGTGCTCGTGATACCAGTGGAGGATAGTCATGCATGGTCAGGTGCAGCAAGACCCTCAGAAATGTCCGGCCACCATGATCATCTAGATCTAGTGGGGTGTTTTCTTCACTAGATACACAAACACACAGATTCACATATGCGCAGCACACAAACATAAGACAAATTATCAATGAGCACAATCTTCTTACCTTCCTCCAAAAATCCCCTCCGCTTGCTCTTCAATGTGTTCAAAGTCCAGCGCTCCTAACAAAGACAGTGGTCATTCAGACAACATTTTACCTATATCAGCTGATACTGACACAAAACACACATTTGCTCATTTCACCTTGAACACTGGCAGAAGAGTCCTGGTTTACGGACGGCTCTGTTTGAGAGTTGCTTTCGTCAAACTCTGTTTTAAAGATACAGAGCAGGCAGGAGATCCTGTAGTCCAACCGGACATTTAGAATGAACTACATGAAGAAAAGAAGAGCGTGAATAAATATTTTATGAACTTATGCACAACTAGTTTGGCATTTTCTTGGCAATGAAGTCATGAATTTTTCTATAATGGACTAAGATGTGTTTTAACACCTGTAGGATCTCAATGATCTTGAGTTTGGTGTCCATCACCAGTATGTCTTGTTTCTGAGGTTCACTCTGAGCTTTAACTTCATCTCTGTCGGGAGGGCTGAGGTTGGAGACTGGCAAAAAACCCCCACCCCTCAACACCACCTGTGTCATCAGCTCTCCCACTCCATGGATGGACCGCATCACATTACTTCCTACGGAGACATCAGAAAAGACAGCAGTTTTTGACTATACATGCCATTTTTGGGGACACTTTCTGGCCAGGGTTTCTATATTGCCTAAAATATCCAGGTTTTGGCATTGTTTTCCTGTTTTCAAACTTGCTGAAGGTAATGAGCAAAAGTAGCTTGACCAATAATATGTACATTGTACATAATTGACCAGTCGTGGCGCGTGAGAAAGTAAAATCTACAGAGCGGTTAAAGCGATGCAAATACGCATACATACTAAGTGTATTAAGTGTTGCGCAGACCGATCGTTGTTTGACATCAAAGTACCTTGAGAGCGATTCGAAAGCATAAGGAGCCATCTGTTCTGCTCTCTATAGCTCTCACGGTACGTAGATGTTGTACAACGATCAATCTGCACAGTGCAAACATGGATATTTTAGGCAATACAGACATCCTGGCCAGGACGTGTCCATGAAAAAATGGCACGTATGGTCACCCTTATTTTTCAGAAGTGTGATTTACTTGAAATGAAAACGTTCTAATCTACACTGTAAAATAAGGTAACCTGCAATTGTTCCACTACTGAATGAAAACTTAAAAAAAGGTAAACGTGACAAAAAAAGTAATAATTGTGAGATACAAGCTCGCATTTGCGAGAAGTTTTAATCATGCAATTCTGACTTTATTTCTCACAATTATGAGTTTATATCTCACAATTCTGACTTTTGAACTCACAATTGCGAGTTTATATCTCGCAATTTTGATTTTATAACTCACAATTGTGTTTATCTCGCTATTCTGACTTTATAACTGACAATTGTGAGTATATCTCAATTCGGAGAAACAAAGTCAGAATTGTGAGTTTCTATCATGCAATTCTGACTTTATAACCTGCAATTGTGAGTTTTGTCTCACAATTCTGACTTTGTAACTCACAATTGTAAGTTTCTATCATGCAATTCTGAGAAAAAAACTGAATTGTGAGTTTCTATCATGCAATTCTGACTTTATAATTTGCAATTGTGCATTTATATCCTGCTATTCTGACTTTATAATTCGCAATTACAAGTTTATATCATTCAACTCTGAGAAAAAATCTGAATTGTGAGTTAATATCTCACAATTCTGACTTCATAACTTGCAATTGCGAGTTTATATTTCGCCATTCTGATTTTATAACTTGAAGTTGTGTTTATATCTTTCAATTCTGACTATGTAACTCACAATTGAGATATTATTATTATTAATTGAATTATATTGTTTTTCAAAAAATAATATTTAGATAACATATTTGACTTGAATAAATCAATTAAGATGTTACCACATGAAGCATATTTGGGTTAACTTTTTTTTTTTTGAGTCCATAGGTAGTTGTGTTTCGGACCTTTGCCACGTTCTCCAGGCAGCTTGATGGGAAAGGGAGTGCTGATATGGACACAGTCCAGGATGGCTAGCAGGATTTTGGTCAACCTTAGCAGATCACTGAAGTTATAGAAGCCAAAATATATAAGGTTCCTCGCCAGGTTTACCACCTATAGAACAGACAGTGGAAAAGAGTGTTAAAAAATGTAAAAAAATAAAATAAAATAAAAAACCTTACATTGTTAACTGTGCCAGACAAATATTGATCTTTTTTTAATACAGCGCATTCTATAATGAGCTTAGGGTACACATAATAGTAAATAAGTTGCATGTATATAACTTTAATGAAGTGACATACCTCAAAAGTGAGCTTGTTTTTCTCTTTGTCTGAAAACGGGAAACTCTGGCACACAACATCACGTAGGTAATTCTCCACAAACTCCATTGTCTGCGAAAAACGCTCCTTCACCTCATCACGTGATGTCCCGTCGTTATCATAACTGGTCAGAAACAGAAAAACAACAAGTCTGATGAACAGACCACTCACTCAAAGGGTTTTTCACTGTGCGCTGTTTTTTGTGAACCACTTACTCGTCAATAGCAATTTGTGAAGGGATTTCAGACCACAGCCGAGCATATTTGACTGGGGTAACCTGCTCCTGAGGGTCACGGTCTACATGCATGTGCAGCATCATGCGGCAGAATGAGGCTCTGAGGTCAAAGGGCAAGTCTTCGTCTGACATGCAGCGCAGGATCAGATCCACATCCAGTTGGGCTGAAATCTTATTAATGGCCAGGTATTGCCGATCCAGACACATTCGTGCAAACAAGTTCAGCTGATACCTGACAAAAAGACGTTACTATTACATTTCTGCATCCATTTGTCAAAAAAGTAGGCTTGTGTGTGTGCATACCTGTAATAATTAATAACTTCCTGGTCCTCTGTGTGTCCATCTTTGGCGTCCTGTGCAAGCTCTCTGATGCTTTTACTCTTCATCTCTCCTCTACTGTCCTTCCAGAACAACCATACCTCCTCCTCATCCTCCTCTTCCTCCTCTGCGCTCTCGCCGAGCACTGCTCCCGCTACCTCAAACCGTGACAACACCAGCCTGACACACAAACACACACACACATTCACTCAATAATACACCCACAGACGTCTAGACATGGGCTAACTATTTTTAACGCTTCATGCATTTGAATCAGTGTTGATGGGACGTTCTGATTTGCCATCAGTCATGTCACAGCATAATAGTCAGTGTAGGGGCTGTACTTTGTTTCGATGAGGATGTCTGCATTGGCTGGGTCCAGCACAGCATTACAAATGAGTTCTTGTGTGACAGGGATGGATTTATTCATTGACACACACAGATCTGACAAGTAGTCCAGAAATCTAGAAAAACAAGAAC
This sequence comes from Labeo catla, assembly GCA_012976165.1. Classification (NCBI taxonomy): domain Eukaryota; kingdom Metazoa; phylum Chordata; class Actinopteri; order Cypriniformes; family Cyprinidae; genus Labeo; species Labeo catla. The sequence continues at coordinate 2,181,531 of VONZ01000047.1, read as the reverse complement.
AAAGAATTCAGGATAACATGCAAAAACTAGAAATTTAGTTAGACAATTCGATTGTACTTATATTTTTTACTACCGCTTAGTCTCACCAGCATCTCTGTACTAGTTTGAACTTAAGATGAATCACTTTGATTCTAACATTTATCTTTTGTTTGTAGCTTTAGATGAAAGGGTCTGCTAAATTAATAAATGTAAATGACCAAGAACATTTATGCAGATATATTTTCGCACACCTGGGCTGTAAATGACCAAGAACATTAATGCAGATATGTTTTCGCACACCTGGGCTCTCTGTTCTTGCGGACCAGGCTGACAAAGGTGTCAATCTCGGCTGCAGTGATGTGTTTCTCTAGAAGCTTTCTGTTGTTGTGCAGCAGGGCTGTGATAGTGTCTTCAGCAAGCACATCATATCCTATCTGCTTCTGCATGAAGCGGAACTGCTTTGCTATGTACTCCTAGAGACAAAAAGTCAGAGAATGAGAAAATATTGCACATAGTGCATGTAGTATAAAAGGTTGTGACTGCGTTTTGTAGTACCAATAGCTTTACAATCAGTTTAGTCTACCTGATTTTTGCGATAGTCTTGCTGTGAGTGACGTAGGACTCTGTAGCAGAGCCGACAGATGTGACGAAAGGGTGCGTGACGTTGGTCCGCGAGCTCTTCCAGTCGCAACATAGGGCCGTCCCCACTATCGGTGAATGGGGCCTGCAGCAGCTTGAATATCTGGTCCATCACAGGACAAGATAAATTAAACGGTCATTTAAATGTCAGTGAGATGTTTTAAAACTGAACCTAAGATGTGATATAATAAGCACCTGTTTGAGTATGTTCTGCTCTCTCATGAGTTTCTGTCGCTCTCTGTTAGGTTTGTTGACTGTGATCTCCAGCACATCCTGAGCACTGCTGGGAATGTCCACTACGAAATATACCAGATCCTCCAGCAGCTTTGTCACTGACCTTGTGTAAGAGAGTGATTGGGAGTTGTGTGTTCTTTTTTAAGTGTAAAAAGATTTAAAAGGAACTCTGGGTAATAAGACTTGTATGGCTTAATATAACTTAAATGATGTCTCTTACTGAAATATGCAGAAGAAAACCCATGAAAGATTTACATCATTTAAAAAATCCACATAGTTTTATACATATTTTCGACTATGGAGGGGACACCGTTATTTTGATTACATCAAATGGTTGCACTCTGGGAGCTACTGGTACTATCAGTTGCTTTTTTTACTGCAACACAATTTGGTAAGCTCTTTCAGTAGCGATTTTCTACTAAAAGTGGAAAGAACAAAGACGTGGGTCTTTAAAAAGTTTTATTCGTCCAGAGGCATCTTCCCATTCTTTTCTCCTCTTCTTATCGCTAGGAAAGCAGTGAAGACTTACATAGCTTCTCTTGTTGCGCTTAGACTTAAATTACAACCAAAAGCAGCACAATGTGGCATCATATCAGTGTTTTATTTTCTGAGTTGTGTTGCACTAAAAATGGCAACAGGGAGTGCCAGTAGCTTAACAAGTGCAACCACTGATTTTTTAAATAACGTAAGTCCTTCATGGGTTTTCTACTACATATGTCAGTAATTTAATTTATAATGTAAATTCATCATTTACGTTATATTAAGCCATACAAGTCTTAATACCCGGGTTCCCTTCAAAGAATTAGCATAAAGATGGATTGGTTAAAAACATAACAAAGCAGAAATGTAAGGAAATTAAAGAAAAATGGAAATAAATCACAGATGATCATGAATTTTTCATGAATGAAAAGTGGAGAAACAGATGAATTAACAGAGAAAAAGAACAAAAGAAGTATAGAAAGACAGGAATATGAATGTAAAAAACGTGAAATGGATGGATAAATGGAAAGATTAATAAATGGTTGAAGAGAGAATGAAATGAATAGTGGATGAATAGATGGATTGATGGAAAGAAGAAAGAACTGAAGGAAGAAAGGACAGACAGATGGATGGATTGATGGCTGAAAATACTGATGGATGGATAAATTAATGGATAGATGATAAAAGAAGAAAAAAACAAACAGATGTGGAAATGGATGGAAAAAGGTCAAATGGACAGAAGAATGAATGAATGAAAAGATGAATAAATGTTTTAAAAGAAAGAACGAAAGGAAGATGGATGGATGGACGGATGTTTAAGCAAAAGGGACAGACAGATGAACAGATGAATGTATGACCAGAAAAGAGACAGATGGACCAACAGATGGACGAATGGATGGATGGATGACTGAATGGTTTAAGGAAAAGAGACAGATGAATAGATTGATGGATGGATGGATAGATAGATGGATGACTGAATGGTTTAAGGAAAAGAGAGATGGACAGACAGATGAATAGATTGATGGATGAATGGATGACTGGATGGTTGTAGAAATAGAGACAGATGGACAGACAGATGGATGGATGGATGGATAGATTGATGGATGACTGAATGGTTTTAAGGAAAAGAGATGGACAGACAGATGAATAGACTGATAGATGGATGGATCAATGGATGATTGTAGAAATAGAGACAGATGGACAAACAGATGGATGGATGGAATGATGAATGGATGACTGGATGGTTGTAGAAATAGAGACAGATGGACAGACGGATGGATGGATGGATGGATGGATGACTGAATAGTTTAAAAAGAATTGGACAGACAAATGAATAAATGGAGGGATGGATGGTTGGATAGATGGACGGATGAATGGATGACTCATAGGTCGAAGGAAAAGAGACAGATGGACATAGATTAATAGATGTATGTATGGATTGATGGATGGATGGATGAATATATGACTGGATGGTTTGTAGAAAAGAGACAGATGGACAGACGGATGGATGGATGGATGGATGGATAGATGGGCCGGATGAATGGATGACTCATTGGTGAAAGAGAAAAGAGACAGATGGACGAACAGATTAAGATATGTATGGACTGATGGATGGATGGATGAATGGATGACTGGATGGTTGAAAAGAGACAGATGGACAGACAGATTAATAGATGTATGGACTGATGGATGGATGGATGAATGGATGACTGGATGGTTGAAAGAAAAGAGACAGACAGACAGACAGATGAATAGATGGGTGGATGGATGGGTGGGTGGATGAATGGATGACTGGGTGGCTGAAGGAAAAGGACAGTGAAAAGTGATGAATAAATGATTAAATGATAGAAGGACAGACAGACTGATGTGTCATAATGGGTGAAGGAAAGATAGACAGGCAAAGGGACAAAAGGATTGTTGGATGGATAACTGAATGTACAGACAGATGGATGGATGGATGGACAGATGCACACATTGATCTCTACCTCCTCTCATTCTGTGTGATGGTGCCCTTCTCCAGTTTGGCTGCAATGGAAGCTAAGACTTTACTAGCATCATTAGCAAAATCCAGATCGCGAACCTCAGCTGGAGAAACTGGCACTATAGCAAAAGCCTCTTTATCTTCCTTCAGAGGAGACGTTCCTATCTGAGACACAAATATAGAGAGGAGGAGACACACTTCAGAGGGTCCATAAACCAATGCTACAGTCATACACATATAGAAACTCACTCACTCTGAGCATGACCGGTTTCTCTTCCTCTTTATCTATTGGCTGGTTGGTGCTGTGGACCCATGTATTGGTGCAAAGATGCCTGAGCCTCACGTATGAGTTTCTGACAAGCGCAATCCAAAATACAGCACATTTAATACACATGTACTTAATCAGGAATCACAAGAAGTCACAATCTCGCAGTACCTTGGCACAAGCGAGTCTCCGCCTCTCAGAGTAGTGGGGTCAAGCTCAAAGATCGACGATATGTCATTGCCATCAGGAACGGACACCAGTGTGTACATAACCTTGTCCTGAGGATTACGTGCACGTGCTCGCATTACTTCTTGCTCCGAATCCAGCTGCGAGAGAAACAATTGATCAACGTCTCAGTCGGCATTCATTTAAACTGACAAGTCTGCTTTGGCTAAGCTAATGTGTGTTGAAATAAGAGCGATAAGATAAAGAGACCCTCAAATGCCTCACACTATGAATTCATTAAAAGCTCAGATTAAAGGGGAGAAGCACACACACGCAGCCACACACGCTCTCAAGCACACACTCACAGAGGAACGGGTCTCCAGGCATTCTTCTTCATAGTCTGGATTTACCTAATCACAATAAGGTGAGAACAATTAGAGATAAAAGTAGCAAATTATGTACTCTGCTCTTGCTAACACCAAGCTCTCTAAATAGACACACTATGATGTATCTGCATGTGCGTTTGTGTGTAAATTCTTATTCCGGGTAGCATATCAGTCTAACCTCTGCAGCGAGGTAATGGCCGGTGGCCAGGTGTTTGAACCTAAAAAGACTGTTCCAGTAGCCGGCTCCGCCTCTGCAGGGATCATGCTGAACCACCTGAAAAGCATCCATGCATCTGTTTAGGTTCCCAAATCGACAGTATAACACATACACCTGTTCAATTTCACAAAGTTAAGTCCTTAACTTACCTCTACTTCCCAGAGTGCTTTACTACTAGTGGCAGAGGTTGCAGACTGGCGCCCAGTGGTACGTAAAAAGACATACTGCTTTTTCCGGTGTTCGTCGCATGTCAGAAACTTCTCCTGCTCCGCATGGAACAGCCTCACCACATCACCCTGATAAAATGTACTTCGTTAAAAAGTCATAAATACTAATTCTAGTCAAATACAGGCCTTAAAAAGGAAAAAAAAAAAAGTAAATGTGAAGGTCAATGCTTGTGCAGTGTGGATGTGGATGTGAAACGTACTCCTTTCAAGACAACCTCCTGGTTGTCACTCCATTTCATGAAGAGAACAATTTTCCAACTGGTGGTGCAGTTGACTGAATTTACCTGAGAGAGAAAAATATAATGGAATACAGCAGTGGTTCTCAACCTATGGAGCCTAGGCAACTCATGTCATTCCAAAACCGTCAGACCTTCATAAAATTACGGTTGAACCGCTAATGTCACATGGACTCTTTTAACTATGTCTTTACTACCTTTCTGAGTCTTGTACGTGTCAGTTGCGTTGCAGTTTATGCAGGGTCAGAAAGTCCTCAGAGTTCATTAAAAATATCTTAATTTGTGTTTTGAAAATGAATGAAGCTCTTACGGGTTTGGAACAACATGAGGGTGATTAATTGAGTAATTTTCATTTTTGGGTGAACTAACCCTTTAACCCAGACTGTCAAGATTTAAGACATTTTTGTCCAAAATTGAATTTCAAAAGCAAAATATTAATTTTATTTTTAGATAACTGAATCAATGACCAAATTAAACATGCAACTGATTGAGGTCATGTGGCACTGTTTATGTGATGCTGTCAAAATACTTCATTGAAACATTTATCAATACATTCTACTTTTAAAAATTGTAGGCAATATGCACTATATATACTAGGGATGTAATGATAACAAAATCTCCTGATACAATAATATCACGCTATGAAGTCCATTATAAGATATTATTGCGATATTTAAAAAAAAAGACAAATGACTTTTTTTTTTTTATTTTGTACATTAAAGTTAAATTATTCTATCTAATGCACTTTGAGAGTTCAAAATTAAGACCCAACCCATGTTCTTAACTAAAAAAACTTCAGTCAGTGAATTGACTTATACCAGAACTTTAAAGGGGACTCAACCCTCTTTTTATTTGTGGTATACTGTTTCAGTCTAAATTACATTCACACTGGTTTTTTAGGAAGCCAAACAAATTAGAATATAATAATAATAACAACAATTTTATATTATTGTTATTCTTATGGCAGTAATAGCCATATATTGTAAAACAACTGCACTGTAAAATTAAAGAAAATTAATATTTCACTACAGTACGAAAAATACAATACTGCTTCCCTGATTTGTACACTTGAAAGAGATATTTAGAATTCGGACTGCAGTAACGTTACCCATTTAAACCACTATCTGTCAGCAATTCATACTGCACTTCTAAGCTTTAATTTTGACGGAACTGGCAGGAGAGCTTTTATTTTGATGAAAAACTACAAATCTAGTGAAACGCTGTAATCATCTGCTGCGAAAATAAAGCATAACTGGTGGCTGTTGCGTTCCCAAACGTGCGCTAAACTCGCAACACATGCAATAAATAAGTTCACTGCGTTCAATGTGAACTGAGCCGTTCTGAGGCACGGAAAACACCGGAACGAAGTGCGCGTTTCGCTTTGAAATGCGAAGAGAAAACAGACTTGATGAAGGGATTAAGCTATATTGAGTTTCGGTTTTAGTTCATTTGACAGATACTGTGCCTTGATACTTTTTGCCCAGAAGACTTAGAGTTTCATATCGTCACATGACCACGATAATATCGAGACAATTTTGCTATCGCAATACCATGATTTTGATAATACAGTTACATCCCTAGTATGTACTGTACAGTATGCAATAAACTAGTATTCCATTAACATAGCCATGTGTATATATGTGTAATTTACTTCATTGCACCCTGGATTATCAACAAGTTGATGGCTACTGGCATGAAGAGGCTGTCCGGCGTTTACAGGGTTCAACACAACCTTATCTCCAATGACCACCTGAAAAACACATTAACAAACACAAAACATAACAAGTGGAACTTTAATGGGTGTTTATGTAAGTGCAAGAAGAAAGGCTACACAGTAAATCAAATTAATAATCAAGATTACAGTGGCTGTTTTGCAGAGGTTGATGATGTACTCACATTGTCTCCAATGGAACGGAGCTTATAGAAGGGTTGGATGTAGAACCACGAGCCTTCATTCCCTGCAGCATCCAGGGTTACACGCATGGCATTCTTCTCAAGAAGAGCCGGTAAGCGCTTATTTACCGTCAGATACTTATTACTCTTCAGATGGAGAAGCTGCAAATATATGTGAACGATTACACAATTAATTTGACTGCTAAATATTCTACATATTAAATGTTCAATATTATACAGACAATTATCTAAGTAATATTTGTGCTCATGTGATTTACCTGGATGACGTTGCCATACTGAATAACTGTTCCTAAAAGCTTTTTGTTCTCCGATTCATTTTGTTTCTTTTCTAAATCAGCAGCATGCTAAAGAAAGCACAGTGAGATATGAAAGAATGAGAGAAAAATAAGAAAACTGCAATCTGGACATGTTGCAGTCCAGGCTCAAACCTGCATTTCCCACATAAACACCCGAACCCCACATAAGCAGATGCAGTAACTATTGCTCTTGAGAACACCTGAGGGAGCTTTATAGCAGTTGATAAATTGCTGAACTGTCCTCCAAAAAAGGCTGTTGAGCAGTAAATAAACTTAGCTGTCTTTAAAGACGTCTTGTAACATTGTTCAGATGGCGCATCACAATCATTCTTCACAATCTTTTTCATCTACAAGCACATCTTTTTTTATTTGTCAGCAACTTTTCTGCATTCTATGTATATATAAGGTCATAAGCAGAGGCTGAACCAACTGCAGGCTGAAGTCATAAAGTCTAGCAGGCTGTTAATTTAGCCAGGCAATCACATAAGTGTCTTACATCATCTTGAAAATGTGGTTAATGTGGTCAGCCGGGGGGGTGAAAACGTTTTGAATTTAAGATCAGAGTAACTTTAACTAATTTTGTCTTCTGGGAAACATTATCTCTGAAGTGCAGTACTAAATAAAAAAATATGATATTTAGGCAAAATAAGAAAGATGTACACATCTCCATTCTGTTCAAAAGTTTTCAACCCCCAGCTCTTAATGCATGTTTTTTTTCTTCTGGAGCATCAGTGGGTGTTTTAACCTTCTGTAATAGTTGCATATGAGTCTCTCAAAATCATACAATCATTGTTGGAAAAGGTTCAAACACCCAAAAATGCTGGAAACCAAAGAATCTGAGGGACCAAGGATTTTTCTTTAAATAAATTCAACAATTATTATGCACTATATGTAAACATCTTTTATGTGAAATATCTTCTTCAGGTCAGTACTAAATAAACAATAACATGCATTTTGTATGATCCCTCTTATTTTGGTAAAATAGTTAACATTTTGTAGATTCTGAAAGGGGATGTAAACTTTTGACCTCAACTGATATATGGAGAAAAATCCTGGAATGATTTCTTCAAAACCTAAATTTCTTTTTGACTGAAAAAAGAATGATATGAACAACTTGGATGACATGGCGGTGAGTAAACTGTCCGGAAATTTGTATTCTGGAAGTGAACCCCATCCCTCTCTTACAGACTTCAAGCTCACATTCAGCATAATATGGAACAAAACATCTGTCACTACCACCATTTCATTTTAAATTTAACATTGTAGTTCAGGATAGTTGTTATTGAAGGGTTTAGGACTGTATGTTCATGCTGTGCCATTAGCCAATCATTTAAGGTGTGGATATTCTAGACCAGCAATTACTGTGTTACTCTGAAGTAGCAAAGAGGAATTCCCTATATTAATATAAACAAACAGCTCATGCCCGTGGCCAGGGAAAGACTAAGCTTCGCACTCACATGGAGTTTGTTGAGCAGAACAGTATCTGTGGTGCTGGTTCCTCCAGGTTTGGCAGCTTTCCAGAACTGTTTCTGTGCCGAGTATCTGTTCATGGGACACAGTCTGAACAGACAGTCTACAGAGATAGAAAGAGAGAAAGAGCACATTTCATCACAGCACAGAGAAACAAAACACACATACAATCACACTGTGTTTTAAGCACACACACACAGCTGAACAAAACCTGCTAATGAGGATAACAAGGTTAACATCATAAAAGGTAAGGAAGAAAATCAGTATGAAAATCAATATGTAAACTCTGCGTCTGTGTGGTTTGAGCGTACATGTGCATAACCGTTGAAAAGGACTAGTCTCCTCATATCAGATGCAAAAATCCTTCCTATTCAACAGAACGTAATTATAAAAAAATTCACAAGGTTGTAAAATGACCGAAAACACACACGGACAGTATTTTTAATAAGAGCTACATGCATAAAAGTGAAAATGCAATTCTTCTTTCCAGAGGAACTCCAGTCTTACCAAATAAGGAGAGAGGGGGAGTCAGAGATAGACAGACTGACAGAGAGAGAGAGAGAGAGAGAAAAAGAGAGAGAATCTGGTCTCTGTTTCTAGTTTCTTGAGATTGGGCTGATAAAACACCAAAAAGCTCTGGGGTCATTGGAGGAATGTAGAACACACTCTCATATGAAAACAACAGTGTCTAAGAGGAAATATATTTCTGTATTTTTCATCAGAAACTACATAACGTTAATACAGCGGTGTTATGAGTGGTTGCCAGGGTGTTGCTTACTAGTCCTAAGTAAAAAGACACCATACACCAAGCTTGAGTCCCTGCTTCAATGCTAGTATATTTTGCTCACTTATCATCTGCCAGATGAAAGTCGTAAGTTTGTTCACTTAGAAATGAATGCATATCCAAAACAAATATATTCATGAAATAATAACAATAGAAAACGAACCATCACATGCTTCCAGTTTGCTTTGGTGTGTGTTTATATTTGAAGGAAATAGGGCGCATTCCTCTGTACGGGGGCCCACTGACCATCAGACAATTATCTTTCCTTCTCTCCCTCCCTCCATCACAGACTCAAGCACATTGTGCAAGGTTTATTTATCAGCAGAGTTATTGAGATAAATGCATTCAATAGAGAAACAGATAAAAGTTAAAGGGATAGTTCCTTATGTTACTCAAACAGAAAAACAAAATTTATTGTTAATTTAATTATTAATATGCTACTGTTTAAAAGTTTGTAAGACTTTTCAATACTTTTATTAAGCAAGGATGCATTAAATTGATCCTAAGTGATTGCAAAAACATTTATGTTACAAAAGATTTTTATTTTAAATAAAGTTTTTTTTAAAACTTTCTATTAATTAATTAAAGAATCCTGGAAAAAAAATACATAATTTCCACAAAAACATTAAGCAACTGTTTTCAATATTGACAATAATAAAAAAAAAAATGTTGCTTGAGCACCAAATCAGCATATTAGAATCATAGAAAACCATCACAGGAATAAATTATATTTTAAAATATATTAAATTAGAAAAGCATTATTTTAAATGGTACAAACTAGGGGTGGGAATCTTTCGGTACCTCATGATTCTATTCAAATCGATTCTTGGGGTCACTATTCGATTAAAAAATCGATTCACGATTTTTCATATAGTATGGGTAGTCCTGACTCAAGAAATCAGTGTTTCCTATTACCTATTAACTTCTTAGCAATTCTAAAATACACTTTCCATTAGAGATCTGTCCGAATGTGATTACACTGTGTTCAAGCAAAAAATTACATATACTACGAAACTCCTGAATACGAAATGGGAGGAAAAAATATATTTCAGTGCTTTCTCTCAAAATTATATCATTGTATAATGTTACTGTACACAAATTGCAGGCATCAGCGAGCCGTTATTAATATGCGGGGCACTGAAACCGCTTTTAAAAGCGCGTTTGTGTTTTACTTTCACTTTCAAGTTTCACGATCACACAGAGTGACCGTAGGCCTACTTACCACATATTTTACAAGATTAGATGTTTGTCAGTGGTGATTAGGGCTGTGTATTGCCAAGAATCTGGCGATACGATACGTATCAAGATGCAGGGGTTGCGATACGATATGTTGCGATACACTGCGATATTGTAAACAAGGCGATATATTGGGATAGTTCTTATTTTATAAATAGGACATCATTTTAGGAAAGCTATAATTAAGAACACACCACCATATGCAAACCATTCAATGTTATTTTTGTGCAGTATGTGTAAAGGGGGACAATAAAGTGCTTGCAAGATTCTTTAGTTAATAAATGTATAAAATGTAAGCTTTTTTACATATTTACACATATTTTTAGACCCTGCTTTACAATTTAAGTTTACAGTTGTAATCATGTCAGATCATTTTGATCTGAACTTAAGAATTACATCTGCTTAATATCAATAAGTGCAATAAGTATGTTTTTTGTCGTATGGACTTGGCAAGTTCATTTTTAGTTTATAGGTACACACCAGGGTTGCCAGGTTTTCACAACAAAACCCGCCCAACTGCTACTCAAAACTAGCCCAAAACTAGCCCAATTGCGTTTCAAGGGGGGTTTTCCATTAAAAATTGCATTTTTTGATGAGGTTCCCCTGGTATATTCGCATTCCAGAGCATAAATATCAAGTTATTGGGGTCGCTTCAACCCGAGGACATGAAAAACAACCCGTGGCAACAATGTTAAAGTAGCCCAATTCCGCAGTTAAACCGCAGACTTGGCAACACTGGTACAGACATCTGTTTTGGGCAATCTTGGCAGTTTTTTTAAGGCTTTTAAAATATTGTTTATATCGATATCAGAATTACATCATATCGACTGAAATTATTGTGATATTTTGCCATATCATCCAGCCTACATGCATATATCTCACTGTATGTTTTTGTCGTATGGAAAAGAGCAGAAGAAAGAAGGTCATGTATTGTTTGAACAACTTGGATGGGTCTTTTATGACAGGATTTTTTATTAAGGGGCAAACTATTTCTTTAACATTCAGTAGCCAACTAGTGATGGAAACCAGTACACACCGAGGTATACACGTACTCATTCACACACCTACTCCTGATGTAGCTTCTCAGTGTCACCAGCAGATGCAGTTTAAGTGATGTGGGGAGTTTAGAGGGCAGTCGCCTTCAAACACACACAATCTAGCGAGCGGCCTTTGAAGTACATTCATTTTTCAAGTCTTTTAACTAAGCAGTCCTGCACTTTCTGTGCTGGTAACAATTTCCACAGCAAAGTAAACGTCCACAGAAACATCCACAAGCTCTGGAATACAATGGTATATTAATTCCAAAGAATGAAGGATGATTTGCTAAATTAAGTGGTGTTTATGAAAATGACAAACTTTTCTCTAGAGTATGTGTGACCTTTGACTTCAAAGCCCAGTTTAAGTAACTGAACTTCCTGTCTTAACTGAAAATAATCCAGTGTAACATTCACACAAACACACACACACATACACACAAACTGCTCACCCCTGAACTTCTTGGGTGGGTTGTTCAGGTCTCCCGCATCTGGTTGGACAACACATCGGTCATCAACCAACCTGTATGAAATAATAAACAAGAGTGTTACTTCGTAGAAGTTTGCACTTTTGGTTTGTCTGAGCGTGTTTGAGTGAGTAAATAATGGTGTGCACTTGTAAGTGTGCGCCTGTATTTAGCCTTTTTTGGCCCAAAGCAGCAGCTTACTGGACATAATCCAAATTCCACGACTAGTCAGCCAAAAACACAGACACACACACACATACACAGGGTTGAACTGCTGACAGCTGGTTATTCTTATCTACACATCAAACATTAGCATTCAACCACAGCAAACTTAATGCAGTTTTGATGTTTAAAGGGTTTAGATCACCTAAATATTAAAAATCTGCAACTACAGTTAATTGAGACTGATGATCTATATTATGCATACACTATTTAAAATATCTTCTGAAGTCAAATCATAGGTTAGTTTGATAAAGAGAGTAAAAATTATGTTGATTCTGACTGAAAAGCTTGCTTTAAAAATCTTACACACACTGCCAAACATCTCCTTTTGTGTTTAATGAAAGAAAGAAAGTCATCTAAGTTTCCAAAGACATGTGGGTGAGTAAATGATTCCAGAATTTTTGGGTGAACCATTCCTTTAAGATTTCTGTCAGCAGAAAACAGAATGTTGAGGAATTAATGGAAAAAGAGTGTTTGGACTTCAAACGAATCAGCTGGTTATGCTTGTTAATCATTTATTTGCTGTAGTAATCACTCTTGGAACAAATTCATTTGAAATGTCCTGCTCATAATATCCGCTAATCTGCTTTCAATTACATTTTATAAACGTTATTTCAAAGCATTATATCATAACAGGGAGTGTCAATCAACTCACCCCAGAGTGCTTATGAAGCCACTGGTAGATCCTTCAGCATAAAGGGAGCACACGTCCCCAATGTGCAGGAAACTTGACATTTTATCCACCATGGCAACCACTCCACCACCTGCAGAGGTCAGAAGTCACGACAAGGTTTATGTGCAGGTTTATCATTAAGCAAGCAAGCTAACATATAAAAATACCTATAGATTTACAAAAGTAAAGCAACATACATGATGTCTGGTTAGAAGTGTCATTCACTATAGTACATAATACACAAACACAACATTTTCAAATAGAACATATGTAAATAAATAAAAACTCTCCAGAGCTCTTTAAACAGAATGTTTTGGCAAAACAAAGGAAGAATATTCATGTCTAAACCAATTTGATGTCTTCAAAGACAGAATAATTGACTTAAAACCACAAGCATGAACTAAATAACAACATGTGATTGGAAATGTCAAATATTCAATCATTGGTAACCCATGAAGCGAAGAAAAACAAAAAAGCTGCACTCTAAAACTGATTGCTGGATCTTCATTCTTTTGTTATTATGGTTTAAGCTGAATCCATTCTAAATATACATTATTACATAATTCTTATACAGCATGGGCCATTTCACATTCTCGGTTCCAACTCAGCTTATTCCAAAAGTTATTTATTAACTTAACTGACTCAACCCTAATTTCAAGTCCACTGCATTGCAATACCATACTGAAACACACATTCAGCGTCAAATTCGCAACTGACATACTAAAATATCAAAGTGCATTTGAATGCTTATAAAATATAAAATACAAAATGGATTCCATTTAAATGAACTTAAACTATTTTGAATCTATGTGCTAAATAATAATAGTAACACTTTACATTAAGGTGTAATTTGTTAACATTAGTAAGTATTAACTAACATGAACAAACAATGAACAATTTATTTATTTTACTATTTATTAATTTTTGTTAATGTTAGTTAATAAAAATACAGTCGTTCATTGTTTGCTTATGTTAGTTCACAGTGCACTAACTAATGTTTACAAACACAACTTGTGCTTTTAATAATGTATTAGTAAATGCTGAAATTAACCTTAACTAAGATGAATAAATGCTGCAGAAGTATTGTTGATTAATTAATATGATAAAATTTGTTATCTAAAAGTACTTATTTTGTTTTGATAAAATAATATTTCAAAAATAGATGCTGTATTATTTCTCTGATAGTATTTTTCGTAAATGGTATTACACATTTTCAAACTTAAATACTATACTAGCTCTATCATCACTTTGTTCACTTTAAAAACTGTGGTTTATCCAACATATTAAGACATGGAGACATGTCTGTATAACACGTTTGCTGTATGACAAAAAGAAACTGGATTTGTGAGCATGCTGTACTGTCAGTTCCATGTAACTCCTTTGACGACTGTATCATCACTACAGATTCTTCCTGTTACTACTAGATTTGATTAACAAATGATTAGCCAACCAAACCGTTAATATGAACAGAGAGAGAGAGAGAGAGAGATGCGGGGGAGGGATTTGCATGTGCATTTTTATCTACCTACAAAGCAAAAAAAGCATACAAAAACTGTTCTTTGTTTTACATGAAAAAAGTATGCATTTGTAACATTACTTATTGCGCGACTTGCAGCTTAATCTGGTGCTGTTGCAAGCATAATGCAGATTCTGTCCCATCTTATCTGTTGAACATCTGCAGATCGTCCGTCTTGACAACAGAAACTAATTCAATTTTCTAGCCTTGTCAACAATGTCAAAACGAAGAAAGACAGTTTTGAGCCCATGCATGTACACATTAACTTTATCCAGCAAACGCATTTGTGAAAATCAGAGTCATTTTATAAACTGCGTGTCCTAAATGCGATTAAACTAACGGAACCAGACCTCTTCTTGACTTCATCATAACATTGTTTTGGATTATTGCGTTAAACAGCATAAAACATCATCTCCGGCCAGCTAATTCACTTTTATCTTCCTCGATGAGTTTGTATCTTTTTCTCTTTCTATATACGAGTTTCTCATGGCAGTTTTTCTAACCTAGGGGCGGGTTCAGCAGGGCGCGCGATGCTCTCCGGCAGATAAGATAAATATTTAATAAATCATAATTCATGAACAAAACTCTTAGTAGTCCGTTTATTCTTGTGTAGTTTCTCTCTCACCTCTCTCCGACGAAGTTGGAGGAAAAGTTTCCGCGGTATTTTCCCAAACGTTTCGTCCTCTGTTTGAGAAAGTTATTATCCCGACTCTTCATAGAGTCCAGCAGCGGTCCATCGCCCCGATGTTCGTCTCTTTTCGGCTTGCCGAGTGACTCTGTAAACAGTGAAGTACGCTGGGATTCTGGGAAATTGTGTTTCGGAGGTACCACGCTACGGTCATTTCGATATTCTACAGCATTCGAGAACTACAAGACCCAGAATTTCCCTTTCATTTGGCTAAATTTAGTAGTTCTTGTGAACGGTCTATAGAGACTATGTAGACAAACTGCATTTATTTATAGCCAAAATATACAAAAATATGTAAGCAGCGGTGACAGGCAAGTGATGTAACAAATTTGGAAATATTTGTCTGCTAATGGTGTTGATAAACGTGCACCACTGCCGTTGTGCAAAATTACTATAACCTAAATCACATGCAGCTCTGTTTGAAATATGTTGAGTCATCTTAAAATAATTTGTAACCTGGCTGCCTTAAAAGTTCAGTCAACTCAAAAAAAGTTTAATTGAAATGTTAAATTATACTAAGTGACAACTTAGATATTTGAGTTGAATCAACTTAAAATTTTAAGGCAGCTGGGTTACTTACCCATCTGTTAAGTTTAGCAAACACAAATATCTAAGCTGTTACTTAGTACAACTTAACATTTCAAGTTGACTAAACTTATTTTAGTTGACTGAACTTAAAATTTTAAGGCAGCAGTGTAACAAATTATTTTAAGATGACTCAGCAAATTGTGTTTTTGATTACATGTAATCTGGATTATGTAATTAGAAATATTTTATTTTAATTATCACTTTGTAGGGTATTTCTATGTCTTAAGATGGCTTTTGGTTTTCAAATTCACAAATTCATGAATTCACAACTTCATAAACTTTTTTCTCATCTCATCCTCTTTTACCCAATATATTTACTTGAAGTACCTCTGAGCTTTTAAAATAAATATTTTAATAATTAAGTATCATATTTGCATGTTCACAGTTCTCTGACGTTGGTTAATGGTCACATGACATGCAAGTAAACAAATAAAATATTTCTTTTTTTTATTATTTAATTAATTAGAAGCTTTTCATTAAACTCACAAACAGCCTGCAGTTCCTTACAAACTCCAGTTTGGTAAACCTTGATGTAATATAATGTTTAAAGCACTTTATGTTGTTAATAACAACGAATGAAATACATTTTCTTAATCTTTGTATTTTTATAACAATATGGTATAAGATTACCCTATTTAAATCAATGCAATAAACAAGGTCAAAAGTAATCTAAAAGAAGTCTGATTATATTGCCTAAAATGTGTAATGTAATGGATTACATTACTAACTACAATTTTTGTCTTGTAATTTGGAATACGTAATGGATTACAATTTGCAAGTAATATACCCAGCTCTGTATACAAATAAGTAAAACTTCAGAAATGTCATCAGTACTGGAGATGCTTTAAGAGACCCCCATTACTATACCAACTTTCCCCATTAGCAGCAAGGCAGCATCCGAATAGCTGTGAATATTTCTAAGATGTTTTGCATTATTCAAGTTTACTTATCATGGCATCAGGTCAGAAAGGTTAAACATCACAAGAGTGAGTTTGGCTATCAATTAAAGCCATTCTATGTAAAACAGATGGCGGGAACAGATTTCGGCAACCTGATATGCTGCCTTGTCAGATTCTGTGACCCTGCTGTATATTTGCAGCTGTTCACATCAGACCAAAAAGATTTCTCAAATACAGAAGACAGAGGTTTGGACATCACGGTAGTCAATTAGCAAAACATTAAAGCTATTTTGTGTGAAACAGAGTAACCAAGTTCGACAACCTCTAATGCCACTTTGTCTGATTTGGTGACCATGCTGTATGAACGTTGCTGTTCACATCAGAACAAAATGCTTTTTAAAGTATGAAACAGACAAGTTTAGACATCAACTGAGTGAATTTCAAAAACATTAAAGCAATTCTATGTGAAAGCTTCCTATTTTGTCTGCTGTTTTTGGCCTTGCAGCTGTCCACATCAGAGAAATCAGACCAAAATGCTTTTAAAAATACAAGAGTTAAGTTTAGACATAAACAAAAATCATTTGAGAAGCATTACAGACAGTCTGTCCTTAATAATCATCATAATAATAATAATTCTAGCTGTATCGTTTTATTAATGTATTAAAAATCAAAGTAAAACACAAACAGTAAAAGAATAACGATAGAGCAAGCAATAGCTCTCGGACAGCGTGTCTAAAAAGATAATTTCTTCAGATAATCATCACTTCAACAGACTCCCCAAGAAAATGTGAACCATCGCCTGGCGCGTTTTCGCACGAACAGCGACCTCTAGTCACAGATTTCTTCTAGTTGACCAATTTCTGGGCGACTGAGGCAAATATTACACGCCAGCCGAGTTACTACAACTGAGATGAATGTGAGCATAAACGGAGAGCTTCTGAAGCATTAGAATGATTTCAGGACAGTTTACTCGGTAATATCTGTGCATAGCTGCAGCTACACGTGTCAGCTGACTAACCACGTGACTCTTTCCGGACGTGCAGTTCATCATGAGCAGGGTTGACACCGGCAATGGCATCAGCATTGAGCAGTTTTGTAGTTTTATTTCTCTGTATTTTAGCAGTGAGTAGTGATATAGGCGATATCGTGCTCGAACAGCAGTCGTCGGAGTCACAAGGCACGGATTGTGGTTGTCAGGGACTGAAAAGGGATGTTAATGTTGATATAAGTGATGAAAACAAACTGAAACATCACGATGATGCAAATATATACTCAGAAACAGCAAACCAAAGCCCACACAAGACACAGCATGATATACGCAGTAAGGTGGGTTTGTTCAGTTCATCACTTAAGTTTGCAGTTACACTCTTGACGAGTAAATTGCTGTTTTAATTTTTGTTTCATTTGTTTCGTTAGTTTTAATTTTTTTTGTGAAATACAAAAGGAGAAATTTTAAATCTATAAAAAATATTTTTGAAAGATCTGTCAGTCTCGAAAAAGAACAGAAAATCACGATAAAATGATTAAAATGCACTACCCAGATAGCACACATACATCTGCAAGATGTCTATTAAAAATCACTTGATCTGGAAAGCATCTGCTGTGTGCAAACATCTGACAGATGTCTGTAAGTGGTCAGTCTTACGTACATTCTAAATCACAAACATCTTAAAGACATCTAATAGACGCCTGTTTGACATCTGATAAGAAACATCCTATAGACTTATTGCAGATGAGCAAACATTAAAAAATGTCTTGAAGACGTCAAATAGATGTCTCCGTGATGTATGTGTGCTATCAGGGTACTCTACATCTAAAACCATATGATAGCTTTTTGTATGAAAATCTTGCACAAAATGACAAGGCTATAAGTAACTTCTAAAGGTTCAGAATATTTGATGATGAATAAGTAATTTTATTTTTTCATAAATTGTTTTTTCAAGCAAATTATTTGATTGTTGTGTGTGTGTGTGTGTGTGTTAAGCTGGTGCTGCTGCAGGGAGGTTGGTTTATGATGGGAACAGATGACCCAGGAATACCACAGGATGGAGAGGGGCCGCAGAGAAGAGTGAGGCTGGACCCTTTTTACATTGAAGAGCATGAAGTCACAAACCAGCAGTTCCAGCACTTTATCAACCATACAGGCTACATCACAGAGGTAAATAACCACCATTTACTGTGCCATAAGACAAATAATCAATATACATACTCAGTCAGCTACCTGTATCTACAGGCTGAGCGTTTTGGAGACTCCTTTGTTTTTGAGGGACTGCTGAGTGAGGACGTGAAGAGCACACTGTCACATGCGGTGAGAAATGTGTACAGATACATTTTAATTCTGCTGTTAACTGTTTAGTACTGTATATGTAATATTTACATGGCAAAGCTTTTCTTTCTTTCTTTCTGTCTTTCTTTTGTTTTGCAATAATGACCAACTGGCTGCTGGCTGTACATTTTCCCTACATATTTGCATAGAGAGTTTGCACTTATGTCACGTTACCCGGTTACCCGGATGTGATGGCCATATTGGAGATACTCGAATGCAAACAAAACCATGGATTGGATGGTTAAAGTACTACTCAATACGTTGTTCTGCTAATTTAGCTAGAGATCTTAATCTCCAAATATAGCCATAAACAGACAGGATGTGCATTAATAGATAACTAAGCTGCACTTCTCTTGTTTTTATATAATTATGGTCAGTAGGTGGCTGCTGCTCCTTGGTGGTCACCAGTGAAAGGTGCAGACTGGAGACACCCAGAAGGACCAGATTCAACCATAGAGCACAGGTTAAAAAAAAAATCTATTAATACCAGATGAGTAACCACTCAATGATTGTAATACAACAGATTAAATGTTTTCAAGTCATATACCTGTTTTGAAGTCATAATATTAAACATAATCACTTTGGTTTCATTTAGGATGAATCACCCTGTGCTGCATGTATCATGGAGTGATGCACAAGCGTACTGTCACTGGGCCACACGCAGACTTCCTACCGAAGCTGAGTGGGAGTTGGCTTGTAGAGGAGGACTTCAGGATAGGTGTGTGCGTGTCCACGTTTTGTTCATTGTTTGTCCATTTAAATATCTTTATAACATATTCTCTCTCTGTTACTCTTGTTAGGCTGTATCCATGGGGAAATAAACTAATGCCCAAAGGGCAGCACTATGCTAACCTGTGGCAAGGAGATTTCCCTAACCACAACACAGCAGAGGACGGCTATGCTAACACATCACCGGTAACACAAAGAAAGAACACAAAGTAGTCCTTTATCCTGATTTACATGTGTACTGGGTTATAAAAAAAAACACTGACTGATTATCTGGTGTTTTGGGCAGGTGATGTCATTTCCTGCCAATAGCTTTGGACTGTATGACATGGTGGGAAACGCATGGGAATGGACAGCAGACTGGTGGAATGTGCATCATACTACAGAAGACAAATACAATCCTGTGAGACTAATTGAGTGAACTATACACACATCTGTAATTTAAAGGTCTTTCTTTTATGCATATGAGGCTGTTCATGTGCTAAACCCTTATCTTTATGACTTGTCCTCTTTTCACAGAAAGGACCAGAAACAGGGACAGACAGAGTCAAGAAAGGAGGATCTTACATGTGCCACAAGGTAAAACATACAAAGCCATCTAATGTACATCTAATGACTGTCATACAGTTGAAATCAAATGTTTACAAACACCTTGCAGAATCTGCAAAATGTTATTATATTACCTGACCTGAATAAAATATTTTGCACATAAGATGTTTACATACAGTCCACAAGAGAAAATAATAGCTGAATTTATAAAAATTCCCCTGTTCAAAAGTTTACATACACTTGATTCTTAATACTGTGTTGTTACCTAAATTATCCACAGCTGTTTTTTTGTTTTAGTGATAGTTGTTCATGAGTCCCTTGTTTGTCCTGAACAGTTAAACTGCCTGCTGTTCTTCAGAAAAATCCTTAGGTCCCACAAATTCTGTGGTTTTTCAGCATTTTTGTGTATTTGAACCGTTTTCAACAATGACTGTATGATTTTGAGATCCATGTTTTCACACTGAGGACAACTGAGGGACTCATATGCAACTATTACAGAAGGTTCAAGTTGATGCTTCAGAAGGAAACCCAATGCGTTAAGAGACTGGGGGTGAAAACGTTTTGAATTTGAAGATCAGGGTAAACTGTGCTTATTTTGTCTTCTGGGAAACATGTAAGTATCTTGTGAAGCTTCTGTATGGCAGTACTAAATGGAAACAAACATGATATTTAGGCAAAATAAGAAAAATGTACACATCTCCATTCTGTTCAAAATTTTACACCCCCTGGCTCTTAATGCATGGTTTTTCCTTCTGGAGCATCAGTGAGCATTTGAACCTTCTGTAATAGTTGCATATGAGTCCCTCAGTTGTCCTCAGTGTGAAAAGATGGATCTCAAAACCATACAGTGATTGTTGGAAAGGGTTCAAATACACAAAAATGCTGAAAAACCACAGAATTTGTGGGACCTGAAGGACTTTTCTGAAGAGCAGCAGGCAGTTTAACTGTTCAGGACAAACAAAGGTCTCATGAACAACTATAACTAAACAAAAAACTCAGCTGTAATTATACAATTCAGGTAACAACACAGTAATAAAAATCAAGCATATGTAAACTTTTGAACAGGGTCATTTTTATAAATTCCACTATTATTTTCTCTTGTGGATTATATGTAAACGTTTTATATGTGAAATATCTTATTCAGGTCAGTACTAAATAAAAATAACATGCATTTTGTATGATCCCTCTTATTTTTGGTAAAATAATTAACATTTTGCAGATTCTGCAAGGTGTATGTAAACTTTTGAATTTAATTACGTATATGCACCTAAGAGAAAAATGCAACCCTCATCTGTAAGCTTTTATACAACTTGTATATGTACGTGTTAACATATTTCTCTCTCTCTGTAGTCTTACTGCTACAGATACAGGTGTGCAGCCCGTAGTCAAAATACTCCGGACAGTTCTGCATCTAATCTGGGCTTCCGCTGTGCCGCTGACGCTGATCCATAACCTCAAACATCAGATCTATCACTGTCATACACTTGAAATCTAGAAAGATTTTTTAATTTGATGTAAATAAAGCCATTTGTAAGAGTTTGTTGTGATTTATTTCTGTTCTTTTAATTTTTTTGTATAATTACAGAAGGTACTGTCAAGAAAATGAAACGGAAAGAAAATGACAAGAAATTTTTTTCCATAAATTATTCATTAGAAAATGTTTCTAAATCAAATTTCAAAATGCAGACTAAAAGATGTGTACAATTTTGACAGTCGTAGCTAGTGAGAGAATATTAATAAGTAAAAATACAGACAGGAAGGGTGCTTTTCTATTCTTTTGTTTTATTTGGTCTACTACAACCTCAAACAACCAAAAGAAGATTTAAGATTACATATAAGTTGTTTTGGTTGTGAGTCTGTTGATAGTGATATTCAGACAACAGAGAATCATGGAGTGGCGGGGTAAGCAGACCCAATGAACTTCTTTCCATCCCCATAGCTGCTGTTGTCCCATGTATAGGTCTGAATGCCCAAACTCTGTCCGCCCAAACTCACGTAACACCTAAGAATACAGTCAAACAGATGAGCATTTCATGCAATGCATATATGTAGAGTTACTCATATAAAGAAAAATGAGTTTTGATTGACAAATGGCTGGATGACTCAAAGAATTAACAAAAACTAACAACTCACCTTTGGCCAGGGCGGGTGATATAGCAGAGACTGTACATAGCCAGATCAAATTCAGGACTAGAGCCAATAAAGGCAGAACCGACCTCTTTGAAATAGCCATCCCATTCAAACTGCATGCCCAACACATCAGGAAATGAGGTCCACTGAGAGAGAGGAGAAACTTGGCTTTTACTAAATCAAAACTAATAATACAAGCAGACATGCAGACTTTTAAAATGCATGTTGTATTAGCACTGGTTTGTTTTGATTACACGCTCAGTAGAACTTACAGGGCCATTGAAACTATGGCTGTAGTAATTCAGGAGTCCCTCTTTCTCTTTCAGATAAAACTGCACCCAGTTGTGAAAACCAGACACCTTTCCATTCTTAATTTCACCTGTTGACACATTGCATGTCAGCCAAAGAGAGACAAAAAGCAGTTTGATAGCCAATCACATGTGCTCCCACACAGACTGACCTGAAAAGGTGTGCTCAAACGCGCTGGAGTCCTGTTGGCCGTTAGCTCGAGAGTAAAGACCAAACCACATCATCTTCAGATCCTGGACAAACTCGCTCTGTGAAGAGTATACACCTAAAAAAAACAGAAGTTTTTTTTACTGGGGTTCAAGCGCTTTAAGGCATTCAAGCACATGTGAAAAAAAACATTATTTAGCAAGCCTGTAACCACCTAAATCAATGATTTAAAAAAGCATTTTTGGAAATGCAGTTATAAAATGTTTTTGACTGTTATAGGGCCAGCTGTGGTCAGATTTCCTTAAAACTTTGCATGCTTGTTTAGAATCACCTGTCACATGTGCTCACCAGGTTTTGTGAAGTTTTGAGTTTTCCTTTAGGCTTTATAGGACTTTAGGCTTTGGGTAAATTTGGACAGACCCCTTTTCTGAACAACTCCATTATAGCCTCCCAAAGGGTAAATTTCAACATTTTTTGATAATTATTAACCTGGAGAGTCTAGAGAATTGTACTGCAGTGTTTTTTCCAGATTGAGCAAAAAACCTAGAACAAGTTCGCAAAAGTAGGTTTTTGACATTTTGTCAATCATTTAACAAACAATCTGATTGACAGCAGTGGTTCTAGAGGCAAAGTTGTCCGGAATGAGGAGTTCTATAGTACGATACGAATATCACACATATGTGTGGAAAAACACACAATGTGCAATCATTTAAGCCCTTGAAAAATGCGATATCGCCCCCCAGTGCCCAATTTCTTTCAAACTTCTCTCAGACCTTTGCAGCCAGCAGTCGAACAGGCCCACCGAGTTTCGTTCCTTTGTTAACCTTGTCTAACAGGTGCTCAAGCTTCGTTGGCCAATTGCAGGCATGTTTTTTGAGATACGCAAATGTCCTTATAGAGACTTGTGGCACTTTGGACCAAGAGTGTGTACACCAATTTCCACGCTGAAAGGACATATAGTTGTGCAGTTATAGCCATTAACATGTTCTTCCCATGTTCATGCGCCACCAAGTGGTCAAGCTCTGTGAATTTTTCCTGTGACCTCAGACTGAGTTTGGTGTAGATATCTCATTTCGTTCAGGAGTTACAGGCATTTTGCTAAAAGTGGCCCTTTCGAATGTTTTGGTGCCCCTTTGCGAAGGTGAGTTTTTTTTTTTTGGATAATTATTGATATTTGATATTCAGATCAGGCAAAAAACCTAGGACTAGTTCGCAAAAGTAGGTTTTTTAAAAAATACAAAATACCCGAAAATTTTGCCAGCGGATTCCAATGACATGAGGCACTTGATCCTGCGACTGACAGTTTAGGAGTTATGAGCGATTTTGTATTTTGATCGGTGTAGTGCCCCTGTCAGGCCGATAGGGGCAAACTTGGTGACGTCCATGGTGTGAATATTACCATGCAAGTCGTAAGTCTCTACGACTTATGGTTTGGTCTGCACGATCAAAAGGTCCGAAACAAAATATACCTTTAGAGTTGAGGAAATTGTAAAGCTCCTTGCCCACATCAGTGTCGACCATGGTCGCTTGGAGGAAAGCGTCCTGCTCCTGCTCTTCCAGTGCGGGCACATCCTCTGCTTTTCCTGTCATCCTGTTGTAGTTGTCTAACAGATTCAGCAGAGCTTTAAATGTGGGCTTTGCGAGCAAAGTACTGCTCACTTGCTTGAACAATCTAAGAGAGAAAAAGAGCATTAGAATACATAATAACATGCACGTGTGTGGTTATCTGTGTGTTCAGTTTGTGTCTCACGGGCTTGGCGAGTGGTCAACCTCTGAGCCGGTCTGAGAAGAAGAGATCAGTGTCTGAGAATCAATAACCAGGTCTGAGGCTGTGGCCCTGTTATGGTCTAACTTGTACAGCGTCTCAGACAGAGCCTTGATCTCCTCGTCAGAGACATTGGTTAATGCTTGGGATGGGAAACGGATACATAAAGAATTAATGCCTGAAGAGGAAAGAAACACCTGACAAAGCCTGAGCACAAAGAGGAAAAACTGAAATAGTAATTACTGGAATTATGTTAATTATGCAATTACAGTTTCACATTTCAACATTCAATTTCTGAAATTAGTAATCTGTTGTACTGTAGTCAAGAAAACTGTTAATTATTAGTCAAAAGTCTGAACCTGTTCATAACTGTCAATCTAACTGTATTTATGTTTATTTTTGTTTTTGTTTTCATACGTTCGTGTCACACAATGCTGGGTGTTTTGCAGATTTGTGCTGTTACAACTGTAAAAGCAATTAGACTTACATCAGATTTCTCTTACCTGTAGTAGCATTTGTAGACTGAAAATAACGTATAATAATGAAAATAACATTTTATGAAAATAAATGAATACACAGGTTCATTTGGTCTGAATAGTACTGTAAGTGTTCCTCAATACAAACAACTAAAAAAAAACTCTGATTACACATTAAGTGTTTATTTGAAATTAATGTTGAGATTAAGTGTGTGAAACTATAGAAGTGGACACAGCTGAGTTTCATACCAGGTTTGGGATCCAAAATAAACAGATCTCAGGGTCACTGAATAACTTATTACAGATAACCACCTAATTTGTACAACCAAATGTTTCTCCTATTTTTATGCCTGTTATAAAATGCCCATTTTCCTCACGTGACCCAACAGACCTTGAGGATTGTATGATATTTAAGAGACAAATAAAACCTGTCAGTGTTTGTTTAGAATTGCTTTGATTCATCAGTGTATGCGATTCGCTCAGATTCTGATTCTTCTGATTCGTTATTCGTTCGTGCCTTTTGTCTAATTGAATGCAGACAAGAAGTACTGAACTAGAAACTGTCAAGTTTGACTTGACAGAACAGCAACATTTAGTTTTACAGCTATAACCAACAAGACCGGACCAGCTACTAAACTTTTTTTTTTTCTTTTTTTTAAACCTACACTCTTAGAAAGAGTTACAAGCTGTGACTGGGGCAGTTCCCTGTACAATTTAGGCACTAATAAGTACTTTCAAAGTACTAATGTGTACTTTCAAGATACTGATATGTACTATTTAGGAATAAATAAGGTGGAAAGATTTACATTTTCGCTTTTGTAAAGGTACCACCCCACTGACAGCTTTGCACTTTTTTTCTGAGAATGTATTTGTTCTGATTTCGTTGACCCGTTGGAACTACATTAATGTGACCCTGGACCACAAAACCAGTCGTAAGTAGCATGAGTATATTTGTAGCAATAGCCAACAATACACTGTATGAGTCAAAATTATCGATTTTTCTTTTATGCCAAAAATCAATATATTAAGATATTTTGTAAATTTCCAACCATAAATATAACAAAACTTAATTTTTGATGAGCAATATGCATAGCTAAGAACTTCATTTGGACAACTTTAAAGGCGATTTTCTCAGTATTTAGATTCCCCACTCGGACAAAATATCTCGGACAAATATTGTCCTGTCCTATTAAACCATACATCAATGGAAAGCTTATTAATTTAGCTTTCAGGTGATGTATAAATCTCAATTTCATAAAATTGACCCTTATGACTGGTTTTGTGGTTCAGGGTCACATATAATGTTTTAAGCTGGGACACATGTAATATAATTATAATGCTAATATAATTTATAATGCTGAAGCTCACCTCGACCACCACACTGCTTTTTATAGTCTTTGCAGCAGTCCTTATTCTGCTGACACTCTGAATCGCAGTGGCAGTCGTTCATAGGATCGTAGGACTCTCCACATCTTCTTTTACAAGAAAGTGACCCTTGAAGGAGGTGAGATTCACTAAAGCATCACTAAAATGTTCACGTTTTATGAGAAAGAAAAGATCTACCACCCAGAGGCATGTCAGAAACCTATCACTTCTACTAGTAACAGAGCTTGATAGTATGAACGGAGTAAAAACCTAGAACAATTAGACATAAGGCACAGGATTTAAATAAATTAAGGAGATTTGCATATAAACAGAATAGGAAAAGAAGGTTGCACCAGAACATAAGATACACGAACATGTTCAGTTTAATAACTTCTGAACGAACACTAAGGATGGAAATTGAAGTATGAACTTACCACTGTAGCCCTGAGAGATCAGGGTGATGGTGAGAAAGAGGATGACGGTAACCTTCATTATGGACGATTCAAACGCACAATGTGCAGAATAAGACTCACTTTGGTTTTTATACTATCTCAGATCAATAAAGTCTTACGAACTCCTCCCATGGGCAAACACATTCTACTGTGACAATAATTACAATTATTTCATAATAAACCACTAGGTGATTTAGCTCTAACGTTTTGGTGCGTTGGTATGAGAAAAGCGATATTTTGGGAGTGGTAAAATGATTCAAAAGAGGAAGTTCATTTTTTTTGTTTTTTAAAATAAAACATATAAAATAAAATAAATGAATTTCCGTTCCTCTTTTTCAATCAGCTGGTCCAGACACCTGGTGAAAAAGATTATTATAGCATTTATACATTACACTGTAGCATTTAAAATAATTTTCCATGTTTCATTGTAATTCCATGACCTGATCAAATGTATTCTTGGAACGAAAGTGTTCCATAAAATGTTTCCATGCGCTGTGCAAACAGTCCGAAAGATCAGGTGGTCGCATTCACACTGCAATCACAATACTCTTGGCAAAAGTTTTTTTTTTTTTTAGCTCCACGTTGGTGCAGAGTTGACACATTTTTACTCTTTGATGTGTAGATTTGTATTGCCCCCATCCCCCCTCCCCAATTTTAAGTTGTGTTTAAATGTGCTTTATAAATAAATATCGTTCTTGTTACTTTATTATGTAGGCTGTGTATAGCTAGGTTATTACATTATGATTGGTGCGAAACAACAACATTAATAGTATGCTATTATCATTTAAACAGATTTGTACTTTTTTGGTATTTCAATTTCATTATGCAGTGTTATTTTCATTTTAAAACGGTTATTGTTTATAATAAATTACACTTTCTTCTGTTCCTCGGTAAACTCCTGCGCAGCAGATGGCGCTACACGTGACTCCTGAATTCTCCTCGGTTTGACCTTTCTCTCTCTCTGTAGAAAGCGTGCTTCAATGACATTCCAGTTACTCATGTAAGCTAGAGTTAGTTCTGAGGAAGATATAGAAATGGCTTTATATTCTTTATTTCGATCTGTCAGGACAGAAGTAGTCAAGGTGGGCTTTCACTCATTTGTTATATTTCCTACAGTAATATTTTAATGTTTTTATTAATGTTGTTATTATGCTCTTTGCATGGCAGTCTGGTTTGATATGAAATATTTGGCTTGTTATTCAAATAAAGGCGTGTTTTAAATAACAGATGACTGTATTTGTATATCGGTTTTCATACCCCTGTGTAATGTTCTGTAGCTCTATTAAATCATGTGTCATCATTAATATGATGTTGTTCATAGGGATGTCTCACGCAGCACGTTCAGTCTCTCTACACCAGCTGCCCAAGTTTAGCAGCAGATAAAGCACTTCTCCTGAAATTACGTAAATCTACGGGCTATACCTTCATCAACTGCAAAAAGGCACTGGAGAAATTCAACAATGATGTTACACAGGTGCGTTTTTAATAGCTGTCTCTCTCTTCCAGAAAAGTTGAGCAAAACATTTGGTACAACTGCTAAAAATGCCACTATTCACTTCCATTTTAAGTGCCATTTTTAGTTTATATTTTTCAGGTAGTGAAATTAAAAGACTAAAAATAATATTCTGGGTTTAAGTTTCAAGTTTAATTTATTTATGTAGCACCATTTGCAACAGCTGACCAATGTGCTTTACAGCATTAAATAAAATAAGTAGTAAGTAAGACATGAACAGAATAAATAAAAATCAATACGATCATAGCTAAAAGCATTATAAAAAGTTATATCAACATTTAAAAAATACAACAACTTATAATAAATTGAACCAAGTTTGCCAACAGATCAAAAACAGATAACACATCAAGGAACATTAAAAGCAGGGCCCTATGAATTCCGTCTTATTTTTTATTTTTTTCCCCAATTCCATTTTTTTCTGATTCTATTTTTTCCATTATAATTTTTCTAGTCTCTGTTTTATTGGTTAAATTAAATTTTATTAATAAAAAACCATGTTTAATCATTTAAATCATGAAGCTTACACAATTTAACAGGAATTTATTAAAGTTTACCTAAAATGTAATTTCTTTTTCTTTTTTCCAAATTCTGTGATTTCCATTCATTTTCTGGATTGCATTTTAATGGTTTCATTAAATTTTAATAATCAAAATAATCTCAAAGTCATTTATTTTATAAAAATTTAATTTAAAATGTAATTTTTGAGAAATACCATGTTGTGTATATTTACATTTTTCCCGCTGAATAAATTCTGGTAAATATTTCTCGTAAATATTCCTTAAAAAATAATGTTTTAATAACAATTTTATTATTAGTAGTAGTACTGTCATTGCATTAAGTAGTATATTTCAGTCACAGTTTCTTCAAGTTAAACCAAACTTTTATTTAGACAGATTGGTGTGAAGACCTTTAAGTTTCTGTTTGTATATGATATGACAATAGTTTTTCTCAAAAGAAAAGGTAAAATGCTAATGAAGTGACTCTCAGAGCAGGTACTCTCAAGCGTGCTTCAGTATGTGTGTAGTAAACAAAACCGCTGGTCTAGGCCATTCGGTACATTCATGTTTTTGCGTCTTAATATTCACAGATACTAGTCCCTGTCACATTTTGATTTAAGTGTACTGACTTCAAATTCCGTGACATTCCGCATTATACAGTAAATTCTGTTTTATGACTGGATTCCACGATTCTCTCTGTGTTTTCTACATCGCAGAAATCATAGGGCCCTAGTTTAACACATGTAATATAAATGTAATGTAAAGTTAAACAGAATACTCTTCAGAATATTAATTTAATTTTAAGCCTACCATATTTTTTAAAGTAAACTTGCTGTAGATTAATTAGAACAGTCATCTGATTTATTAAGCACAAACAGTAAACTCACATCCTTGTCATAGCTGTCGTCTTTGTTTATATATATAATTAGGTAATTTAGATTTCCAGCCACATGTCTGTACATGGTGAGAATGAGCCAATTATGATTTATGAATTTTGATGTTTGCAGGCAGAAAGCTGGCTCCATGAGCAAGCCAAAAAAGAGGGCTGGAGTAAAGCGAGTAAACTGGAAGGTCGGAAAGCCAAGGAAGGGCTGATTGGTCTCATAATGGGTGACAATGCAGCTGTCATGGTTGAGGTATGTTATCGTGTCAGTCTTACCACACAATGCATAATGTGTCTGATGCAGTGTGATTGAACTAAAATGTATGTTTTTCTTTTCAGGTGAACTGTGAGACAGATTTTGTGGCGAGGAATGAGAAATTCCAGCAGTTAGTGAAAGATGTTGCTCTGTCAGTAATGGCTCATCACAGCAACAAAAAACAGACAGGATACATTAAGGTACATGTCCTTCATTGGCATTTTCAGAGATGTGCATTTCCTCCACACCTTCTGTAACCTCTGACTTTTGATCTGTTCTCTGATTCAGAGTGTGCTGTCTTCTGAAGACATTAGTAAGCTCCACGTTCCTGAGGGACCCTTACTGGCAGATCAGATAGCCTTGACTATAGGTGAGATAAACATGACGTGTTGTGTGAGTTTGCCTTGTTGCATAATATTTACTTTAATGTTTACTTAATATTAACTTTCCAAAACCAGGTTATCTATGATTTCTGGCTAAGTGACTCTTAAAAAGCATTTGGACACTTCAGCCAATTAAAAATGTATAAATGTACACTAATGTTCAGAATTTAGGTGTTATTGTTTTAAGCAATTAATTTTCTTTTAAATGAAATGTTATTCAGTAATGATACATTAAAATGAATCAAAAAGACATTTACAATATTATACAAATAAAGTTCAAAAATGCTGTTTTTCTCTTCACTAAGAATCCTTGAAAAAATGTGAAAATATTAGGCAGCACAACTGTTTTCATCATTGATAATAATACAATGTTTCTTAAGCAGCAAATAAGCATATTAGAATTATTTCTGAAGGATCACGTGACACTTAAGACTGGAGTAATATCTGCTAAAAATTTAGCATTACATCACAGGAATAAATTACATTTTTAAATATATTAAAATAGAAAACTCTTATTTTAATTGTAAAAATATTTTACCATTTTATTGAACTTTTAATCAAGTAAATGCAGCCTAGAGACTTCTTTTAAAAACATTAGTCTTACTGGCCTCACTTTTAAAGTTTGATGTGATATCTTCACAACGTGAGTTAAACAAATTGTCAGCATTTTCAAAACACCCTGTCTGTTGTCTACCTCCAAATAATTAAATATAATAATAAAAATTATTGTTCTCATTCTCATCTCATTTCTCAGTTTAATATTCTGTTTTTTTCTTTCTCAGGCCGATTAGGTGAAAACATTGGCATGCGGCGGGCCGTATCACTTGGTGTGCCCTCTGATTGGCACATTGGCTCATACATTCACGGGGCAGTTCCTGGACAGGCTGGCATTGAGATGGGACGCTATGGATCGCTTGTTGTGTTTCAAGGTGGACCTAAGGATGGGACGGATGCTCTGGGAAGGAAGCTAGGGCAACATATAGTGGGCGAAGCTCCTGTTTCTCTTGGAAACATGGACGATATACCATGTGGGGAATCTGAGACGAGACTTTTGCCCCAGACCTTCCTCCTAGATCCCAAATATACTGTGGGACAGTACCTGACTCTACAGAATGTACGTGTGCTAGACTTCATACGCTTCCAGTGTGGAGAGGTCATCAGTCAGGAGGAGTGAGCAGAGCTGTTTGAATGAGAAAATATATTTCATTAAAGGATAAACTTCAACTGTATGTCTTTTTTTTGTTGTTGTTGCTAATTTTAACCAAAAACAGGATCTGGTCATATCCATAATATCT
Source organism: Labeo catla (assembly GCA_012976165.1). Classification (NCBI taxonomy): domain Eukaryota; kingdom Metazoa; phylum Chordata; class Actinopteri; order Cypriniformes; family Cyprinidae; genus Labeo; species Labeo catla. Next base: position 2,149,863 of record VONZ01000047.1, on the reverse strand, counting down.
CTGCCCTTCTAGTGTTCTAGTGTATTCATGAAGTGAATTAAGAAATGAATTGTAAAGAGGTGTAATAGATGTTGTTTTGACATTGACATGTTACTGGTAAAAAAAAATGCCCCAGATGGGTGAATCTAAACTCTGGTTCATTGCCATCAAAAAAATAAACATTTTTTGAGCTGAAATACTGATGTCTCGTGTCTAATCTAGTGCTTTACTGCCACCTACTGAGTTTATTTTGCCAGAATAATTGTCTGTTCATGTACTAATACCCACCCTGACTGAATCTTTAGTGCCACCTAATGGAGTGCTAGAAGAATGTGCATATTTCATAATTTTTTGAGTCTTTGAAGATCTGTTAGTAGTCAGATGATATTTTATAGACATGCATTGGAATCAATACATATTACATTAGAGTGAACATTATGTTTTTAATCAACCTACCAATGATCATACAATTTATATTTTAAGGGTTAGATCTTAGATCTTTAGCTAGGTCATCTTGCTAGAAACTAGAAGCCACGTCAGCTCTGGTACACCCTCTAACAGTGAAGAACAATATACTTACAGATCCAGCATCTAATCTGCATTGGATTTCATGGAAAAATAACTGTTTGCATGTTGCCAATATATACAAAAAAAAGGTCAAGGCTTATACAACCAAACCAAATTCCAACCACCACATAGTCCTACATACTAATTACTAATTATACATCGTAATTATGCACTGAATTAAAAATAAAATTTAAAATAAGGTGTAATAAATACATTTAAAGAAAATGTGGGGGAAAAAAATCTATATTTGCCAAGACTTCTTGGCAGTACATATACACTGCCTGTCAAAAGTTTTTGAACAGTAAGATTTTTAATGCTTTTAAACAAATCTCTTCTGCTCACCAAGCCTGCATTTATTTGATCCAAAGTACAGCAAAAGCAGTAAAACTGAAATATTTTTACTATTTAAAATAACTGGATTCTATTTAAATGTATATTTTAAAATGTAAATAATTCCTGTGATTTCAAAGCTGAATTTTTAGCATCATTACTCAAGTCACATGATCAAAAAACATTTATTATTATTATGATGTTGAATGTTGAATGATGTTTTTTTGATGAATAGAAAGTTCAGAAGAACAGCATTTATCTGAAATATACATCTTTTGTAACATTATAAATGTCTTTATCATTACTTTTGATCAATTTAAAGCATCTTTGCTAAATAAACATATAAATCTCTTTCCCTAAAAACATTACACTGACTCCAAGCTTTTGAATGGTATAGTGTATAATGTTACAAAAGCTTTTTATTTCAAATAAATGCTGATATTTGGATCTTTCTATTCATCAAGGAATCCTGATGACTGAAAAAAGTCTATTCAACTGTTTCAACAGCAAATTAGCATAATAAAATGATTGCTGAAGGATCATGTGACACTAAAGACTGGAGTAACAATGCTGAAAATGTAGCTTTGATCACAGGAATAAATTACATCTTAAAATATATTCAAATAAAAGCAGTTATTTTAAATAGTAAAAATATTTCTCAATATCACTGCTTTTGCTGTATTTTGGATCAAATAAATGCAGGCTTGGTGAGCACAATAGAATTCTTTAAAAAACATTAAAAATCTTACTGTTCAAAAACTTTTGACTGGTAGTGTGTGTATATAAATAGTCCTATAATGTCCTTGTCAGGGGTATCCAGGGTTACACTTTTAAAATGTTCTTCATACTAAGAAAAAATATGATTCTTTTGAAAACTGTTCACTGAAAGCTTCTTCGTGGAACTCAGAATGTTTTTTTTTTCTTTGGCATCCAAAACCTTTTTGAAACCTTTATTTTTAGAAGTGTGAATGTAAAACATTAACTTTTCAATTTAATTTTTTCCCAAGGTCAGTAAGAACTGATAAAATGTGTACCTTGAAAGCAATATAATTAGTTTGGGATAAATGCATCTGCTATAAATGTTCATGTGGATCAACTTACCAACACCTGCAGTTTCCAAGCGAACCCCCATTTGGGAAACCCTGCATTAATTAGGGGAGAGCGGGGTGAGTTGAGCCAGTTTTTACTTACGGTGTGTTTAAAATGAGCATATGACAGTAATGGGTCCAACTTAAATATGTACATACATTTCAGAAGGAATAGAGGGAACTTACCCAGTGAGGGGTAAGTGGACTCGCATGGAGTTAAACTGTGTCATTGATTATAAAGTAAAACTAAACATTTTAACCTCAATGCTTTAAAAGAAGAGATATTCAATAAAAAAATCTGTGTGAGCCTTGTGATGGACTAACCCTTCAGCCAGGAAGTTTCCCTGCTTATGGATCAAGAGGCTGAGTTGACTTTGAATACATTTTTTAAAATTTATCAGTTTCAGAACAAAATAAAGTTCAAATTAAACAACTGAAACAAAAAAAAAAAAAAAACAGACTGCATTTGACCCTACAGAACTGGGCTAATAGTACCCAACATCCCACTTATAAATGTTGCAGGGAAATACATTTTCATATTTTACATTTTCCTAACAAAATCAAGTTCAAAACAAAGAACAAAATCAAAAATGTTTGGTCGTAAATTAATGAAATATCATGTAGAACAGTAAAATAACACTTTAGAATCAAAAGAAGGGGTGAACCACTGGCTCAACTAACCCCAGTACTAGTTTAAATCACACTACTCCTACCATTTTAACATACTTGTATCATCCAGCAGTTTAGAGCCAACATAACGCTAACACTGTGTTTGTAGACTAACTTTAAGTTGGCTTGAAAAAGCCAAGCCAAAAAGTTTTATAGATAGACAGACAGACAGACAGACAGACAGATAGATAGATAGATAGAAAGACAGACAGATAGATAGATGATAGATAGATAGATAGATAGATAGATAGAACTGATTAAGTCAACTGACTTAGCATTAAACAGCTAAAAACTGTTTTAACAAAAAACAGCTAAAAACCAGCCAAAACCAGTTGATTTAGAAAAAAAAGCTAAAATCCAACTAAAACCAGCTGATTTAACAAAAAAGCTGAAAACAAGCTAAAACCAGTTGATTCAAAAAAAAAAAAAACAGCTAAAACCAGTGAAAACCAGCTGTTTTAACAATTAAAAAAACCAGCTAAAAACAAGCTAAAACCGGCTGATTTAACAAAAAAAGTTAAAACAAAACAACAACAACAAAAAACAATTATAGCCAAAACAACAACAAAAATCAGCTGATTTTGTGAAAGAAAAAAGCTAAAAACTGACCAAAACCAGTTAAAACCAGCTAAAACCAATGATTTGGGATGTTGCTAGCATGGTTTAGACAGCTTGGAGAGCCTTGGCTCATCTGAACGTTCCATCAAAAAATTATGAGTCCAATCAGTTAGAAAAGATATAGCAACCTGATTCAGATTAGGTCTGAGACACGTTTGGATGTTCTAGCTTGAAATCTCTAGGAGGAGATACTGTTTAAATTTTGCCTCAGAAGAATAATGATAAACTTAAACAGCATATCAGTTAGATGGCTTTTTCACGCTAAATCAATTATAGCCTCATATAACCTCCTAGACTAGAAGTTCAGACACAAGGAACACGAGTCCTTGAACATACAAAAATCTTTTTAAAACATTTTTTTAACCTAAATGTAGTTCCCAGTTATTGCATCAGCCCCTCTCCATCACAGAATAAGTACAATGGTTAACTCTTCAAATATGTGTGGTCATATCACCAATTTTGTTTAAGGTTGTCTAGAAACAAGGGCTGTCTCAGCTTCCCCACAGGCACAAATCATCCTGCATTAATTACCAAGTTTCTTCTACTGCGCATGTAATACCGACACACCGGTAACGACAGTAGAGGGGAAACCAGCGCCCGCACAGTTTGATTGGCCGATTCTACTTGAATCGAGATGGCATGACGTCATCGTGAATATAGCGGTGTAGCAGAGAGTGTGCGCTCATACTGTAATTCACACAGCGGTCGTATTGACGATCCCTCCGCTCCATCCCCAAACACTGCAGTCATGGTAAGTACATTATCATAACCAGCTATCTCTCATTTTCACTATAATGCAGATAATGCCTATTAGTCATACAGTCGGTGGATTTACCGACGTGACCGTTAGACATAGCGTTGTTACCTCAAACACCTCATAAGGTAGCCTATTTAAACCATCAAGCTCTGCTGCCAGTACAGTATCTCACGCATTTGATATTCAAACATGCCTTGGTTTGCTCGGACTGTTTTATTTTGTAGGATAATCTTGGTATATATTAGTACTGGAATATCAAACCAGTGCATCTTGTTTTAACGCTGATCTTCTCTATCGCCCTCATTATCCTGGCATGCACAGTCTGACTTCACAGAGGACCAGATTTGTGGTGAGTAATGAATGTCGACTATTTAAATGTTAAGATGCTATGAATTCTTCGAGGTTATATGGTTGCATTCGTGTTGCCGAGTAATGCAAAATAAACGTAGGCCTGTACATCAGTTACACAGGCTGACAGATGTGCAGTCAATACCTTTTAGATGGATATACATAATATGGTGTACATGCTGTGCTGTACCTAATGTCCAAATGTAACACATTAAAATATACAGGAGGTTTTTATGTATCAGTTTCTTTTGCTCAAATGCTGAGGTTGGAGTGCAAGCGGTTTACAGATGCGTCGCGTTTAACGGACCGGAAGCTGTTGCTGTGGAATGTGTAGCTAGAGACGCGTACGTACCTACGGAATATGAACATTGTTTTCAAGGAAATAATAATAAGAATATGACCTGTTTTACGTTTGTTTTAAAGTTAAACAAACTGAAGTAGCGTAGTATCATCAGCTGTTTTGTCTTATCGAAGCAGCAGTATAGGACAGATTCGTTATATCAGGATAGTGCTGCGGATTTGATTCAAGTCACTGACTCGAATCTTTTGAATCAGTTCACTGAAAAGCTTCACTCACTGAACCAGGTTACATTGTTATGCCTGTGCAGGTTACTGTTATGTAGTATTCCCCCTTGTTTATATAAAAAAAACTCATGCACTAGACAGTAGGGTACATAGTGTATAGTAAATCATTTGGGACACAAGTAATGTTCCCGTTGATACAGAGCTTGTTCTCTCTTCTGCCCATATATGGTTAATCACAGTAAGTGTGTGTGTGTTAAGTTTGACTCAGGGCGGCCACGGGAAGCATTGCATTCCTCTAAAATGCTCTGCCAAGCGCTACGATAGTGATCTCAAAGCCTCCAGGAAGAACTAGAAGCCTAATGAATTTAGATCAAATGTGGTTGTTGCTTTAGAATAAATCACAGGAATTTTTAGTGCACATGACTACAAATAATTTTCTGCATCACATGTCTAATGCATTTTCTCACTCTCACTACCAGAGTTTAAGGAGGCCTTCCTCCTGTTTGACCGAACAGGAGATGGGAAGATCATGTACAATCAGTGTGGGGATGTGATGCGTGCTCTGGGGCAGAACCCTGTCAACGCTGAGGTCCTCAAAGTCCTGGGCAACCCCAGTAATGACGGTCAGTCCCGTGTTTTTTTGCTATGCCTCAAGCATGCCTTGTCCTGTATTATTTACTCACCCTCATGTTGTTCCAAACCCGTATGACTCTGTTAGTTCATTGATCAAGAAGCTATACTTCTTTTTTATCTTTAATCAGTCTAAATACACTCAGGCCCACTTCAAACACTCCCTCTGATTTAATCTAGATGTGTCTATATGCTCCACCATTATCATTCACTTATAAATTGATCATTTTCTGGCTTAATTATTCAGGGGCTAAATATATTAGCATGAAAATGAGTGATTTTTAATGTGCTTATCCTCAGATATGAACATGAAAATGCTGGACTTTGAGCAGTTCCTGCCCATGCTGCAGGCCATCGCTAAGAACAAGGATCAGGGTTCCTTTGAGGACTTTGTGGAGGGGCTGCGGGTGTTTGACAAAGAGGGAAATGGAACGGTGATGGGCGCCGAGCTACGACATGTCCTCACTACACTGGGTAAAGAGTCACGGCCTCTTTTAGAACCATATTACAGTAGAGTACAATACTTTCTTTGATTATTTTCCACTTAGGAAGCATTTTAGGATGTTTTTCTCTGCTATTGTCACCTTTAACTGAGTGTTTTATTCTTTCTAAAGCTGCTTTGTATTGAAAACATAAACTAAAATAACGTACTTATGAAGGTTTGCCAAGAACTGCGTGCATGGAGGTCAGGAGAGAGGTCAGGTAGAGATGCAATAAGAGATATTGTAGTGATCAATAAGGCAGTTGTGGGAATAGAAGTTACTTCTGTTATTGCCTGTGTTTTTTTTTGTTTTGTTTTGTTTTAGCTGAAGAATCAGCTGTTGTGATGCCATTGCAGATGGCATGTCAGATTATATTGCTAACTTGTAATATTAAAAATCCAACAAAGAACTAGAAGCACCTTGCGTTTGGTTTCTTTAGGAGAATTTAAGGCATTTTACCCCGTGTTTTATGATAGGTGAGAAGATGACAGAGGAAGAGGTGGAGACGCTTTTGGCAGGACATGAGGATGCTAATGGATGCATCAATTATGAAGGTACAACAATAACATATGGGTCTCTTTTCTTCTCTGAACATCAAAAGAACAGTAGAAGTTCTGAAGTCCATATTTAATCCATTTGCCTTTCCTTCCGACAGCATTTGTGCGCCACATTATGGCTGGTTGAGGAGAGGGTACGGATGGTCCTCAGTTTGTTTTTACTCATTCTTCTCTCCTGCAGCTCCCTCTCTACTGCGTACCCTGGCTATAGCGTAGCATGTAGCATTTCTGCATGCGCATAGGCATCTCCTGACTCCAACTGTTGCCATGGTGATGCTAAATTTGCTGGTCACCCTGATGCCCACCTCCCCCGAACAAGTCATTCCCCATTATTCTGAAATACAGTGTTATAACTTAAATATTGTATATATTTCCCTTTCAATTGCACTAGTTCTAATAGGCCATATATACACTGCAGCTAAATGTAGTTATCAATCCTCTTTTAAATACCTAAAGGGATAGTAAACCCCAAATATGAAAATTCTGTCATTAATTACTCACCCTCATGTTGTCCCAAAGCAGTAAGACCTTCGTTCTTCTTCGGAATGAAAATTAAGATATTTTTGATGAAATCCAAAAGCTTTCTGACACTGCAAAGACAGCAATGCAACTGACCCGTTCAAGGCCTAGAAAGGTAGTAAGGACATAGTTAAAAGTTATGAAGCTATGAGAATACTTTTTTTGTGCAAAGAAAACAAAATTAACCAATTTATTCAACAATTTCTTTTCTTCCGTGTCAGTCGACATGTTGTCTATGCAGGGTCAGAAAGCTCCTGGATTTCATTGAAAATATCTTAATTTGTGTTCTGAAGATGAACAAATGTCTTATAGATTTGGAACAATATGATGGTGAGTAATTAATGACACAATTTTCATTTTTGAGTAAACTATCCTTTTAAATATGTCAGGTACATAGATTTTGGTCATTAAGTGAGTGATAGCTGATTCATTTTTGTGTTTTTAAATGTGATCGTCACTTCTAAATCTCTGCAGTGTGTACGCAGCCATAGAGTATATGGAAGTGGGATGGTATTGTGAATGAAAAATTATTATTAGCATCATATTGAAAGATAAATCGGTGCCAAGGTAGTGTATTAGGGCTGGGTTACAGTATCAGAGTTTTGATTTGAGTCGATTCTTATTTAGATGAACCAGTATTGATTAATAAATTAGTCTGTTGTTTTTAGTTGATGTGTGAACAAATTATCTACCACAGAAAGACATCAATAAAACAACTTGTAAATAATGGACAAGAAAAAGCCATTAATTGACCTTTAACAGTAGTAAGTTTCCAACTGACAAGGTTTTCTGTATTATGGAAGCCCAGAATTCCTAATTGCAAGTTACAAAGTCAGAATTGCAGGATACACACTCACAATTGTGAGAAATAATTGGAATTGCAAGATATAAAGTTAGAATTGTAGGATATAAACTCACAGTTGCAAGAAAAAGTCAAAATTGTCAAATTCGTTGTTGTCAAAGTCAAAATTGTAAATTCGCAGTTGCGAGAAATAAAATAAGAATTGCGAGATATGAACTCACAATTCAGACTTTTTTTTTCTCAGAATTGTGAGATATAAACTTGCAATTGTGAGTTCATTTTTAAGTCCAGTTGTGAGGGGGAAAAAAGACCAAAAGGATCTTTTCTCAGAAAACCTATTTTCTCAGAATTGCGAATTTATATTTCACAATTCTGACCTATTAACTCAAAATCACAAGAAGTCAGAATTGATATATCTAAATTTTTTTCTAAATTCTCAGAAAAAAAAAAAGTTGCAATTACTTTTTAAATTATTTTTTATTCAATGGTGGAAATGGGCTTCCATATTGTATAGTTTACATCATTAGTTAAGAGCTTTTCTCCAGAGAAAAAAAACTACTGTACCTGATTTTTCCAAATGAATCAGTATCAAATCGTATCTAATCAAGACTGATATTTAATGAAATTCCGAACTTTAGAATCATAATTGAATCATGAATCTTGAGGCAATACCCTGCCTTATCCTTTATAGAATCTACTCTATGGTATGCTGTTACCTTAGGAGGCTTTGTAAGGAGGTGTATTGTTGATTCTATTTTCCAGTCCTGTCACATTGCTGTTCCTGCTTTCTCTCTTTTGTACTTGTGTGTTTATCTGTTCTCCCCATGCCTTTATAAGGTATGCTAACTCATTCTAATTTCCTTTAGGCCTGGACAATCTCTGTTTCCCCCCTTTTCCTTCAAGTCATCCTGGGGCTTCTGCATTTCACCTGGTGCAGGGAAATGTTACTGAATTATACATGCAATCTGTTGTTTTAGTATGATATGTGGCTGTTTATGGGTCTAGAAGTATCTAGAACTTTGTGTAGTGTCCATGGCAACATTTGCTGCTCTGCTGGGTCGAATTTTCTTGGATCACTGCCTCATACTACTTTTTTTCTTTCTCTTCTACAGAACTCGTAAGGATGGTCATGAGCGGTTGAAGAATTCAAACACATTTATTTTATTTTTGTCCGTCAGGGCCCCTAATTGTGTGAATCTTCATTTCCATATTAGCTTTTTTTTTTTTTTAAATTATGTTTTTTTTTCCTTAAGTGCCTTTTATCATGTTTCTGGAGAATTATGGCTCATTTCATTCCAAAAACTTCCATTGGTGTTCATAGGTTTGCTTGAATACCTTTTAGCCATTGCATTCATTCCATCAGTTATTGTATCCAGCCCCTGTTCGTCTTAAACTGTGAGGGAAATTTTGATTTGGCTCCTTTTTTTTTTTTTGTTTTGATTAACCTATTGTCTTAATGTTTCTAAGTCATTTGACATCCCTCTTTATTGTCTGCTGTGCATCATAATAAATATTCAGAATTAATTTGTTGATTTGTCTTTATGTCAGAGCTGTGAGTGTGTGTGTGTGTGTGTGCTGTTTGTGTGGGAGAGTATGGGTTGCCTTGTAGGGCAGTGTTGATCCAACCACTTCCATTTTAGTATAGTTAACTCTAACCCAATAAACATAATACAAGACAATACCAATTTAGGAGTATGTGAATGTTGGCTGGGGAACCTATCGCTGTCTGCATGTTTCACTGAGCCTGTGTTTATCTTAAAAGACAAGTGGACTCACTAAACAAAACCTAAAGAAAAGGACTGTTTAGACTTTGATGGTATGTATACACATTGTGTTCTACAGTCATAGCAAGTTGCAAGTGTGAGGGAGCATGCTAACGGAAATAAACTCTTCAGATTGGCTGTTGTGTGGTCTAAACTAAAGAGTTGCATCATACCATTTTTATACTCTGGTGTTTGGCTGTTATAATGTTTATTTTTTTCCTTTTATCATCCATCAGTACTGACAGTGATGCAAACGATATAGTTAATCTGCCGTTATTGTTAAGGCCGTTTCAACATACAACGATAATATAGAAGCCTGTTTCAGCCACAGAATTAAAGAGATAAAAGCAGAAGTGTGAGTAAAACGTTAGAATTGTGAAACTCAGAATTCTGACTTTTTAGGCAATGTCACAGTTCACAAGTTCTCGCAATTCTGAGAAAAATGTCAGAACTGTGAGGTTAATACAACGCATGATAAGGGTCGATTATAGATAAAACCATTGACAGCCAATCAGAACAAGTTTGAGCCATTAAAGCAGATGGCAGAACTGCATGTAAGATTAATAATAATGAAATGGGTAAAAACTATCGATTTCTCGATTTGAACCAATTCTCATTTTTAAATGTTTAAATTCCAATTCTAGCCTGTTTTCAGTTAATGAACCGTAACTTTATTATTATATAAACATTTTTGTAATTTGTGTAATTAAGTCTAATTTACCATTTGTATACAACTTAATTTTAATCTTCAATAGTAATGCAATACTAACAAACATGTATATTTTACAGCATTAGTTGAGATAGTTTTCCTTGTAAAAATTTGGCATGTACTGTTTCTAATATTTATCTAAAATAATCAAATCAAATTGCAAGCTTGTGAATCTGAATCGAATCAAATTGTGAAATTCTGATCAAACCTCAGCCCTACTTTTTTTTTAGTCAAAGATAAATATTGCCAACTAGTCAATGATATATTTGCTGATATTTCTGCTTTCTGCCCTTGTATATTTTTCTCCAAGTTTAAATCTGGCACACTCATGATAAACTTCAGAGCTTAATTTTGTACAATTTTTTTTTTGTAATTATTCAAATTTCTAGCTAGCATGATAAATGTTAAACTTTTCATGTAACCAGCAAGATGGGTTTATATTCTGAGAACTCTTCACACAGCTCATATTACTGATGATGCCTTTTATTGTGCAGAACCGTTCAGTATTTTTAAAACCAAAATCGATCCATTCTTAGTCAAACAGGTGCTAGACAGCTCCTGCTACATCTCCTCAAAGGACGAACTGAACATCTTCAAACATTCACACACATCTCAATGCAATGGTTACCATCTTTCACCATTAAAAAAAAAAAAAGTATAAACAAAATGTAAAAATTAAAAAAAAACGACAACTACTTATACCACTACAATGTAAAAGACAAAGACCAAAGAGCTGAGCAAACTGATCAAATGACATTTTTCAACACTGGTTATGAGTCGTGCAAAACTGTGAGGTTGATGTGAATCTGTTCTGTCAGTAATACTGCATGTTGGACTACTGCATACGTGTGCATTCACATACATGTGTGAGGATGTAAACTGCAGATACTATTACAGTGGGAGTGTATGAGTTTGTCGATTCTGACATTGGCAGATTTTACATCCATCACTACTAGCATTTGTAGTCTGGAAACATGGCAAAATAACGTCGATTAAAATAATAATAATAAAAAACATACGTACGTACATACAAAAAGATGTGTGGCAAATCAAAGAGTGCATGCACACCACACACACACAAAGAGTCCAGCTTCATCGTATAAAGCGACTTGACACTTTCACATGAACATGTCAATAATACGACAACATCCACAGTCAGAAAGAGAAGGAAACATTACAGACATGTAGAATATGATAACAGCATTACATCATTCGTAATAGTGTAAAGAAACATATAAAAATACAAAAATAGGACAGTTACAATATGAAGATATGAGATACACAGACCACAGCTGCAAACGTAACTTTAAAATCCTTTGTCTCTACTCGTCAGGTAGTTGCCACTAATTTGTAAAACAAAACGGTTTTCCTTCATGTCGTAAATACTTTCTGTGGGTTTGGCCTGTTACTAAAATACCCGTTCACACACTCACACACACACAAACAAAGCACATTCTTTAACCCTTGTGTGTCCTTAAAGACATTTTTGTTTTTTTTGATCATTTTAGCTGTGTTAATGCATAAATGTGTCAGAAATGTGTATTTTTATTGGAATTGTCATATTTTACCCCCATTTCCTTTCAGATATAAAAATGAGTTAGACTCAGGCCCTTAAGGACAAAAATGTCCCCACTGAAACCCATTAAAGCAGCAATATTTAATTCAAGTCCCATTAAGCTAAAAGTATGGATTTTATTTCAAGTAATGAAACATTTTTTAAATGATTTTAGTTTTAGAAAACAGATCCAATACTGTTATGACTGCATTTTTGATAGTTATGATCAGGACGGATTCTCGCAAACAAATTTGTCAGTGAAAGCAGAAACCGTTGATGACCTTTTTAACATGGACATTTTTGTCCTCTAAGGACATTCTGTGTAACTTCTTTTTAAATGGACGCACAAGGGTTAACAATCTGAACTGAAACATCAGTTCTTGCATTAACACTGATTACTAAAATGTGCGATATGATCTCACTAAAATGATTGATTCAACTCTGTTCGAGTTGAGGAACCGATATGATTCCTTGCTGCCTTTCCCATGATTTTTTCATTGTCGATTAATCATACGTATTCTCATAAGCATTGCAGTGAGATGAGAATGAAACAGCTACTTTCACCTGTTAGAAATGATATTTTGTGGCAATGACGTGCACACATACCCAAAAGATAACATGCAAACATCAATTCTTGATGACATGATTTCCAGGTTTACAGTACATGTTGTCAGAGACAAAGTAAACAGATTTAATACTAATTTGTTGTCTCTTTTTGTCATGCTAAAATCTAATTGTACATAAAAAAACAGGCCAAACCACTGAAGCTTTCACATTGTCCCGAAAGCAAAACCGACATTCACACGCACGCATACAAAGTAACGATAACAAAGTCAAGTTTCTCTTCAGACTTGCTCCAAATCGAGTGCTTCTATGTAACAAATACAAAGATTAAGTGATAAAAAGAATGTTGTTAAAAGAAAACATTAAGTCAGGGCTAATTTTGACTTTATGCTTCATCCCTCCAAAAAGTAAGATTCAGGAAACATTCTAAAAGTGCAATTTGTTCTTGGTTTTCTTTTGCGTTTTTGTTTCCATATGAGTACCTAAAGTACATTGAGATGCTTCTGGAGTGCAGATCACAGGTACCTCGGATCCTGTAGTTCGGCTCGAAGTTAAAAGAGATGTTACTGAAAATGGAGGACGGACTGAGCCTTGTGCCTGGTACTTGGATTCAGGCTGTTTGGGTCAGGAGTGCTTTTGTTGGATGTTAAGAGGGATTTGGGTTTAAGACCTTTCCAAGTGTCCAAACCAAAGGTCTTTTTTCTGTTTTATTTGTCAGTCAGTTTAAAGGTTATCTGTGTTTAGCTTTAGCTATTTATTTTGAATCATGTCATGTTCAAGATGCTGGCAAGAATTCATTTATATCATTTTCTCCCAAAAAATGATGCAAGTGACAAAAAAAAAAAAAAAGAAGATATCGCTCCCTTTATCTTTTGCTTTCTATCTAATCTCCTTCATTTTCTTCTCTGGAATCATTGATCCCCTTTGAATCTCACCATTTCTTTTACTGTGTTGGAGGCACAGGGGCGTTTGGATAGAGCGAATCCCCTGGTAGTGGAGTGCTGGAATCTGGAGTAATAAAGGAAGACAAACAAAAAAAGCTATTAGACAATTAGACAATAATTACAAGTTAATATGCATATATAAATTATAGGGGTCAACTAATCATGTGCCTGGACAATTATCGGTGGCGATATTAAGCATTTTTATGGTCATTGGTATCAATTATTGGTGCCGATGTTAAGAATTTTTATGGTTATCGTATCAATTATCGGCGCCGATATTAAGCATTTTAATGGTTATTATATGAATTATCGTTGCTGATATTACGTATTTTAGGGTTATCGGTATCAATTATCGGCTTCAATATTAAGCATTTTTATGGTTATTGTATCAATTACTGGCGCCGATATTAAGCATTTTAATGGTTATCGTATAAATTATCGTTGCTGATATTAAGCATTTTTATGGTTATCGGTTTCAATTATTGTCGCCGATAATAAGCATTTTTATTTTACGTATGGGTCATTTTCAAAACCGGTTAGCCGATGGCAAAGCCCTTGTTATTCATCATTTTGGCATTAGTTTTCTTTTTTACACCAGACATATATATCGGTTCTAAATATCGGTTATCAGTCTACTTGATCTCTAATATTCGGTATTGGCACTGGCCCTGAAAAACAAATATCGGTTGACCCCCAATAAATAATATAAAAATAGAAGTCCAAATATAAGTGCATTTACTGACAAGAAACTGTAATGTAAAAAAAATGTGAGTCTGATTTCAGTAAACATTTGTTTACTATTTATTAATAGTGCCAATATCATTGAATTACATGGAACTATGACCAAATTTCAGAATTCATGTTGATCATTAATATATTTAAATATTAAAATCAAATCATTGTAAGAGCAAATAGCCTACTGTTCAAAATATTTCAATCAGTAATATTTTTGAAAGACATTTAATGATTTTAATTCAGCTAGATCAATTGATCAACAGATCAAAAATAACAGTAAAGAGTTTTACAGTGTTACAGAAAAGTTCTAATTTAAATAAACGCTATTCTTAGAACTTTATTTCCATCAAAGAATCTTGAGAAAAAGTATCATGATTTTCACAAATTATTAAAATTATTAAATTATTAACAAATTATCAACACTGATAATCCGTACTAAATCAGCATATTAAAATGGTTTCTGAAGGATTATCTGACACTGAGACACTGACTGGAGTAATGACTGAATATATATAAACAAATAAAAAAAAAAAAAACTAATAATAAAATAAAATAAAATAATAATTATAAACTAGTAATTTTGAACTAATAATAATAATTGCTATTTTTAATGTGTTTTTTTAATCAGATATATGACTATAAGAGTAAAATATATATATTAAAAAAAAAAACCTTATCAACCTCAAACTTTTGAATTATGAACATTGAACAGTGTATGCACAGTGGGAACCCCTTTGCAGAATCTGAAAATGTGAATAATTCTAACAAAATTTTTTCATTTAGTACTGTCCTGAGTAAAAAAATTGAAGGACTTCAACACAACTATTAAAAAAGGAATGAAAAACATTCACTGATGCTACTGAAGGAAACACGATGCATTACGAGCTGGGGGGTGAAAATTTTTGAATTTGAAGATCAAGGCAAATTGTACTTAATTTGTCTTCTGGGAGACATGCAAGTATCTTCCATTGCTTCCGAAGGGCAGTACTAAATGGAAAAAAAATATATATATTTCTTTCAGTAAGAAAAGTTTTAAAAATCTTCATCCTGTTCAAAAGTTTTCACCCCCCGGCTCTTAATGCATTATGTCTCCTTCAGGAGCATCAGTAAAGGTTTGAACCTTTTTAATAGTTGTGTTTGAGTCTCTCAGTTGTCCTCAGTGTGAAAAGATGGATCTCAAAATCATATGGTCACTGCTGGAAAGGGTTCAAATATGCAAAAGATGCTGGAAAACTGATGAATCTGCAGGACCTGGAGGATTTTTCTAAAGAACAGTGCTCAATTTAACTGTTCAGAACAAAAACAAGGGACTCATGAACAACCATCACAAAAAAAAAACAAAAACAGAAAAAACAGTCGTAGATCATTCAGGTAACCACACACAGTATTAAGAAGCAACGATTCTCAAAATTTTGAAGGGGGTTATTTTAATAATTCAGCTATTTTTTGTCTTGTGAACTATATGTAAACATAATTTATGTAAAATATCTTACTCAGGACAGTACTAAATAAAAAAAAATAACATGCATTTTGTATGATCACTCTTATTTTGTTAAAATTATTCACATTTTCACAGATTCTGCAAGGGGTTCTCAAACTTTCGCATGCTACTGTATGTGTGTACGTGTATGTTTTTGTGTCATTACCATGCGCTGCTCCAGTCTGTGCGTTGGTGGGGGGAGAACTGTGAGATGCAGGTGGAGGAGCTTCAGTGTGGGCATTGGAGGCGCTCACAGAGGCGGGGCTTTGTGTTGGGGGCGGGGCAGAGGCGTTAGTGACAGGCTGGTGGGGTACAGATGGAGTACTGCCAGACTGATTGCCAGGCTGGTTGCTATGGTGCTGGTGTTGGATCTGCTGGAAGTGTTGCTGTCGGGCTCTCATCTCTGCATACTTCAACTGTTCCATATGAAACGACTGACGATCGGCAAGAAGCTGCTGCCTCTGATACTCCAGCTAGAAACACAATATACATATATACAAATTCATTTTCAATTAAAGGAAGAATTTTTGCTGAAAATATAAAGATTTTCATGGAATAATGTCTTTGATTTCTGTGTGTTACTCATAAAATATCACTGTCGACTTGGAAGTGATATCGTGCAAAATATCTGACTGTATAATTTTTGAAGCCCCTGGTCAATGATTTCTTTTGTATGAATTTTGTGCTCCACAACGCATTAAAAAAAAAATTAAGAATAATAACTATCCATGTTGTCTTACCGCCTCTCTCTCTCTGTCCATGATAGTTTCCAGCTCTTCAAAGTGTCTGAGTTTGATCTCCAGTTTCTTCATCTGGGTCTCTACAAGCAGAGCCACCAGAGACTTGATCTTCCTTTCCTCTACTGCTGCCAAGTGCTGAAAGGTAAGAAATCAAAGAATACAGTGTTTAGTGTTTAATTTGCAGAAAAACTGTTTGTTTTCTCACCATGATGTCACCTTTTCACACACCTTAGCTTTCACAGCAGCAGCAGCGAGTGCAGAAGCAGCAGCGGTGGCCAGGTTTCCCTCTCCTACATCTCTCTCCACCTTTGCTTTCTTCTCTCCTTCACTCTCTCCATCCCTCTGACCCTCTTCTGATCCCTCCTTGCGTTCTTTCTCTTTCTCGCCATCAGCTGCAGAGATCCCAAAGAGTTCAGGTTGGTAATTTTGTAACTTTTAAGATTATTAAAATAACATAACGTAGTGGCAGATGTTTTTGTACTGCAGTCATGAATATGCATATTTTAATCTAATTTGATATCTTGTATCTATTTTTTGTTCTATTTAATTTTCGTTTTACACATGCATTTTATTCATGTAAAACACACCCATTTCTGAGTCTGTTTTCTCCGTCTCTCTCTCTGTCTCTCCTTCTCTCACTCTCTCTTCCTCTTTCTTGCCGTTCTCCCCTTGTTTTTCTTCCTCCTCACTGGGTCCATCTTTGCTCTCCTAAAATTGCACAGACACAGGAGTTTTGTGAACATTAGGAAAATATCATAAATCTCCACAAAATATTAAACAGCACAGCTGTTTTCAACATTGATAATTATAAGAAATATTTCCTGAACACCAAATCAGCATAGTAGAATAATTTCTGAAGGATCATGTGAAACTACAACTTTTTTTGAGGGTGCAAAAAAATCTAAATGTTGAGAAAATCACCTTTAAAGTTGTCCAAGTGAAGTACTTAGCAAAGCATAGTACTAATCAAAAATTAAGTTTTGATATATTTACGGTAAGAATTTTACAAAATATCTTCATGGAACATGCTAATGATTAATATCCTAATGATTTTTGGCATAAAAGAAAAATTGACAATTTTGAACCATACAATGTATTTCTGCCTATTGCTACAAATAGACCCGTGCTACTAAAGGATAAGTTTACTTCCAGATTATGTTTTTTGAGGGAAACAATTCAGGATTTTTCTCCATATAATGGACTGGTATGGTGCCCTGATTTTGAATTTCCAAAATGCAGTTTAAATGCGGCTTCAAACAATCCCAACCGAGGAAGAAGGATCTAGTGAAACGATCGGTTATTTTCATAAAACAAAATACAATTTAAATGCTTTATAACCTCAAACGCTCATCTTGTCTTGCTCTCCCTGAACTCTGTGTATTCTGGTTCAAGACCGTTGTCGAAAAACTCCAATCGTATTTTCTCCCTCAACTTCAAAAATCATTTCAAAATCATCCTACAGCACTGCATGAAGTTCCGACCCAGTCTTTGCAAAGTGAACATGCAAAGAAGATCAAACACACTTAACAAAAAAAGGTAAAACATAAAAATTTACACATAAAATAAGACAAATTTGAAGTTGAGGGAGAACATGAGACGGGAATTTTTCGACATACCCTAACTGTCATGAACCGGAAAAAAACAGTTTAGGCAGAGTAAGACAAGACGAGTGTTTGACATTAAAAAGTATATAAATTGTATTATTTTTATGAAAATAACTGATCGTTTCGCTAGAGAAGACCCTTCTTCCTCAGCTGGGATTGTTTACAACTGCATTTTGGAAGTTCAAAATCGGGGCACCATACCAGTCCATTACATGGAGAAAAATCCTGAAATGTTTACCTCAAAAAACATAATTTCTTTACGGCTGAAGAAAGAAAGAAATGAACATCTTGGATGACAAGGGGGTGAGTACATTATCTGTCAATTGTTGTTCTGGAAGTGGACTTCTCCTTTAAGACTGGTTATGTGGTCCAGGGTCACACACATACACGTATAAATAAATTAATAACATACAAAATCCTGAAACATTCTGTATACTTCTCTGATATATATATCAGATTTTTAATTCCAGATTTTCAATGCATTCTCAGACTTTTTGATTGCACGTGTTTTGTTTGTTATGCACAATTACCTTATTTTCTCTTTTATCTTGGCTAGATTGACCATCAGTGCTCTTGTTCTCCTCACTTCCATCCTCAGCTGGAAAACAAACATACACAGTTATTTTCTCTCTCTCTCTTCTCCTGAAGCATCAAACAAGTGAAAATATTCGTCCACTTACAGGGTTTGTCAGAATCTTCAAGGCCGGTTCCTGCGATGCCGCTGCCCTCCAGGCCGTAGAGAGGGTCTGGCCTCCCGCTTGCTCTGGCCGCCTCCTCCACTCGACGCACATGAGCCTCCACCAACGCAGCTGGTACCTCCTCCTTCATTCGAGAGAACTCCTCTGAGATAGAAAAGAAATATGATGTTTATGTAAATACAAAATACAAGTCCTTTTTGAAGCGTGACACCCCTAATTCTTATTCGCTATTGTTGTATACAGAAAACATTAAAAAAAACATCATACAGTTACAGTCATTTCAAAGGTAATTACACAATGATTTTTATTTTTGATGGTTTTGAACTATCACTTTTAAGTTGTAACTTTTTACCAAGTGCTGATTTAGCTGCAGCGGAAGCCACACGAGGGTCGACCACAGAGGCCAGGAACGCTACAGTACTCATGACAGGGTTCCCTGCCTGACTGAAGGGAATTGGCTGGTAGGCCAGCGGGCCCAGGGAGGAGGAGCTGTCCTCCAGGTAGGGGTCTTCGATCGGTAGACGCAGGAAGTGGAGGATGCACTCATCCTGTGTGCGGCTGCCCACGTGCTCCGATACTTTATTCCAGTCATCTTTATACATTTCTAGACCCTGAGAACAAACAGGAATTGTATAGCAGAAACAGTCAACTTCAAACTGCTGTTCAAAAGTTTGGGTTCATATAATAAGCTGCAGTGCCTTGCGAAAGTATTCATACCCCTTAAATGTTTTCACGTTTTGTTATGTTGCAGCCTAATGCTAAACTCCTTTAAATTACTTTTTTCTCACATCAATCTATACTCCATACACCACAATGACAAAGCACAAAACAGGTTTGTAACAACTTTGCAAATTTATTAGAAATAAAAAACTGAAATGATTCCATTGCATAAGTATTCATACCCTGAGGGGCTCGTCAGAGTAGAAGAAAAGCTCACTGCACCAAAATATAGAGGTAGCCTTAATGAAAAACCCAGTCCAGAACATTCAGAACTCCAGACTGGGCAGAAGGTTCACCTTCCAACAGGACAATGGTCCTAAACACACCGCAAGATTGGCTTATAGAATGTCCTTGAGTGGCCCAGCCAGAGCCTGGGCTTGGACGCAATCAAATATTTCTGGAAGGGAACCTGAAAATGTCTGCCAGCCCCCATCCAAGCTGACAGAGCTTGAGAGGTGAAGAGGTGAGGTGAAGAATGGCAGATAATTTCCAAATGCGTATGTACAAAGCTCGTTGCATCGTACCCAAAAAGACTTGAGGCTGTAAAGGTGCTTCAACAAAGTACTGAGATATTACTGAGAATACTTATGCAATGCAAAACTCAAGCACTTTGACTAATGATCTCAGAATATACATATATAATATACCTCCAGCAGTAGCAGCGTCTCCTGGTCTGTCCATTCCCGAGTGGCACTGGCAGCATTTTTAGTCTGTGGAATGACAGAAGAAGCTCCTTAATTTCTCTTATAGCACTCAGAATCATCTTCATACTTCACATTCCAAAATTCCTTTCAACCTGACATCATATTCTCTCTGTTCTATATGTGATGGGTGTCTCTTACTTTAGCTGGGCCACTCTTTTTACTGTACACATCTGTCCTCAACCCAAAGTTCTGCAAATCGGCCGGTTTGTCCTTTACTTTTTCAGGGAATGAGAGCAACTGCTGAGAGGATGAAGTCTAGTGGGAACAACAACAAAAAACAGCTTACATAACCAATCAAGAGAAGACAAAAATTTGCACAGAAAAAAAATAGGGCTGTTAATCAAATAAAATGTTTTATTTAACTTTTTTCCTAGTTAATATGTTAACGCCTTCAGCTCCTGTTAAAAGTGTTGAGTTTGAAAATCTGTGTGGAGCAGGAATAGATGCACTTTACCTGGGATGCTTTCGGTTGTAGTGGTACCAGACTTGATGGAGTATCTGCCAGCACATGAAAGTGTGAGGTGGGTGGAGGCCCCATGGGGGTGGGCCGACTCTCTGAATCCACCTGATAGTTAATCAAGCCCCACTGCTCTAGAAATGCATGGACCCTGTTCACACAAAATACACTTTCACACTCAAAATGCATATATAACAAACAAATAGGCATTTTAGAGGTTTCTCTCTTTTGTCAGACCTCATGATGGCACAAACATCTCCAGCCAGGTTTCTACGGCATGCTGTGGAGGTTAAATACTCCTGTGGGTTCAGTCTGTACGTGTCAATCATGAAGTTACGGTATGCCAGATAACTGTAACACAGCAGGGTGCATAAAGCTCATTAATGAAGGTCAGAAAACATATTTTAGCTCAAATCAGTCTTTGTGTGAATATATACTTACATTTCAGGAGTCTTTGACTTGTTCTTCCCATTGAAAAACTCAGGCAGTGCTCTGCGCTCTATAGCATGGACACTAAAAGAGGCACAAACAGACATTCAGACTTTGTTGTGACTCAAAACAACACATTCAAACAATCACTTCCTATTTAAATGGTTGATTTTTGATCAGAATACGTTAAAGTTGTGTATAATCACAGTACCTGTTATAGTCAAACCAAGCAGCATAGCTAGGGATAATGATATGATGGGTCTGTTCAGTGACATTATCCTCATGAAGGTCTGAACCCTTCACCGGTTCTCCTTTTACACTCGGAGAACCTTCTTCTTCCTCCTAGAAACACACAAACGCAAAGTTAACCATAAAAACTGCTCATGAAATACAGTGGAATTTAAACATCTGACACCATATTGATAATCTAGTCTTTATTAGTCTAAATATTCAAAATGATCAATTTTGATCAATTCAAATATTAAAACTTTTGTACAATTTTAAGTTAACCAATCAAATCATGAGTTCATGCAACTCGAAATACTAAAAAAAATGTTTTCTCCCAAATTTTTATGATACTACAATTTATAAAAAGTATTAATTAATATTATTATTATTGTAATTATTATTATTATTAATTATATTAAGAACATTTATACATATTATACATTTACATTAAATTAACATGCATTTTTATTAGTGCTAGGGAATGATTAATCGTAATTAATCGCATCTAAAATAAAAGTTATGTGTACATAATAATGTGTGTGTACTGTGTATATTTATTATGTATTTATAAATACACACACATGCATGTACATATTTGATAAAAATATTCTGTTTATATATTTACATATAAATTATATGAATAAACATATATACATGTAAATTTTTCAATATATATACTGTATGTGTGTGTCTTCATATATACATAAATATACACAGTACACACACATATATTATATGAACAAAAACTTTTATTTTTGGATGCGATAAATCACAATTAATCATTTGAACAGCACTAATTTTTATGTATTATTTAATTAAATTAAAACTCCATTTAATCAAAATGCTGAAAATATGCATTTTAGAAGCATGATTATTATTTGGTCTCAAATCCAGTTGTATATACAGTATAAAAAAAACACAGAAATGTGAAAACTTGTGAGCAGAAATACTGTGAAATGTGTTTCATTTGCTGCTATACCTTCCCTACAGTCTCCATTGATTCATCCTCTTGCTCATCTAGGTGTGATAACAGAAAAAAACAGAGCTGAGTTAATTTTGCACACATACTTTATGGTACAGGGGGAAAACTGTATTAATTAGCACAGAAAGATGAAGTGTGCTTTTTATGTTAAAATACTTCCTCCTGTCACTGCTATTCTGTGCACAGACAGCTGTAAGTACATCCCTGTTTGGTGACATCCTTTATTTTTGCAATTCCATTTGGTGCCATTAATGGCACAGAAAAGACACACTTCATCTTTTGGTTAGTTTGAGTAACAAGTGTGTTAGAGACAAACGCTACACTAGAGACATACCCAGGTCAGTCATAGTGCCTCCTTTCACTGGAGTAGAATCTGAGTCCTTCTTAGTCACTACACACACAAACATCAGTGTTAGACACAATCTAGACTAACACGTTAGGTAAAAACGTTAGATGTGTGTGAACGTACCTGTTTTAGGTAGTGTTGCTTCCTCCACTGCAGGCACAGGTGAGGGTTCATCTAAATCTTTAGTCAGATCTTCCTGTTCTTCCTCTCTCTGTCCTCGTTTAGACTTAGTGTAGGGAGTCGTGGGCCTGAAAACACACACACACACACACACACAGGTCCATACAAAACCACAAGGTTTACATCTAAAATAATTTCTGAAACAAACATCACTGTTTCCTGAGAATCAGGAATTTAATTTGCAGTAATAAAAATACCCTTTCTTGGTGTTTTTCTTCTTGCTCTCCTGTGGTGGAGGGGTAGGAGATGGAGACGGGGAACGCTTCCTTTTTTTGGCACTGCTGGGTTTTTTATCCCGCCTTTCATCTGGAGCGCTTACTTCATCTGTAAGAGTCTTTGCTGAAATTCTCTTCCTCCTCGGTCCACCTTCTCCCACCTCATAGTCTTCCTCATTCATCCACTCATTAAACTGATCCAGGTCCAGAATCCATTTTGCATGGACCTACACACACACAAACACAGAAACTTACAGTCAGATGATAAATGGCTGAATTTCTCAGCTAATTGGTGATATTGTAAAAGAACATGAAAGACATACCGAGCATGTGCAAGACAAAAGAGACAAAGAAGAAGAGAGGTAAAGGATCGGAGACAGATGGAGAGAGGTAAGGGGGGGTTTCTAACCTTCCTGGGTTTCTCAGCAGTGGGCGGATCCTCCACAGCAGCCTCCACCTCACTGGCTGAGATCCATGTGTCATAACTGCATCATGAACACAACACATTAATCCTGCATTCACATACACACCTGAACTGTGTGTGTATGCGCGCGCGCACGTGTGTGTGTGTGCGAGCTCACCTATCAGGCCAGTAGCCCCAGTGCAGCAGCATCTGTTTGTCTCTCTTCATTACAGGACGAACCCACTCTTCTGAAAAGCACACACGCATACCAATTACAATTTTATTACTGAAAACCATTCTTTTTTAATAGAGGGAGCACAATTTTTACCTTTGTGTTTAGCCCTCTTGTACCCTATATATGTATGTGAATATATTTTTACACTACGAAAAACACAGCAGAACGTACCGTCCTCCAGACTAGCAGGAATAGGCACCACTACATGAGAGCTGGACAGCTTATCTTCAGTCACAGACCCCTACAAACACACATACATTTTTGATCTTGGGTGACTTCAAAGAAATATGGTATTACACATAAAACTGTGTGATATATAAAATATTTAATAATTATTTTACCAATATTTAAATTACAAAATGCAACGATATTCATGCCAAGATCAAATTAAGCAACATTTCTAATAACACTGTGATCTTTTTTTATTTGGCCAACTGCTACTTGTCAGTAGTAGTTTTATTTAGTAACTTGTACATAGCTATTAAAATTAGTGCTGTCAATCAATTAAAAGAAATTAACTAATTAATCTGCACATTTTTTCTGAAATTAATTGCACCTAACATTAAAGTTTTTAAATATACTTCTATATTGCAATAATTTCACATTCAATCTACAAATTAATGTAGAAACAACATAAAAGATGGTATGTTTTTTTAAAGAAGTTCACTTCCAGAACAAAAATTTACAGATAATTTATTCACCCCCTTGTCATCCAAGATGTTCATGTCTTTCTTTCTTCAGTCAATAAGAAATGTTATGAGGAAAAAAATTCAGGAATTGTCTCCATATAGTGGACTTCAATGGTGTCCCTAAGTTTGAACTTCCAAAATGCAGTTTAAATGCAGCTTCAAATGGCTCTAAACGATCCCAGCCGAGGAAGAAGGGTCTTATCTAGCAAAACGATTGGTCATTTTCTAAAAAATTGACAATTTATATACTTTTTAAGTAAGTCTGAATGCAAGTATGTCAAAAAACTCCCATGTTGTTTTCTTCCCCAACTTCAAAATCGCCCTACATCATTGCAGAAGTACTGACCCAGTGTTTACAAAGTGAACATACAAAGAACATAAAACGCCCTTTATAAAAAAGGCAAAACAGCGGTGTAGGCCGATTTTGACGCTAAAGACGAAAACGAGAAGGGAGTTTTTCGACATACCCTAACTGCATTGATTCGGATTACACAGACTACGTATGCGCATCACAGAGACGAGACAAGACAAGCATTTGAGGTTAAAAAGTATATAAATTGTTTCGAAAATGACCAATTGTTTCTCTAGATAAGACCCTTCTTCCTCTGCTTGGATCGTTTAGGGATATTTGAAGCTGCATTTAAACTCCATTTTGGAAGTTCAAACATGGGGACACCATAGACGTCCACTATATGGAGAGAAATTCTGGAATGTTTTCCTCAAGAAACATAATTTCTTTACAACTTAAGAAAGAAAGACACAAACATCTTGGATGACAAGGGGGTGAGTAAATTATCTGTACATTTTTGTTCTGGAAGTGACCTTCTCCTTTAATATTCATTAAAAACAATTCTAAGTGAAGGTGAGTATCACTGATACCAATATTACTGATGTCTTTTTCCTAATATTTTACCATTGACTATAGCCATTCAACATTACAGTATAAGTGAGAGCTATCAATTTTAACATTTATTAGACTTTAAAAACAACAGCTTCTAATTTAAGTGAATTTCAAACAATCTTTACACAAACTCATTATTAACCCTGTGCCCTTAGGGAAATACACAGAAATTGAATAAAGTTATCAAAAACTAAATGCTAAATTAAATATTGATGAATCCTTAAAGCTACAAAAGTTATTAATTTCCTCTTTTCTTTTGTTTTTTGATTAACAGACATCACAGCAGCTGGGTTATTAGGTTATTTGGCTGCTATAGAGGGTATGCATTGATGTTACTTTCCCACTAAAACACGCCCCTTAGTCGGACTGAGTGGCAAAAGAGCTGCTGCGTAAATGGATTTAATAGGAAAGCTGGGAAAACACAAGTAAAACAAATGATAATCAGCTTAAACTAAAGGTTGCCAGACTCAATATAATGTTCCTTACAAATTACCAAATATCCAGTGGTCCATGGATATTGACATGCAGCCAGGAATCATGTTTTCTGTCATTTATACGTGCCTGATTTTGACGCCGGGGAAATAAATAAAGCAAATTTGCCTGAAAATAGGTTGGTCTAAATCCGGATGATCACTTATATCAATGTTACATATATCATCCAGTCCAAAAACATCCAGTTATGTCGAATATAAGATGGTAAGATTTTAATTTATGAGTTGTCAATACGATATATTATAATACAACATATAGGGTATGCTTTTACCACAAAATTCACCATATTAACATGAAATGATAACTGCAAATCTGTGTTTCACTGTCTGTAGTCCATTTGTTTCTTTGAATTGCAGCGATTAATTTGCTTCTCTTTTATGTAGTTTTCGAGTGTCTGTAAAAATATATCTTAGATTGGTTTTCAAATCTATTTGTACAGTCAACGTGACGCGGTGCGAACGGGACACACATGCTCATAGTTTCATTTGTGCTTTAATATGAGCAATACACGCTGCTGCGTTTCTGCGTGCAATTAAAGCACATGCACTATGAGCACAGTATAACGGCTGACAGGATAGGTAAATTCGTCTTTGCCTGACATATGGCCTAAAAACATCTCATTTGACCACAGTTTACTGTGAAATGGAGAAATTGATTAATTGTTAACACACTAATTTTGACAGCACTAATAAATACTAGCATTTATATATAATCCAGACATAACTAGCCATAATTAAAATAGTTTTGGGAAATACCTGGTGTCGTTTAATGATGTCCTTCAGTTTTCCTAGTAGCTTGGGCTCTATTTCTGAACTCAGGTAAATCACAGGTCGGGACAAACAGTTATTCTACAAGGGGAAAAAACATGTCATTATTATTCAATATTTCATACTAATAAATGCCAACAATGTCATTATGGCAAGTGACTGGAAAACTGTTTGTGTGCATGAACTTGTGTGTTTGATACACACCTGTACCAAAGATTTTTCTATAGTCATGAACATTTCAACATTGCGGTCCATTCTTGAAGGATTCTGGAAGTCAAATCTCCTCCTGAGAAGTGAACAACAAAAGAGCATTTATTACACTTTTGGTCTGTAATCACTGAACGAGCACTTCACTGCTAAGTACTTAACATCACAGGATTGATACACTAACTGAAAGTTCAAATGCAGCAGAAATGTCATGCAGAATCTATTCAGGAGCATAAGGACCAATTCACACCATGAGGGAGGCGAATCACGACTCTCTTGACAAGTGTGTCATAAGGTTAAGTGTCAGAGAAATTATACAACAGTTGATTAGGCCACTCAAACAAATGGCAAACGTACATTTTAAACGAACAGATACTTAAGTAGTCCACATGATGAAAATATGGAAGTCTTAGAAAAATGTTACAGTTAATCTAATATATTTTTGTATACGGTAAAGCACTAATGCATTAAAGACATAACAGTATAACATTATGTAAAGCTGCTTTGAAACTGTGTATTGTAAAAAGCACTACACACATTTAAATATAAAATATACATGTGTTTATTTTATTTGATCTATCTATTTATGTATAAAACAACTGGCAAATTGTATATTGTAATATATATGTAAACTAAAAATACTGTTACCTTTCATTCAGTTTCATTAAAAAAAATTTAATTCATAGAATTTATGTATTTATAGTGGCAATTAAATAATAAAGAGAAGTGAAAGAGGAGATAAGAGAGGATCATTACCATCCTTGATCACTCTTGAACTTGTAGGCAGCAGCCAGAATATTACAAAGAGATCCTCCAGATTTGAAATCCAAAAAACACTTCATCTAAGAATGAGAGGAGAACGTCATCAGCACTTTACAATGCAGATTACTTTAATGCATTCAGTACTATTATGAAAGAAGGCTTGAGTGAGTACCGGTAGTTTAGTGAGTGGAGGGTTGCTGACGTGCCGGCCAAACACCTCCTCCTGAAACTGAAGCAGCTGAACCACCAGACTCGACAAAGATTTATTGGTGGGGGGCTCTGCTTGAATATACTAGAAAGAAACAGAAAATTTTAAATGCTAGACACCATAATAAAACGAACATATATATGGACTAGTCACAGACTAATGCATCAAATGGTGGATTAATTAGTCAATATTTGACCATTTTGATATTACTTTCATTAGTCAATAATAATAATGCTAACACTTTACAATAATGTGTCATTTGTTGACATTAGTTAATGTATTAACTAACATGAACAAACAATTAACAACACATTTATTACAATTTGTATTCATCTTTGTTAATGTTAGTTAATAAAAATACAGTCGTCCATTGTTTGTTCATGTTAGTTCAAAGTGCATTAACTAATATTAACTATCACAACTTGTTATTTTAATAATGCATTAGTGAATGCTGAAATTAACATTAAGCTTAATAAATGCTGTAGAAGTATTGTTCATTTTTAGTTCAAGTTAACTAATGTACCTTATTGTAAAGTGTTACCACAATAATGTTATTCATAAGTGTTAATTTTTTGTACATTTTCCAACCATTGCAATCAATAACATATACAGTGGTGTTTAAAAACGTGTTAATTCTTTCACTCAAATTAAATGTTGATAATGTGATATATGAATTGAATGTGGTACATTAAAAACATGCAAATGCCAAAAAGATTTTATCAGGCAACTGATCCATAACTTTTCATTGGTCACTAATAGGGACATGCTTGCTACATCTACATTTATCCCTTTTATCTGCATCACTTGACATTTTAAAAACTAAAATCAGTACTTTTAAATGACATAAAAGTGCATGTAGCATTAGTCATGACAGGACATTTATTTTATAATTTTTTATAATTTAAAAATTAATAATATTTTAAGAATAATATTTTAAGACCTTAATTTTAGATTATTTGTGACCCTGGACCACAAAACCAGTCACATTGGTAAATTTTTTGAAACTGAGATTTATACATCTTAAAGAAATTAATGTCTGAAAGATGAATAAATAAGCTTCAATTGATGTATGGTTTGTTAGGATAGGACAATATTTGGCTGAGCTATAACTATTTGAAAATCTGAGAGTGCAAAAACAAAAAAATCTAAATATTGAGAGAATTGTTTTTAAAGTTGTCCAAATGAAGTCCTTAGCAATGCACATTACTAATCAAAAGTTAGGTTTTTATATATTTATGGTAGGAAATTTACAAAATATCTTCACAGAACATGATCTTTACTTAATATCCTATTGATTTTTGGCATAAAAGAAAAATCAATAATTTCGACCCATACAATGTATTGTTGGCTATTGCTACAAATACACCCGTGCTATTTGTGACTGGTTTTGTGGTCCAGGGTCACATTTATGCAATGATAATTCCATAAATGTAAACACGTACATTTATTCAAACTATGTTTGCTTTGAACTACGTTATATTAAAACACGTTTTCTTTCTTTACGTCATATTTGAAATACCTTGACTATTTCACGTATATGCTGATTAAGGTGTTTCATTAGCGGGAAATTAGACTTTCTTGCACACTATAGCCGGTTCCCACACATTGTTTCAGTGTATCAAGTACTTCACACGGGTAAATTGTTGCAAATGAAAAAAGAACAAAATATTCTTCACATCTGACTGTGAATTTTTCATCGTCTGTAACACATTGCTGTTTTCACATGCATCGCGCGCAAGGCGGATTTGGCTGCACATCTGGATTCACGCACTTGCGCTGCCAGTACCGCAGCCCCGTTACACGAGCCGGCCTTTCCTTGTATAAAAGAGAAAGGCCATTCATAAAAACCTATTGGATAAGGTCAAATGACTATTCAGAGATGTGGAAACGACATTAGATATTTCAGATAAAGCCCATTCTTAGGCACGTCTTAAGACTTTTCTCAAGACGCGCATCCAGCATCTTCTATTGTCTGAGACGCGTCAGACTGTGGATTTTAAACAGCTGGATTTCTCCCCATCTCCTTTTCTGCCCTCCCCTCTCCTTTCTGCCTACCCGCCTTGAGTCTGCCCTTTCCTATACAAATATCTCAATGACCGTTCGTGTTGGTTACAAATAAACGAATAGTACCTTTTTATAATTCTTGCCCAGCCAAACCCGGACATTGTCGAACTGCGAGACGGTATCAGACGCTTCGAAATATTTTACATTCGGGCCGCCGTCTTTCTTCCGTACCGCCATCTTTGTCTGCTCGAAAGTTTTGCCACCCACCGCCCCCTGGCGTTCATTTGTTTTTGCTAGAAAAGTCGAAAGTAACAGTCGATGGAGAGGCAACAACCTCCATTCTGGCTCAAATTCTTATATTGCTCTTCCATTGCAGCTTTGGAAAAACTTGAGCCAAAATGGCGGACAACGGTGGCCAGTGTCTTCCCGGCATCCCATCCCCCTCCTCAAAGAGTAAAATCACATTGAGCTTTACACAATAGATTGTTGTAGTCCTCATATATTAGTAAACTTGAAACTCTAACAGTCAGCCTCATATTTTCCTCAAATTGTAACGGCAGATGACCCAAACTACTTGATTTTTCAACGCTCAACAATATTTACTACGCGCCAGTAAACGGTAAGTAATTTTGAATAGTTAGTGATAATGAACAGCAACGAAATGTGCCATTCATTACCCCGTAAATGTATAACGGTGTTGTTAAACTGGATGCAATTGAGCATTTTGAACTTTTCAAGTTCCAGTCTAATTTGTGCAGAAATAGTATTACCTAAAAGTATCCAATAGGTGGTGCTGTTGTCTAAAGTAAAGTGTTGTTAAAGTCTGCTTAGGGCTAGTTTTTCGGTTTTGAGTCACTTATAAACACGTGGCCTGAAAAAGTGTCTCACGTTATGCTCGTTTAATTGGCAATAACATGCTTAACATGCCTAATTATCAAGGTGGCACCTCGTTAGTTTTCCTAAGCTTATGAGAACTGAATATAAACAATTTCTGCATTATCATGCTTACTTTATGAACAAAATAATAAACGTCTATCTATCTATCTATCTATCTATCTATCTATCTATCTATCTACTATCTGTTTATCTGGCTGTCTTAAAGTTGAGCACTGATAAGTTTTCAAGTTCAAGTCTATTTAGAGGATGTGTTTCCAAGAATCTTTCACCCTCCAGTGTTTTCTCAAATGACATCTTAAAGTCTGATTTTGAGGCCTTACTACATGAGAAATTTGAGTCGTAAATACCTGCAGTGTCAGTGTAGATTGACAAACAGTGCAACTTTCTCCTTCCTAACCTTGTTTCTGTCAGAGTTATCATAATTTTAGAGAGTGTTGATGTTGCTGTCTAGCCAATCTCTTTGACCTTTTTACTATTGTCCTTCAAAGGATGCCCAGCCATCTATCTCCCCTCATTACCAAGGAAATGTGTCTGCGTCTGGTTGTGTGTGTGAGGCACAGTGAATAGTAATCAACACTGTCAATGGCTTCCTGACTAATTAGTGGTGTGTTTGGGAAAGAGAGTGTGTGTTTTTTTTGTTAACAACTAATTTGGTTCTTGATTTAAATCTTTTTAACGTTTTTTTTTCTACCATACATGTTCTTTTTTTATGGGAGTTATGTAGCTTAGTTTCATATTCGGGATGTAGGCATGTATTGATTATATGTTGGTTAGTTAAGTAGATTGCCTGGCCTTCATACCTTCAGGCTGTTCAAATACACACCCTTAATCGAAATAAACCACCTTATCAAAAGTCTAGGTTTTAATTAAAATGGAAGGCGAGTTGAAAGAAAAATAGACACGAAAGTGTTTATTTTTTTTTATTTACAGCATGTAGTCTTTAACATGCCAGAATAAAAGTCTATAATAATGATTAATTACACAACCGCAAGGCTTTACAACAGCAATCAATCTACAAGTCAGATATTTAGAAGCAAATTTTATATTGATATGGACACACATGTGAATCACATACATTGCTGATACATGCGCACACACTCACACACACACACAGAAACTGAATCTTTTCAGATTACAGATGGATCAGGTCACTTTTAAATGTATAGTTCTAAATGTATAATCCTACAGGATGTTTGTGGCAATATACAGATTGATTTATCATTTATAATTTCACAATAATCTCAAAGTTCCTCCAGTATAAACACTGTGTACATACTTAGTAGACATAGAGGTTAAAACATAGTTTCCATGCCATGAAATGCATATAGCTTTTTCCAAGTTATGCACACACATACACATGATGCAGAGGGAGAATGGTGATCTACAGTAGTAAAATGCAATTTAATAAGATAATTCTGGGTAATAATCCTTAAAGGTAGTTATCTTTTTAGCCTAATGGATGAGTTTGCACACAGCATACTGTAAGAGTGTTAACTGGAAAAAGCCTGACACTGTGATTCAGGGAATTTACATTAACAATATCAACTAAATAAACATTCGGTTCACCATTGGTGGGCTCGGAATTAAAAAAATAAAACCCGGCTTACATGTTTCTCAAGTTTCAAAGTAATTGCCTTAAAAGTACCAAACACACCATGACCAGACCAAGATGACTGTTAGCAATACAAGTCAATACAAAGCGTCTACAACTTGATTAAAGTCAACATGACATTACATTTGAAAAAAAAAAAAAATCTCTGTTTACTTTCTTAATTCACATTCTTGATGTTATTGTGATCAATTAATCTGTGCACATTATTATATGTGAACCTGGACTACAAAACTAGTCGTAAGTCGCACAGGTATATTTGTAGCAATAGCCAATTGTTCAAAATTATCGATTTTTCTTTTATGCCCGGAATCATTAGAATATTTAGTAACGATCATGTTCCATGAAGACATTTTGTAAATTTCCTACCTTAAATATTTCAAAACTTAATTTTTGATTAGTAATATTACATTGTTAAGAACTTTTTTTTGGACAATTTTAAAGGCGATTTTCTCAATATTTTGATTTTTTTGCGACCTCAGATTCCAGATTTTCAAATAGTTGTATCTTTATCTGTATTGCCCAATCCTAACAAATCATATATCAATGGAAAGCTTATTTATTCAGCTTTCATAAAGCACAATTTAACCACAAAGCATAAAAGACCCTTATGACTAGTTTTGTGGTCCAGTGTCACATATATGGTTCATGGGTTAGTTACACTGATTTTTTTATTTAGTATCTTTTTTTAGCTGTTAAGACTGTCAAGTCAAGTCTTGTTAAGACAGATTTTTTTAACTTTAAATTAAATTTATTGAGGCTTATGCTTAAAACAACAATTTTTATGGAAGTAGACAAAATTTGTGCACCACTCATAGTCAGACTACTTTTTCCAGTCCAATTAATTGGACAAAATCAAGTCCCAGCATACTTTCTATCTCTTTGAACATCCTGTTTTACATCATATTATGAAAGTAAAATGGGCTGTCAGTGCTGTTGACTTTCTGACTATAATCAGAAAATATCAACTTTTTTCTTTCCGTTAGAGTGGGCATAGCCATTTGTACATTTTATGTGTCCGGCTTCCAGTCTCATCGCGTCCAGCTATTTTTAGCTGGACGAAACAGCTTGTTTTGCTACTTGATATTGCACATAAGTGTGTCTTACCATATTTTAATCTATTATCTTAATTATGAGCATATTGGTTTGTAGCGCAAACAGTTTTACCATTTACTGCACATTGTTGTTCTTCTCATTATTTACCTATAGCAGATAATGAACCAGAAGCCTCACCCTTAGGCTTACTTCCACCCAAGAAAAAGGTGTTTATGAAGTTATATCATGTTGTATCGCCTGTATCAAATGTTGTTGTCTATCAATCAGCCTGATGTGATGGTGTTAAATATGTGATAATATATTTGCATTTTTGTATGTTTGTGTATTTGTTAGTCAGGGTAGATGAGAAAGCCACTGAATGTGCTGTATTTGTTGGTGTTCCCTCCATGCACTTTTCCGCCATCCAGCTGCACGCAGACCTCATCTCCCACGTCTAAATGAAGGATCACACTGTTAGAGGCGTAGTCATAATTCTGATCTGCATCCTGAGCGATCGCACTGGCCCTCACCTGAGAGACAGACGAGAGAGAAAAAATGGTTTTAATGTTGGATAAAAGAAAGAGTAAATCATCATCATCAGGAGGAGAAAGCGGAGAGTGTTCAGTGAATAACAGCTTTAATGTCATATCAGTCTGTTTCTACCCATTGTCAGTAAGCAGATGCCTTTAAATCCTTTAACCTCACTGGAAACTAGCAATCTTTCTCTCTCTAACAAACACTTTTATGATTTTTCATCTCCTTCCTAAGACCTAAGTACCCTATGGGATGCACAGAACAGAGAGAGAACAAAAGACCAAGTCAGACCAAGGTCCGAGGGAATAAGGCTTATTGATCTGTGTGTCACTACTGTGTGGTGTGTAATTCATTGGAAAGGCTGTTAAACACTGTGGTTTTATGTCATTCACAAACGTAGTTTGTTAAATTGTTAAAATCATATAATGCTATTTCCTTTGCATATATCAAGCTTTGGGAATATTTAATTACTTACAGTCATGCCAACAACGCTATTAAAAAACACATTGTGTAAGATAAAAGGAGTAAAAAAACCCCTAATATTTCATTAAAAAAACAGCATTAAAATAAACACATCTGTCTCAAACAATTCAGGTCAAAACACTAATTAATGTCTGTCCGCCATATTTTTCAACGCGGAAGTAAGCCGTTTTCTGTGAATGTGCAAAACTTACGGTTCATTAGTCACTGTAGGGAAATAGCAAGAAGAGTGCAGTAAACAGTAAAACTGTTTGCACTACAAACCACTGTGTTCATAATTAAGGTAATACATAAAAATAATAAAACATGCCATCTGCAACATCAAGCAGCAAAACTAACAATAGCTAGATGCTAATGAGACCGGAAGCCTTGCACATACAATTTACAAATGACCACGCCCACACTTACGGGAAAATTAATGTATGATCTTAGTATATGTAAAAATCAAAGCTAATTCTTACTGCTTATCATCCAGAGTCTGCTACCATATCTATTATATATATATATATATATATATCTTTTTTCTATTTTACGTTACTCATTACACTTTGTACTTTTGAAGAATAATGTTTTACAAATGTATTTCAGTCGCGTCTCCGATTGATCGACATTTTCTTGAGTTGTGCTTAATTCTTCTCACATCTACTCATTAATTATCCCTGTCTCCCCCTCATCTTTCTTTTCCCAGCACCTCTTCCCCCGTATCTGTTCATTCCTTGCACCATCTATCCATCTTTTTTTCTGCTGGAATCGTAATAAAATGCAGGTCACGCGCGTGTCTCCACTGCGCGTCTCGTGTTGGCGCGTGTCCCTGTCCAGTCTAAATCGGATTGATTAACGGCGCGAGGTGGCAGCTCCCGCGGGAGGCCTGGGGCTGCATCGGGGCCTCGCTGGCTCGGTAATTGCCCGGCGTAGTGGCTCGGCTGTTGCTCCTAATGGGGCCCACTCCTCAATAACTCCACTGTATCACAATAAACGGAGCCTCGTACCGACCACCGGTCAAATGGAGTCACCAAGTATTAAGTGTGTGTTTGTGTGTGTGTGTGTGTGAGAGAGAGTGAAATAGAGAGACTTCTAGCATGTGCATTGTGTTGTTTCCCCTCAGTGATTTCAACGACCCGTTATCAGATTAAATAGCAGGCCTTCGGTTTAATCTACAAAGACAGTTTCTGACAGAAAAAGCATGATAATGCAAACATATTCGTTAAATAAATTCAAGAACCAAATAATATGCACAGAAAAACATTCTCAGAAGTGAAAATAATAGAGAGAAATACACAAATTATGGGTTGTGAACCTAATTTATTTTGTTTGGGTGTGGTGTAATTTATTTTGTTTGACTTTTATGAAAGCCAATAAAATAAACTACACATGACATATGGCTTACAGCTGCTTTTAAATATATTATTATTATTTATTTTTCCTAGAATGTCTTTATTTTAAAATAATGTTACTTTGGATTTTGTTTGACAGTTCATAAATGTGACCCTGGACAACAAAACCAGTCATGATGGAAATTTGAATGTTTTTTTTTAATGGTTTGTTAGGATAGGACAATATTTGGCTGAGATACAACTATTTGAACGTGGAATCTGAGGGTGCAAAAAAAATCTAAACATTGAGGAAAGAAAAAATCGCCTTTAAAGATGTCCAAATGACGTTCTTAGCAATGCATATTACTAATCAAAAATTACGTTTTGATACATTCATGCTAGAAAATTTACAAAATGTCTTCATGGAACATGATCTTTACTTAATATCCTAATGATTTTTGGCAGAAAAGACAAATCGAGCATTTTGACCCATACAATGTATTTTTGGCTATTGCTAAAAAATACCTTTGCTACTTAAGACTGGTTTTGTGGTCCAGGGTCACAAATGTGTTTATTCCAGTTAAAAAAAAAGCTGTAGATTTAAGCTGTGCTGAACATAATATTCCTAAAGTTTCATGTCTAAGTATATTTCTTTTCATCAAATAATTATAATTTTTTTGTTAGAATGTCAGTCCTCTCGCATGCACAGAGGGCATGTGACTGTATCACAGTGTGTAACCTCAAAATATATCATGTTCTCCATTGCTAAAGGTTAACACTGTGATTTATGAATTCATGAATGAACCATTTATCTCCTGTAATTTTGTATTCATACAAATCCCCTGTTTCTGAGTAACATTTAAGAGGCTAATTGGTTATATGACTGCAGGGCTCCCTGTATGACTGGTTTCACTTGAAGATGCGCTTCACTTATCTGATGCAAGTACTTTAATTTTACAAATATGTCTTGGTCAGAAACAAGCCTGGAAAGAAAGAAATAAGAACGACTCGTTTTGTGACACAATCAAAGATGGATATGAAGAAGCCAACGCGATTTTAAAATCATCTCTTTCTTTTATGCTGTCAGACAATATGTACATTTGTGACCCTGGAACACAAAACCAGTCTTAAGTAACTCGGGTGTATTTGTAGCAACAGCCACAAATACATTGTATGGGTCAAAATTACTGATTTTTCTTTTATGCCAAAAATCATTAGGATATTAAATAAAATTCAGGTTCCATGAAGATATTTTGTAAAATTTCTACCGTAAATATAACAAAATGTAATTTTTGATTAGTAATATGCATTGCTGAGAACTTCATTTGAATAACTTTCTTAATATTTAGATTTTTTTGCACCCTCAGATTCCAGATTTTCAAATAGTTGTATCTCGGCCAAATATTGTCAACAAACATTACATCAATGGAAAGCTTATTTATTTAACGATCAGATAGTGTATAAATCTGTGTAAAAATTTTGAAAAATTGACACTTATGACTGGTTTTGTGGTCCATGGTGGTCCACATTTATCGAAGTCTGTTAAAAAAAAATCTTTGTTGAACTGTAGTGTGAGCAAAGGTGGACATTGAGAGCAATGAGGGAAACTGCTTTATGAACCTACACCCATGGGAATGAATGAAACAAACGCACCAAATTGTTTGCCACAAACATTTAAAAATGTACCATACCATAATTCTTCATTTTTCTGTGTCTTTTTACAGTCCTGCCTCAAGGTTAAAGGCTCCAGGTGTGTGTATTATAGTATGTCCTTTAACTGGTAAAAATGGCTATACTTGAAAATGTAAGTGCCTTGAATGCTGCAGGTTCATATATGTATGTCCTGTACAGTATGTCCTCTCTTGAATGGGCCTCCTCTCAAACAAACACTGACGTGATCTCAGAGTTTGTATTAGATTGACCTTTTGTCCATTCAAAGGGCAGCGCAAGCACGGGAAATTAGAGGTAGAGTTAAAAAAACAAGAGGCAGAGAAAGCACAGATCCGTAAACAGGGAAACGGGGTGTACAAGTGTCTATTGCAACAGCTGCAAAAACCTGTCAAGGTACTGTGGGATTACCTCATTAACTATATTAATTAATTAATTGGAGGATGTAAACTCATTAGCTGCTGTGTAATTGACAGGATGTTCGAGGCTTTTCTAACAACTTCTCTGCATCACACCTTAATTAGTGCCACGCTACTCTGACGAGACCACGAACAGGGAGAGATTTTCGAGAGAGACAGAGGGGTGAAGTGCTAAGGATGAACCCAAAGTAAAAGCTAGTCGTACAGTGGGATGAGAAGAGACATGTTTACATAGCCAAGAATCAATTACTGAATTAATTAATCGAATTTGTAATGAGAAACAAATTGGCTGGGTATTCTACTTGAGTGACATTAATTTGTGGACGTTGCGCTCCCCGCTGCACCCCTCAGGATGCTGTTTTCGTTTCTTATTCAGCCCCATGCAATCTATCCCTGCCACGAGGAGCCAAACTTCAACTAATAAGTGGCATTTCACAAATACATTAATATTCAGAGTTCTCTAAAAATAAAACTAACTGCCACAATCTCACTGCAGTTACACTGTGTTGGAATCTACCTGTATTAGATAGAAGATCATGGAAGATCATAGACTGCGTTTGTAGTATCATCTCGTGCAAATCCATGACCTGCATTGAGGTCAGCAGCCCTTTCTCGTTCTCTCTCTCACTTACACATGCGCTCACACTTTCTGTCGTTTTGCTCATCTATCTTACTTACACTGATCTGATGCTGTCTGTGTCTCTGGCCTCGCAGTAACACTTTCTCCCGACCTCTCTGTCGGCTCTCCTCTGATTAGCCATCCATCTTCCTCTCCTCCGTTCATCTCTCTATCATCCCACACCATCTTTCCGCCTCCCGTCGCACGCCCTGCTCATCTGGGTGGGCTCACGGTTTTAGATTTCGCCTTTGCCTTTTTCATTTTAAAACAGCTATAATAAATATAGTGTAAATATTGATTTACACCTAAAACAACTGTGGCATGGGGAGGTTTTCCTACAGCTGCCATTTCAAAATAAAAATCTGTCCTTGTTTTGTCACCCTCATGTCGTTAAAACCTGTATGGGTTTATTTCTGGACAGTACTGTTTGTGTCAATGGACGGAAAAAGTTTGGAATGACATGAGGGTGAGTAAATGATGACAGAAACGTCATTTTTAGGTGAACCTTCCCTTTAAGAGCGAATCCAAACTCATGTTGGTGCGGATGTTTGTGAGAATGCTTTGAGAGGACCTTGAGATGGGTTAAATAATTTAGCTAAGGGGAGAGATAATTAATGAGGGCAGAGATAGACATTTGGCAGAGTGTGGCTCTGTGTGTGTGTTTGTGTGTGGCCCAGGTGGAAAAGAGGGAATCTCATCTTAAAGACATAAATGATTTAGCACAAGAGGAGATCACTGGAATGACAATATATGCAATACAGCATGCCATACACTGGCAAAGCTTACTCTCCTCATCTTCTCACTTTCCGCATCTCGTCCTCCACTTAATGGAGGCTGTGTTGAATCCCGAGCAGTCTAGGATTTGGCCTGCAGCGCATGAGCTATTGTATATTCAGCAATAAAATGTTTTAGTATATTAGTAGCAGAGACATTCTGCTTCTCTATGAGACAAAATGAGTAACAGTGTTAGCAAAATTCAGTATAAATATTTGCGATTACTCATGAAGTCAGTTCGGGTAACTTTTGATCTGATATTACAGTCAAAAACTGTTTAAATTTGACCTTTAAATATATTTAAAAAGTGACATTGTGCAGGAGTTTCTCAAATTAAATCTGAACAGAACCTTGATTTTTCAGTTTATCCAGTGTATTTTGCTTCCACTTGTTGGAAAAATCCACTTGTTTAAAATGCGAATGCACTGCATGAGATTGGCTTTACATGCAGAGCTTGTGCACTTGAATCAATACATTTAGCTGAGAAGGTTCAACCACTAGTATTTCACAGATACACTCTTTGGATCACAAAGCTGTGGATTCATTACAGTCAGTTGCTTTTTTGCTGGATCATGTATGATGAACAGACAAAGGGCATAAATGGCAGGTGTTATGTCATATTTATGGAAGTGCGATGAAGGGAAGTTGACAGGTTGCTACAGACTCATTAAAGGGTTTTCATCACGTCCTGTCAGATATATCTGTCACAAAGGGCCAAAATCTTCAGAAATCGGTGTGTGTGTGTGTGTGTGTGTGTGTGTGTGTGTGTGTGTGTGAAAGACAGAGACACAACGTGTATGTAAACACATGTTGCCAAGAGAATTTTTATATCTCTTTGGATAATCCCTGCTTTCTGTTCCACTACTAAAAATCAAAACTGAGCGGTTGAGTTGAGAGCGCCTGAATCCCAGATCCGTGTCATGTTTCACCAGATGGAGAGGTTTTTTTCTCTCCTTACTTTTTCATTTATTCTAAATCCACGGGTCCTATGAGGACTGTCTCCAGCTGTTGCCTTTCGTTCCACTCCAGAGAGAGTCAAAGAGAGTTAGCTTGTTTGTGTGTGTTACAAATGTTCTCTTTTCATTGAAAAATTATTAACCTTTTGCTATTTCGGACTTTTAAAATAAAACACACTCTCTTCTGTTAAACATTCCTAAATGGACTGTTCAAATCACATTTGAACCTACTTTGATATGCAAGTCTATGTTGTCTTCTAAATCTGCATTTTTCCTTTTATATATGTTCGCATTGTCTTTTTTCCCCTCTGTAGTTATCTATAGCAAGGCTTCGAGTGATAGGCTGAGAAAATGACTGCTGAATAATTGAGTAGCTGCCTTACTGGATCCTATTTGAATGTTAAATGTAGTCCTTAATCCTGCCGGTGAATCTAATATTTGTTTGATATTTCAGTCAAATCACACTCTTGTTTTTTACAGTTCATTCACGTCTGACTTAGTTTAGTTAAAGTACCTTTAAAAACTTAGTTAGCAAACTCCTCCATTGAGCAGAATGCACCAGGGATGTGCGAAACTAAGAGTTGAACAACTAGCTGTCTTTCAGTTTGTGAGAATTTGAATTGAATTGGTCACGGCCCAAAAAAACTCAAATTGGAATGACAGAAAAAAAAATTACTGAATTTAACACAGCGATTCTGGGAAATTAAGTCTTCTTTTACCATAGTCTACAAAAGTTAAAGGATTAGTTCACTACTAAATTAAAATTTCTTGATAATTTACTCACCCCCATGTCATCCAAGATGTTCATGTCTAAAAATTAAGGTTTTTGATGAAAAACATAATTTTGCTCGATATAGTGGTCCAAATTGCAGTTTCGGTGCAGCTTCAAAGGGCTCTGCACGATCCCAGATGAGGAATAAGGGTCTTATCTAGCGAAAAGATTGTTAATTTTCTAAAAAAAAAATTATTCACCTGTTTCCGGGGGGCGCTACTGTAAAAAAGAATGTGGGTACAACTTCCGATGAGGCGGTGTAAGTAGAATACCGAATAGTATACAATGGTATTTTGTGTGATAATTAGCGAAGAGTGTTTTTTAGATCATTTACTTTGTAAAGTTGCAAACCTTTATGAAAGATGTCATTACGAAGCTCAGGGACAACATGTGCTGTTTGAAGTTGTGTTCACACATCGTTAGCTACTTTGGATCGCTACATCTTAAATGACTGTCAACTAGTGATGTGACGTTTGAGCCCGGGCATCGGAGCTTGTGTTACCAAGTGTGCCAGATGAAGCCTAGATTCAAGGCTTGTGCTGTTAACGTAGTATCACAAAACCAGTGACAAATGAAGCCTCACTTTCTGTCCAGTCACACGCGTGATTCACTTTGTGTCAAATTGTTCAACCCCCCCCTCCCATATCTTACTTATTCAGACTTATTTAATTACATTTTTTTAAAAACCCAGTCATACAAGTAATATGAAAAATACAAATTATTTCAGAAAAATTAAATATTTGCCATATGCAATTCATATATGTTTACATTATTATTCGATTACATGATATAGATCAGGGGTGGCGAACTCTGGTCCTGGAGAGCCGCAGCCCTGCAGAGTTCAGCTCCAACCCTAATTAAAACTCACCTGCCTGTTGCTTTCTAGTAACCCTTCAGACCTTGATTAGCTTGTTCAGGTGCGTTTGATTAGGGTTGAAGCAAAACTATGCAGGGCTGCGGCTCTTCAGGACTGACGTTCGCCACCCCTGCTATAGATATTCGCATACTAACATTTAATGCCACAGCTGAATATGTAAATTAATTTTTTAGAGACAGCAATTCAACAAACACACACTGTTTTAGTCTGACTGAGTTTCTTTCACTGGCTTTTGGTTGCTTTATTTTTTACTAACCACCAGATAGCTCTGTTTTCGACAATTAAAGCTTTTAATCTTTTCAGAGGAAATTCTCAGTGCTTCACGAGGCTTCATTTGTCCATCACTACTGTCAGTTGTTGAATGAATGAGTGTCATGTCCCTCTTGTTTACTTCAAACCAGAAGACGCTCCCACATTTGACGCAAGGCCTCATGTGGCATAGGAAACTTGTGGATATACTTTTTAACCACAAATGCTCATCTTGCACTAGCTCTGCGGTGTTACGTAATCACGTTGGAAAAGTCACATGGTGGTTAGTTCATCATCTATGTAATTCGGTTCAAAACTCCATGTCATTTTCTCCTCCAATTTCAAAATCGTCCAACATAGTTGTTTTACCTTTTTTGTAAAGACTGTTTGACTTTCTTTGCATGTTCACTTTGTTCGCCTACGTCATGCGTGACCTTTCCAATGTGACTAATGCGTGAAGTTGAGCTAGTGCAAGATGAGCATTTGTGGTTAAAAAGTATATTTGCCATTTTTTCCCCAAAAACGGCAGATCGTTTCGCTACATAAGACCCTTATTCCTTGACTGGGATTGTGTAGAACATCTTGGAATGTTTTCCCCAAAAACTTGAATTTCTGACTGAAGAAAGAAAGACATGAACATCTTGGATGATGCTGGGCTGAGTAAAGCCTGAAATCTGGAAATTTCAATTCTAGAGTAAACTAATCCTTTAATTAATTAATAATTAAATTATGAATCCTGTTTACTCCTACCTGTCCATTCTTCTTGAGGTCAGCCCACATGCTAGTTCCATCTCCGCCCCTCATGAGCACGTGATAGGTGAAGAAGTAGATTCCAGGAAGAGGGCAGGTGAACTTGCCTGTGGTAGGCTCATAGTAATTCCCTACATTTGTCACCACATCATCAAACTTGAGTATCTCGCTCCCCTCATGTTGCTTGCGCAGACCAGCATAGAAGGCAATTTTGGGGCTGTAGAATGATGGGATGTATCCTCCAGGACCTGGACCTGGAGGTCCAGGTGGCCCTGGCTTTCCCGGTTCTCCAGGTGGCCCACGTGGGCCTGGGGGACCTGGTGGCCCTTGGTTTCCACGGAAACCCGACTTGCCTCCCCCTCTGCGTCCAGGGGTGTCGTGAGGTGGAGGTGAAACTGGTGTTAGTTCATTGGTGGGCGTTAGAGAGTCACAGACCATCTTGCAGCTTCCAAGCATCTCATAATGCGTACCTCCGCCTCCAGATCCACCCAGTTTGGTGCTGTGGACCAATAGTGGAATCGCGACCAGTAGCACTAGCACCATGGCCACACCCACTGCCGCGCCAATAACGCGCTTCCTGCGGCTGAGGCGCGAGGCAGCGATAGAGAGGAAGTCCTCCTCCCCTTTAGAAGAAACAGGCCCGGCCAGAATGAACTCTGGGAAGGAAAAAGGACTAAGGTGAGATAGAAAAGTTAACGAGGGAGTACGATACGATGAAACGTGGCTTGTGTCTGAGAAATGAGATAAAAGAAATTGTTTCCGATACTAAAAAATCCACTTTCAGCAACAAGCAAATCAAATATCCTATATGGAATAGTCTTAAAGGATGTTTGTGTTCAATTTCTGCTATTTTCCCTGTTTGCTTTCATTTACTACTTCAAAATCAAAACCACCAGCCCGCTAACCACTACCTCTTCTGAGTGACACACACCGGACCCAGTTATCACTCCATATAAACAGCAATTCTGGATGATCCAGTGGGTTTATATTGTCATATAAATATATATTACTTGTCTGATATAAGCAACATGTGGGATTTGGTGCCTC
The DNA here is from genome assembly GCA_012976165.1 of Labeo catla. NCBI lineage: Eukaryota > Metazoa > Chordata > Actinopteri > Cypriniformes > Cyprinidae > Labeo > Labeo catla. Next base: position 2,106,272 of record VONZ01000047.1, on the reverse strand, counting down.
CAAATGTTCGTCCGTGGATGGAGATTCTATCAGGTGTATTTCTCAGGGGTTGCTCTATGGCGGTGGCGTCTCCTTATAGATTGGTGGAGTGACAACCGTGTGGCTTATTTTTCCATGAGAAGTTCAAGAAGCATTCTGGAGAATTCCCAGAAAAGTCCATGTCCACTGCAGCATTTCAACAAACTCTGCCCCTCCTCTCACAGAAGAAAACTGTGATTCAAATTGATCAAAAACAATCCACGCTGTATATTATTTTGACTTTTTGTGACAGTCTTAGACCTTCAAGCTTATAAGCTTAAGTGCCTCGCTTGTAAACGTCCTGTAAGCCTGATGGTAAATGGATGGTAAGATAAAATTTTAAATCAGGCTCACAGCACTCTGGGTGATTTTCAGTCCCCGCTGGTCTTCAGGTGAATATAATTCAGGTTCCAAGATCAACCACCTCTAGCATCTTGATATGGTTTTCACTGATGACAAAAAAGAGCTAAATTAGATGAACTGGAAAACTTACGACACATTATATAAGAGGTGCCAACGGATCCACTGATGCTATTTCTGTTCAATATTAGGCAATTTACAGTAAAAATAAGCTTTTATGCACATTAAGGCCTCCTGGTGACATGCATGGTTGCATACAGTAATTATTTAACTAACTTGAATTTAATCATGCCATCAGAGTTTGCAGATTGCACATTACTACATCACAGACATGTTACCTCTCCAAAGAAACTACAAACAGTATCAGTAATCACAGATTTATTAATTTAAATAATCAGATAACAACCAATGGTTGTTTCCAGGTCTTGTCTATTTACATTCAAATGTCACTATATGCTCATATTAACTTTTGTATGGCACGGTGTGGGCTTTTTATTATTTAAAAAGAAAAAATTAAAAAGCAAATACTCCAAAAATTAAATTAAAAGTTCATAAAACATGTCTGAGAAACATGACCATGGTAAAACAATTCCACCTACCTTATAAGTTCCCAGAGAATATTAAAATTGATGAGTAACTCCGCACGACACCGCAGCTCCTCTCCCTACACGAACAGCTCAGAGTATGTCAGAGAATCCCGCGCCTTCGGCTTTTTCTTTAACGGTCACTCAGCTCTGACCGTTGTCAGCTTGAAACATCTCTTGTCTTGTCCTTTTACCGCTTCTTTACAGCCCTTTCTGCTTCTTCAAGACAGTTCACTTTAAACACGCCTACTTCTATTGTACAGTATCAATATCATTAAACTACAGCTGGCGCTTGTAAAAATTCTTTTGTAACCAAATGACTATGTAAAAGTCGAATGTGGCGATATTTTTGTTAAGATATCGACAAGAAGCAACAGTTTCTCACTTGTTCGATTTGTGTGAGGAAAAGGCGCTTCCACCCGCGGGATGTCTGTCGCGCGCTCCCCCGCCCTCCACACAATTACGCGCCCGCGCTCACTCGCACCAGTCTCCGCAGATCAAGAAATCGATTTCCCGAGGAGATGTGCATCCTAATAGGGTTGCTGTCTACCCAATTAGTACTTATAAAAATAAGTCAGGCTGTACTGGTATGCTGTCACTACTAGCAGGAGTGAGGGATGGTCGCAGCAAGAAATATAGGACCGACTGTAAATTAGCTGTCTTTAACTACTAGCCTGTACAGGGGATGTGGGAAATGTCTAATGAACGATGTGTATTTACTGCTAAATTGTTACATATTTAGAGACGAGCATGTACAGAATAATATATTACTAGGGATATTTTTCTATTTTTATTTTGTTATTATAGCACAAATCTAAAAATCACACAAAGGGACCACTGCAGTCTTAAAAATAAAAATTGATATCTATGAATCTATATCTATGGAAGTCTTAAAGAACTTTTAAAATCAATGGAACCTTTCCATTGCACTAAAGGTTCTTTTTAGTGGAAATAGATTCTTCAGATTATTAAAATATTCTTCACACTAAGAAAAAAATGTAATTGTTTACTGAAAGGTTCTTTGGAGAACCAATAATGGTTCTTCTGTGGCATCGCTGTGAAACTCACCCTTCTGAAACCTTTATTTTTAAAGGAAAGATTTATGTTATTTTAAAAAAATCCACATTGTTTTATACATATTTTGAACTATGGGGGAATGCCATTATTTTGTTATGTCAAATGGTTGCACTCGGTGAGCTACTGCTGCTATTTTTACTGCAACACAACTCTGAAAATAAAATACTGATACAACGCCAAATTGTCTGGCTTTTGGTTGTAATTTTCAGTTGAAAGGCAACAAGAGAAGTGATGTAAGCCTTCACTGCTTTCCTAGCGGACAAAAGAATGGGAAGATGCCTGTGGATGAATAAAACTTCCTTAAGACACGTGGCTTTGTTCTCTCCACTTCAGCGTTGATGCCTTTGAGGCTTTTAGTAGATCACAGTTACTGAAAATGCTTACAAACGGCAGAGACAAGAAAAGCTAGATGCCATCCTGGCAGGATGTAAACATGTCGATGCTTGTCATGATGCCACAGCCACTGAAGGAGTTTCTAAGCGTGGATTTTATTCAATATCCAGGGGTGTTTAGGCTTCTTATTGGGAAAAACTGATGGTTTGTAATTTGGTTTAAGCCTATGCTTATATCCATCACCACCTGAAAGCTCTATCAGTAGCTGTGGTCATCAAATCACTATTTTACTTTACGAGATGTGGTAAAAATAGCAACAGGTAGCGCCAATAGCTCATCGAGTGCAGCCATTTGACATAATCGAAATAATGGTGCCATAGTTCAAAATATATTTAAAACAATCTTTTCATGGATTTTCAATTACATATTTCAGTAAGAGACATAATTTATGTTATATTAAGCCATACAAGTCTTAATACCCAGGGTACCTTTAAGAGTGTGACCCTGTATTTAGAGCAAACAAGTCTTACGAGATTGACCTCACTTTTAAATCTAACCTGAATCATACTCAACACAGAACCTTAAACATCATTTTTAGAAGCAAATGCAGGAGATCAATATGTACACATAAAAACATCATATGAAATGCTTTAACTTTGAATGTAAGTATGCCTAGTTGATTAAAGTCAACAAGCACAGATATAGCAGTGGTTTAAATTCAACATAATGAGATGTATTAGCATAAACTGAGCAGGACAAATGCATAAATTGCATGGCTAGTCAAAGAAAATGAATATGTCCTGTAGGCATTTTGCAAATGTACACTTGTTTGTCTTTTTCTATATAAAGGCTTCTTAAAGTAAGGACATCTAGGAATTTATTAGAAAAAAAATTATTCTTAAAAAATTCAACCCCTTTTTAACCCCTCTCTCGCTTCACTGCATGTCCCTCAGGAGTCGACTGCCCTGAGTGCAGAGCACACTTGCCATGGCGAACAGTATATCAGCTTACTTATTAATACCTGCTTAGGCATTTTTACACATATCAATTAAAGCAGCATGAGATGTGTTCATTACATGAATGATAAAAAAACGGAAATCGTCTTTACATTCATCTCTGGTGATGTTAAAAGAGGTAGAGGGAGGAGAAAAGGATAAGAAAGCTTGACGGGGATGGGGGGAGAATGACAGTGTGTAGGGTGAAAGACAGTTTAGCTGTGTTTTCAAGTCTGTTGTCAGTGTCTCTGTTTCTTTAGCCTTCAGAGCTCATTAGCAGTGATAGACACATTGCTACTGACAACCTCCCCCACACACTTTAGCTCTCACCTTACTCTTTCCCTATCATCCCACTTTCACCATCATTTATATCTCTATCATCATTTCCCTTTACCAGTCGCTATTATTTATTGTACTAAAGCACCTCTCCTTCTCGCTTTCATCATACTTTTTTAGTTTTATCTCTTGTGCTGCTGGAATCAGTCATGGTTGTTGGATTACACTGTACATCACTGTTAATGTGAGGTCTGTTTCACCAATGAAATTGTTAGTATTTGTTAAATCACATGTGTAGGTGGTTTTATTCTAATTAAAGGGCCGGTTCCTGCACATGTGGTCATTGATTACCATTTAAGTTCTGTGTTTTTGTCATTGTCGGTTTTCATTGATTTGTTCTGATTATTGATGATTGTACTGTCCTTAATGATAAATGGTAATGTTCGAACTAATTGTGGGTGCTAAACTTGACATGATATACTCTCAGAGTTTTCTCAGTGTAGACAGACAATAGATAGATATACAGACAGACAGACAGACAGATAGATTTACACTATATTTCACCACTGCATTTACACCATTTTGACCAGTTTGTCCCATAACTAGTGACCAGTGATGTTGAGTGAGTTTCCCTTTACCATGCTCGATGTGCTCTATGTAAAAACACATTTAAAAAGCATATATATCATTTATTGAGTACTTTCAATTGGGAGGTGGCTCTCCCGAACCCTAACCGCTAAATTTTAATTTCTGAAAATGATATTGAAATCAGTTTTGTATTTTTTTCCATTGTTGTTTTTGAAAATATTTTTTGGATTTAAAAAATAAATATATATATATATATATATTCTTACATATATATATACATATATATATATATATATATATATATATATATATAAAACTACACCACTTATTTATGTGTCGCTCTCTCTCAAAGCTTCGTGGTGAGTAGATAGACCCTATCATTTTGAGGTAAATGTGTTCAAATATCTGAAAAATCTGTGTGTAACTTTAAGGAGCGTCACTACCGAATACCTTTTGTCTGCAATTAAGCACACTTTTTTTGTATGTGTACAACTGTTCAGAACTGTAACCATATGCTGATTAGCATCTTTGAACTAGATTCAAAAGTATCTAAAATTGTCACATCTTTTTTTTGGGGGTGTTATCCCATAAAACTGTCAATACCAAAACAGTCACGACCGAAACATGTCATCATTGTTTCGGTAGTGACAAAGGGGAACACATAATCCTCATATTTGGGGGAAATATACAAAATTTTGGTATGTTTTAGTAGTGTTTTATGCAAGTTAAAATTCTGTAATGTGATGTGGTTGCTTCCAAAGCATTACTGTCACTACTGAAAATGTGCAGTCACTACCGAAACATGGAATGTTTTGTCAAAAATAAAGTATACTAAATTATTAACTAAAATGTTATAATAGTTTTTGGTTCAATATATATTCAAACTAATGACTTTCAAAGGAACACTCCACTTTTTTTTGAAAATAGGCTCATTTTCCAACTAGAGTTAAACAGTTGAGTTTTACCGTTTTCGAATCCTTTCAGTCGATCTCCGGGTCACTTAAGTTTGTGTAGATGCAGAGTTGCAGTCGGCAGAGTTGACGGCTGCGTAATATCATTGCGCCTGCTGCACCCATGATACGATAGCAAAGTTCCTTGATCATTACGCCGAAATGAGAGTATAGTTCCAAACTATATCGACCTATAAAATTCGCAACTTTTCATTTTTCGTCCGTCTTTATATATGATGTAACTACAGAAGAGTCAAGTTTTATATAGGAAAAATATCTAAACTCTTTGGTAATTTTTGAGCGAGATGCTAACGGTCTAATCAGATTCAATGATCTATGCTAAGCTATGCTAAAAGTGCTACCGCCAGACCCGGAGATCAGCTGAATGGATTCGAAAATGGTCTAGGGGAGTTGGAAAATGAGCCTATTTTCACAAAAAGTGGAGTGTTCCTTTAAAACAGTATGATAACTTTTTGCCTTTTACAAAGAAAAATTGCATTCAAAATACAACAAATCTCATAAATTACACTTGAAATATTCCCCAAAAAATTTAAATGTTTTTGATATACCTCTGAAAAAAATTTAATAAAATAGCAAAAAAATATATTTACAATGTGGATGTAAACAAAATCCTAACAGGTCAATAAAACCCTTCTAATTAAATTATTATTACAGTGTTCCGGTAGTGACAAATTTGCGGAGAGGACAGATATTCTCAAAATGTCTGAAAATACAATATGAGAATTAACGGCACAATTACTAGAAATGTGTACCTTGGATATTAAACAATTTGCATACATACAAATTAAAAAACAAACAAACATTTTTTTCAAGATGTTTCCAACTCTAACTTTGGACCAATTCTGTAGAATGGCCCTTATATAAAATAATAGTAATTGTTGACAGAATTTTAATTTTTGGGTGAACTATCCTTATAAAAGTCAGTTAAATCCACAAAGTTATGGCTTTGAAACTCTTATAGCACACAAGCTGAGCCGAAACTGAACACTTGCAGAATGAATTTGAGGGACAGTAGAATACAGCGTTCTAGTTGAATCCTTGTAATTAAAAGACATCTTGACAGACAAAAGGCACTCATTTATACTTCTATTGATGGTTTTCTGGAGTACAGAGGTAGAAGGCCACCCTAAAGCCTTGGAAGAGAGAAGACAGTCATCCTCTCTCACGTGTAACACTGTAGCCTTTCTACACCATCTCTTCATAGGTTTCATAGGGCTACTTCAGTGTTTTAGTCTCTCAAATAATTTTGAATCAACTGAGAACTACTGTCGTAGCACCTATTTATGATTCTATGTGTCTGCCCGTGTTTCTGTGAATGTCTGTCCATGTTTCCTCCTGCTTAAAGCTCATTGGGGCAGATCCAAGGAGGACTTGTCGCCATTTTGCCTCTTGATCAATAGAGCACCTCCCATGATGCACCTTGTCAACTTCTCACACTGGCAACCGCTTGATGTGTCTGAGGTCACATTAGCATAACTAACTCATGAAAACTTTTAAAGCAACTCAACTGTACATAAATCATTAAATATATGCAAATATATACCATCTAAAAAACACCCAAATTTTCTGGTTTGGTTTTGGCTTCTAAAATGACTTTTGTAATTGCTATTTAATGTTTTTGTCTGTTACAATAACGTAATATTTTACAATTATGTCTGGGGGATTTTCTAAAATTGGTAGTAATAAATGACTATAAATTCACTTTTCTATCTATTATTGCATAAACATAAAGACCACATGATCTATGATCTATAACGCTCGGCTAAATGTATTCTACAATGTATTATATAATATTAAGGTAACATAAATATGTATGTATATACGTATACAAGCATGTGTGCAATGGATGGATGTATGAGAGAGTATAAGGAAGAGTAAGGGCAAAAAGGAAGTGTGTGTGTGTGTGTGTGTGTGTGTTTGTTTGTGTGTCTCTGATTGCTTGCTGATACAGGGTGACATGGTGCAGATTGACTCAGCCTGCTTTTCTAATTCTCTCTATTAATAAGCCACAGCTTCCCACTGTTGCACCGGACTACATCTATTCATCTCAATTTGTCATCTGCTCTTTCCCCTCTTCTCTCTCTCCCTCTCTTTCAGTCTTTCTCTCCGTAAACACCTCTGCCCATCTCTCTCTCTCCTTTTCTCCCATCATCTCCTGCATCACGTCCGATTCACCCCTCTCCTGTTCCAAATCTGCCCATTCCACCTGCCTCTCGTGTCCTTCTCAGCATGAAGATTGAGAAGGCCACCTTTCCTACATTTTAATTCTATTGAAATATGAAGGCTAGATAAAGTGTTGTACTTGAGTAAACTGTACTGGCATTCATACTTTATAAAAAAATAATTATTCAATTAATTCAAATAGGAAATTATGCAATCACTCAGTCAGATGTACAGCACAAAAAGCTTTTTTTAAGATCTTTAAGGAAGATAAAGGCTTAACAATAATCACTTTCCATTTAGAATTCTGTTTATTCAAATTCATCTTTGCTGTTTTTATAAAAATGTTTTTGCTAAAACTGATCTTAAAGCAATTTTATCCCTCTTATGCTTTTATTTATTACTTATAGCAATGCAAGTTAGAGTCTCACAAAACCAGCATCTTTAAGAAGAAAAAGACTATATAAAAGTAGAAATTCATTAGATTTTCATCTATTAATATTACTTTAAGAATGTGATGAGGAGGATGTGGAAATCATCAGTTTTTAAGCATGTGCATTAGTTCATATTTATTCTTTTGTTTACTAGTTCTTCCTAATTCAAGCTTATTATCTAAGACCAACTGGTGTAAAGTACATTCACAGAATTTACAAAGAGATATATGGCTTATGGAAAGCTTAATAAAATAATGCATCCAGGATCAGTAATGGCACTCACTGATCCAAATTTGTTTAGACAGATGAAAATACTCTGGAGGGAAATTGTAACAACTAGAAAAATAAACGTTATGAAATGATGATGAAACTAAATTAGTTTGATGCTATAATGTATGGTTTTGTATGCTGGTTATAGTTCAGACCTTTTGGAAATTAAATCTTAAATGAAATTCATTTTTGGTAAAAATTGTCCTCTAAACTATAAATTTCCATACCATGTTTGCCATAGCTGTTTATTGAAGTATACAAGTGAACGCAACAAAATCACATTATCATCCATTCAAGCAAGGTTATTTCATGAATTTCAAGTTGAAGTCACATTTTCTTAATGTTTAGACAATTTAATTACAATACGTGCTGGCAAAAACAACGGTCTGATATTTTTGTACGTTATATACAAACTTTATATATTACATTTTACAAAATGTGTTCAATGAACCTTTTCCTGGACGATGATGTTGGAAATGTTTCAATACCGTTTTCTAGACAAGCTATGCATCTGTGCAGAAACCGACTTTCATCATCTGTTTATGACAATATATGTTGTGACTGTCAAAGAGGAAAAGACCTTGTACATCCACAGAAGAAATACACAAACAAAAGAATGCTTTCAGTGCACACTGGAAGAAATGATGACACTGAACTTTTTGAGGAAAAAATAACACTGTTGCATGAGTACAAAAACTAAAAAGATAAAAGAGGAATCTCCAAAGCATGACAAGGGATAGAAAGACAGCAGGGGAGAAGAGAAAATGAGGGAACATCCAGCAGGACTGACAAGAGTAACAGACAGTGATTCTTTGCACTTATCTTCCTTCACTTGCAACACACACTCACGTCTCCTATGTAAACAATTTGAACAGACATTAGCCATAATACACTTGACTATAGACTATAATAGTTTTTCTCAGCTGATAATGTTAATTCTTTTAGTGAAACACCTACAAACGATCAAACACAAAACCCAAAAATGATCAAAAACTTTTTTTCCACACACAAAAGAAAAATAACAACAAGGAAAGCCAGACAGTGAGAGTCCATTTTTGTCTTGATCAGACAGTGATCTAAATGGTGTGTTATGGGCAATGCAGTGGTCTGTGCATTTGCTGGGTTTTGTGTTTCTCTCAAAGCCTAATATTGATTTTGATGGATAAGAATGTTTTTGAGTAAAGCTTAAAGCATTTTTGTAATGGAAGTTGGAGGTTTGTACCAACTGATGTGTAGTTTGAGATTGTGTTTATGGCGGTTTAATGAAAATGTATGTCTGAAAGCGTCATGTCAAGTAGGTAAAATTACTGGTATGACCAACATCAGCGTAATGTGAACCTGAATCAGCACTGCTGGGGTGCATTTTATGTAAACTGATTTTGTTAAGTACAGCGTCTGAGCTCTCTGATCCAGATTATTATTTGTGTCTAAGGTTTTTAATTAATGCATCTAATTTAAGAGATCATCCAAAGAACTCCCACCTTCACTTTCTCTTCTTCCTCTGTCTTTCTGTCCCTCTCTGTCACCTCCTGCCCAATTTATTATTAACGAGTGTTGTCTGTCTCGTTAGTGTTCAGAACACAGCACTGTAAACACGAACAAAACCAGACGCACCAGGCTAACCTCAGATAATTGCCGTCTTTCTCTTTCTTTCTGCTTTCCCCCATTCTCTTTCTCTCCGTCGTTCTGCTGACACCTGCATTTCAACTTTCATTGTTAACCGACTATAGTGGACAAAAACTGGCCAGCTTCATACCCCAGCATGGTTATAAATCCATCCATTAATTAATGGCCAGTTTTGACTCTCATTTCGACCAAAATGTTTTCAATAGAATTTGAATAGCCTCGAGCATGTTGATAAGCTAATTAAAAAATAAAAAATAAAAAAAGGTTAGCCTGTCAGTTTGTGTATTAGTAGTGGCGATTTTCAGTAACACTTTATAATGTTTCATCGATTCGCCAATAGGTGGCGATAGGTTACTGTGTGGGCGAGTCATTGAATCATTTATATGATTCATTCAAACACACTGATTCATTCAGAATCGAAACAAGCGTGTCGTCAAATTCATTTGATCACTCATTTGATTCATTCAACAGCACGATTCGTGTATTGTTCGGAGACACTGAACGGTTTTGTTGTGGCTTTGTTTGGAAGAACTATATTTGTGAACCAATCTGTCAATATGGTGTCTAAAATGTAAGTTACTCAATATTAACTTATTGTTTTTGAACTGTTGTATAATAGCAATATCAAACTCGCAATTGTGCTGTTGATTTGAATATGCGAAGGAGATATGCTTGAAAGTTGATGACTTATCTTAGAAGGCTGATTATTTGCAATAAACATTGTTTGGTTCGTTATATGCCTTTATGTAAAAGAAAAAAATGAAAGACTGACTAGGCTAAATCTTGCATAGGGATGGGCGATAGCACTTATTTTGTTTTCGATACGATACCGATACTTTTAAGGCCAGTATCATCGATATCGATACAGATACGGTACTTCTAAACTTAACAACTAAATTATTACATTTATTAAATTACTAAGATTAAGAGTAAAATATGTAATTATACCCCTTTAGCTTTATATTTCAAAATGCATTTTAACATTTAATATGCCTTAATTGCAACTTATATTTTTTTACACATGGTTGAAATATGTTTACTGTAGAGATGCGCGGATGAGCTCAAACGTCACCCGAATCTGCAGCTTCAAAATTATCCGCCCGCCACCCACCCGCACCATATTTTTCTCTGATTTAGATAACCGCACCTGACCCGCACCCGATCGTCGTTTACGATTATTCTAATTCTTAGTTTTGCATGATGATATGATGAATGGATGGTTCATTTTTAACAGCAGATTGATTCAGCTGATCTGCACATCGCTGCACACTAATCGTTCGTGCTTTTAAGCCAAAGCCACGCTAAAAAGAATAACGTTAACTGACATCTGGACGTCACTCTCCGCAATCTCTGATAAATCAATTGGGTGTTTGAACGTCTACTGGATCCTTGGACAAAAGATTACAGGGGTTCACCCAGTTTAAGAAATTTCAGATCATAAAAATCTAATTCTTTTCATTTATAAGGTATTGTTTTCGTTATAATGTACTGATTCAAATTAGTAATCAATAATAATTGTTAATTTTACTACTCGGCAAATCTGGTGCTGGCGCGGATGGAGCGGGCGCGGGCGCATGTCAGGCGCAATCATGAAACATATTTCAAAGGAAGCCGGCGCCACATTTCCTACCGTCTTTACTATGTGTTTTGAGCGAATATTTGCATTTATTCACATACGATTGAATTAGAAATGGTGGCCTGTCATGATTTTGGCTAATGCAGGACACTACTGAATGATGCGCATCAGAGGAAATTTAGAAGTGGGTATAACGCAAAGCCGACGGATTAAAAAATGGGTATCCGCAGGTACTGCACTACACCACTAAATATTACCCTACTCAATAGCATTAACACAGGCGTAACTCCCTTCAAACTTGATCTGGAATATCTTTTTTCTGTCACAACTTCTCGAACAGGTGAACACACAGACACACACACAAAAATGAAATCGTTTGCCTGAAAAAAGTATTTAGAACAGGTTCATATTTTAGAAAATGTAGTTAATATTTGCCTCATTATTGATTCATCTCATCTACCCGCGACCCACCCGCAAATAATCAGAATGCATTTTTTTTATTACCCGACCCACCCGGCCCGCGGATATAACCGCCATCCGCGCATCACTAGTTTACTGTAACTACAAAACCTATAGTTTAAAATACTTCGTTTCATAAGGAGCTGCCAGTGACAGGCTGTTGCACACATAATATGCAACATTTTTTTCTGGCAGGGTGTGATTTATATTAACATTACTACAAAATAGAACATGATCAATGAACGTTAATTTAAATAAATGTAAATGCATAAATTATGCAGGCTTTCAATTTGTTTATTGTGAAATAACTCAAATGTTTTTTTTCTGTCCTCTGATAAGCATTGTTCTGGGCTGCCGTTCCCAAAAGCATCAATACTTTCTTATGATACTTTTGGGAAACACAGCCCTGTTTGAATGCACTGTCTGAAGTGAGTGAACGTTCTCTGTGATTGATTGGTTCTGTCTTGCAATATTTGCGTGCAGGAAAATAGTTATATTCTGCACAATTATTCGCTAACATAGGTAATACGTCCAATTCAATGCATACTGTATGCGTTATCTTTTGCTAAATAAACCTGGTAAATAAAACACACCTTAGTATCGATATTTTTTGTTTGAGTATTGATACTTTTGATACGCACATCTGTATCGTTATATCGATACTTCAGGATCGGTACGCCCATCCCTAGCATTAGGCTTTACGCTGTTTTTGGCTCTCCTCTCAATAGAGGGTTTGCACTTACGTCACGATTACCCAGTTGCGCGCCATAGTGGAAATACTCCGATGTAAACAACAGCATGGATTGCGCAGTTAAATGTACTACTGAATATGTTGTTCTGCTAAATTATGCTGTCTAAATCAAGTAAAAAGTGTGTTTAAGCTGCTAAATCATATAGAGAAGGATTTAGTAAGCAGGAAAAAGCGCAGTATTTTGACAAACTAAAGTTAGTAGGTGGTAAAGATATGTACAAGCAGTATTAATTAAAATATTAGCCTAATATTTCACCTACCTGACTGGAAATGATAAGAACAAACATAAATGTCGTTAAGATTTTTGTCCTGGAAATCCTTAATTAGTTTGGCCAACTACAAATGCCTTTTGTTCCTCAGACATTTTTTTGCACTCTTCTTTTGAAGAGTATATGTTTTTCCTGGTTTTTAATTGACCATTTTCAGCAGCAATAATCAGTCAAATTTGCAAGTTTCGTTAGGTTCAGTGGCATTGATTACACTCAGTGCCACCAATATGGACGTTTGATTACGCGTCGTGAAAACACTCTATTGTACAACTTGAAATCAGATGCAAGTATTTCATTTGACAGAGTAAAGAGCAACGCTTCAAACACATAATGAAATAAATACTTAAATTAAAACAAAAATAAAAAATGTTAAAAATAACAGAATATCTTTGCTGTAAATGTGCAGACTCCAGATAGCTAAGGGTGCTCTGTTTGTGAGCTAGTTAAACAAGTACGGTTGAGGACTTGGCTGTTGAGATAATTGCCCTCTTTTGCAAAGATACTGCTTCGGTAAATAGAAAATAAATGTAAAAGGGCAAACTGCTCTTGGGTCCTACAGGAAACCGCTCTCTCGCAAACACACGCTTCCCTCCCGCTGACTCTCATTGAAATTCTACACAGTCTTCCGTAGTGTTGTTAGGAACATCTTTCAGAGCCAATTAATTTCCCCTACTCATGTCTCTCTCCTTCACTCTCTGGCCTCATGCATTTCCAGTTCCTGTCCCATTTCCTCCTAACAGTCTTTCCTAACCACCGAGATGTTCTTGGTGACTTTACAAAACCAACACACTATTGTAGTTAGTCATAATGTTGTTCTAAAAAAATCCCTAACCTAGGACCAACATTTTAAATGAAACTTTTGCTAGGGGTTTTAGACTACAGCCCCTAATCTCTGCAGAGTTCTTAAAGGAGAAGTCCACTTCCAAAACAAAGATTCACATATAATGTACTCACCCCCTTGTCATCCAAGATGTTCATGTCTTTCTTTCTTCAGTCGTAAAACATTTCTTTCTTCAGTGAGGAAAACATTTCAGCATTTTTCTCCATATAATGGACTGGTATGGTGCTTTGATTTTGAACTTCCAAAAGGCAGTTTAAATGCGGCTTCAAACGATCCCAAATACGGTTGCAAACAATCCCAGCCGAGGAAGAAGGGTCTTATCTAGCGAAACGATTGGTTATTTTCATTTAAAAAATACAGTTTAAATACTTTTTAATCTCAAATGCTGATCTTGCCTTTCTCTCCCTGAACTCTGTGTATTCTGATTCAAGACAGTTAGGGTATGTCCAATCATATTTTGTCCCTCAACTTCAAAAATCATTTCAAAATCATCCTACATCGCTGCAGAAGTGCCAATGGGCGTTTTTCGACATACCCTAACTGTCATGAACCAGAACAAAAACAGTCCAGGCAGAGTAAGACAAGACGAGCATTTGGCATTAAAAAGTAGATAAATTGTATTATTTTTTTATTAAAATAACCGATCGTTACACTAGATAAGACCCTTCTTTCTCGACTGGGATCATTTACAACTGCATTTAGGATCGTTTGAAGCCGCATTTAAACTGCCTTTTGGAAATTCAAAATCGGGGCACCATAACAGTCCATTATATGGAGAAAAATGCTGAATGTTTTAAACATCATTTCTTTACCACTGAAGAAAGACAGACATGAACATCTTGGATGACAAGGGGGTGAGTACATTATATGGGAATCTTTGTTCTGGAAGTGGACTTCTCTGTTAAGCTTGTTTTGTGATATACGGATTGTTATGGATCTTAATGGTTTTCCCTACACTGACAAATATCAAATATCCCAAAACTTATAGACATCCATTGAAATTTTAAGTAAATGATAACAGAATTTTCATTTTGGGTGAACTATCCCATTAAAGGCTTTTTAATCTCAAAGCCAAGGCACAAAGCCATAATAAAAGTTTGTCTTGTCGATGCCAATAGCCTTGTGTTAGCACGTCGACATATAGCGCTGTTGCGCTGCGGGCGACCCGAGTTCGATTCCCAACTTGTGGACTTTTCCCGATCCCACCCCCTTCTCTCTCTCCCCCACTTCACTTCCTGTCTATCTACACTGTCCTATCCAAATAAAAAAAAAAGCCAAAAAATAAAAGTTTGTCTTAAGGAATTTTCTTTTTTTAGATTTTCTATTGTTGTACATTCTCCCCTCAATAGTGTAGTGTAGAAAGTGCTTGTTGGGAATGGAAAGACTGACTGTGCAAGAGAAAAAAAGAAGTGAAACGCTCTGTTGGATAGACGGTCTCTGCAGACTGGGAAGAAGGATCAGGATGAAAGGAGTAAAAAGAGAAAGATAGTGAGAGAGAAAGAAGCAGATTGTGTCAGGAGCTTTACCCCTTGAATGTGAATGCAAGCAGGAGCCTTCACTTAACAGAAGGATCTGTCATACCGCGTATGTGGCGCGTTTGCATGCGTGTGAGAATCAGACACTGTTGACAGGATATCTTACAGAGCTTGATGGTATTGACAGAAATCACTGCCTGAAAATAATACAGCGGACATTTCAACACGTGGGCCTGCCCTTGTCCACAATGACAAGATGAAATATCACTGAGGACTGTATTTTTGTAGCCTATGTGTGTGTGTGCGTGTGTGAGAATGACGGTTCATTCACCTTGACAACACGCCGTTACGTGTGATGCTTTAATTACAAGTAGCAAGAACTTCATACATTCAGATTCATTAATAAAGACAGTTTAAAAAAATAGACTCGTGCTAGTAATCACATTCAGTTTTCTGGTTGATGGTGATATTTACAGCATCTTTTTAATTATCGACTTTTCTAACAATTTCAAGTTGTTTGCGCTAGCTCATTTTAATTAAATTAAAAAGGCACAAAATAATTTCTAGTGTGCGTATAGTGTTAGCCAGCTGTTGTTGTCAAAGTGGACATGTGAAAATGCAAGTATTTGAATTGCGAAGTCAGTGAGACTCGTTGTGCCCTTTATCTTCATTAGTTAATTTGGCAGCAGCTGGTTTGAATCTTCCGCTGTTGCTGATTTGGTGGAAGGAAGTGGCCTTTTCTGGCAACACAAGGGAAAATGTTTGTTTTAAGAAAAGCTATAGAGTCTCTCTCTCCTTCTCCGTCATGCTCCCTTGCTTCTGCTCTTAAGGTCACGGTTTGTACCCACCGTCACTGACTGTCACTCCATTTCTCTCTTTCTTTCTCACTGTTTCTCTTTCCACATCTACCCTCCCCCATCTCTCTCTGGCCCTCTGTCAGCCATTTCAAAAACGCCTTTAAAAGAAAGAGAAAAAAGAAAGACTGAGGAACAGGAAAAAAGGAGGTGAAAGAAAAGGAACAGAATCAGACAGAAGAAGGGGAACAAAGACAAATACGTCAAAATATTTACCGTCATTCCGTCAGAATGATGCCAGGACACATCAATCCATTCAACATCACGCTAGTAACTGTGTGTCATATTTTACAGCTAAACCATGGCCATGCACTCAAATAATTCAGTATGAATTACAAAGGTCGTTCTTGCTCTGTGGTCTCTGTGATCTATTTACAGTGCTCCAGTTTTTCATGTCAAAATGACTTTTACCTCAATCTCAGACACAAAACTTGCCCGACATTCATATATTAAAAAAATCCATAATAACAGCCTATATCAATGCATATTGTATTAATGTGCAAACTGTACAAAAATGTCTTTAAAACCTAACATTACAATGTATGACTTTCTTTTTTAATTAAAGGTATAGTTCACCCAAAAATGAAAATCTGCTGAAAATGTACACATCCTTAGGCCAAACAAGATGTAGATGAGTTTGTTTCTTCATTGGAACAGATTTGGAGAAATTTAGCATTACATCACTTGCTCACTAATGGATCCATGGAATGGAATTTGTTAATTGATGGATTGGAGTGTGCATTGGATTTGTTGTGATGTTTTTAGTAGCTGTTTGACGGCACCCATTCACCGCAGAGGATCCATTGGTGAGCAAGTGATGCGTCATGCTACAGTGCAAAAATATTCAAACCCCTTGCCTTATGTAAAACTGCTTTAAATTACCTTTTTCCCACATCATACTACACTTCATACAGCATTATGACAAAGCAAAAACAGATTTGTCACAACCTCGTAAATGTATTTAAAATAAAAAAAAAAAAGTGCATTGCATAAGTATTCATACCCTTAACTCAGTACTTAGCTGAAGCACCTTTACAGCCTCAAGTCTTTTTGGGTATAATGCGACAAGCTTTGCACATTAGCATTTGGCAATTATCTGCCATTCTTCTCCTCACCTCTTTACTCTCAAGCTCTGTCAGCTCAGATGGTTTAGATTGATGAAGTGTTGCAATGATGTTTGTCCTTCTGTAAGTTTCTCCTATATCCATATATGATCATAGAGTTCAACCAGAGTGACCATCTTGGTCACCACTCTAACCAAAGCCCTTCTCCATCAATTGCTCAGTTTGGCCAAGAGGCCAGCTCTAGGAAGAGTCCTGGTTGTTTCAAACATTTTCCATTAAGGGTAATGGAGACTACATGCTTCTGTGAACCTTCAGTGCAGTAGAATGTTTTCTGAACTCCTCCCTAGATGTGTAGCTTGATGCAATCCTGTTTCTGAGCTCTACAGTTTTTTCCCCTCAGGACTTGGCTTTTGCTCTGATATGCATTTTCAGCTGTTGAACCTTTTATTAAGACGTGTGTGCCTTTCCAAATCATACCAAGTCAATTTAATTTGCCACAGGTTAACTCCACTCAAAGTGTAGTAACATCTACATGCGATATGAATGCTCCTGAGCGAAATTTCAACTGTCCCTGATAATGAAATCATTAAAGTTTTTTATTTGCAACAAATTTGTAAATATGTTAAAAACCTGTTTTTGCTTTGCCATTATGGTGTATGGAGTATAGATTGATGTGGTAAAAAAGTCATTTAAAGCACTTTAACATATGGCAGCAACATGACAAAATATGAAAGGGGTATGAATGAGGGGTATGAATACTTTTGCAAAGTACTGTATATTCAGAAACAAACTCATCTGAATGAATGAGCTGAGAGTGAGTAAAAAGTTTCACAAAACCCAACAGGTTTGTTTTTACATTTTAAGTGTATGGTTTTTAAATGACTTCTGATGGTTTACTTTTCTCAGAAGCCAATAATTCTCAGTGCAAAACTCATATTTAATGTAGTCTGGGTCATATTTTATTTTACCTTGTGAAATTTTTCATGTTTTTTGAGGATGAGTACTTGTCAAGCAACCTGTCTGTGTTGTCATCTACCTAATTTAACATTTTCACATAAACAGTGACATGATTTTGCACCATGATGCTTGTCAACAACAACAAAATATACAAAAAAAGAAAATGTTTCCTCTTTCCTTTTGCTTACTATAATATGTTAAGTGCAACAGTGCACTAATATATATTTCTTAAGCAAATAATACATCTGATTAAAATTGGTTTACTCAGAAACATATTCAAGCAAAGAAACAGCAAAGTAATTCATTTTCAACACATATCAGGGATCTCTCAGTCTTCTTTATTCTTTTTTCTATTGTTTGATACTTTTACTCTTTTTTTATTCTTCTTCTCTCTCCGTCTGTCTCTGTGTGATCCCTCTCCCCGGACCTGCTGTGGTGCGTTCAAGCGCTCCACCGCCACGCACTAACGAACTTCCAACATCTTGTCCCGTCACGGCAATTACACACACATACACACACACACACAAACACTCACATGCACAGTGTTTACATTGACACTAATACACGTATTCCCAATGCCTTACACGTACACCCTGCCCAAATGAAGGGCTTGCATATTATGTAGTAAGGTGTGTGGATGCAATATCATTAACATTAGCCGTCACAGTTGATTTAAATCAAGCCTTGAATAAGGATATAAGATGTTGAGGAGACCAGGGTTGGTCAGCCACAGGAGTAGGTAATTTCTGGTTCATAATTGATGCTGTCATAAAATGTAACATGAATGTTTGCTCTCTTGACCCACATTCATTGATTCTTTTAAGTCTTTAAAGACTAAACCTGCTGACTGACAAGAACATTTTTTTGTCAAAGCAAAAGATAAAACGTTCTAGAAATAATTGAGAGATATTTAAATTTAGTTAATTTAATTTAAGACTTGGTTTTGGGGTAATTATAAGTGAGCTGATATGTCCATATCTTTCTTCATATTACATCGTTTCCCTTTGGCAAGGGACTGTTATTACAATATTAAATGATTCATTTAACCGATTCGTTCAAAAATGTTGCTTCAGTTTTTATGAGTGAATCATTGAATTATTCGCTTAACCGATTCAAAAATACAAATTTATTCAAAAACACTACTACTGTGTTGCTTGGAGACTCCAGGGTTCATTGTGGCTTTGTTTGGATCTGTTTACATTGGTTGAGTGAATACAGACAAAGTAACTAAAGGAAACATCCAAAACGTAAGTTACTTAACTTTATATTCTTGTGTGTAAAACTGTTATATAAAAGCAATGTGACACTTGCAATTGTGCCATTGTTCATAAAAAAAAATAATAATAATAATAAAATGGTTTAAAGGAAAACTCCACTTCCAGAACAACAAATTACAAATAATTTACTCACCCCCTTGTCATCCAAGATGTTCATGTCTTTCTGTCTTCAGTCGTGAAGAAACAATGTTTTTTGAGGAAAGCATTTCAGGATTTTTCTCTGTTTAATGGACTTCATTGGTGCCCTGATTTTGAACTTTCAAAATGTGGTTTAAATGCAGCTTCAAAGGGCTCTAAATGATCCCAGCCGAGGAAGAAGGGTCTTATCTAGCAAAACGATCTGTCATTTTTTTTCGGAAGATACTTTTTTTTATACTTTTCAAGCACAAAGGCTTGTGTAGCACAGGCTCTGGAATGCGCGTTCATGACGCTACGTACTACTGAATCATGCCGAAAGGTCACGCGGAAGTGCAAGTAAGTCAAACGTTGTTTACAAACAAAAAGGTACAATGATTTCAGACGATTCTGAAGTTGTAGGAGAAAATAACATGGAGTTTTTCGCCATACTCTACCTTTTTGAGCCGGAGTACACAGACAATGAACTTTGACCCAGAGCCTGTGCTACACAAGCTTTTGTGCTTAAAAAGTATACAAATTTTTATTTTTTTTTTAAAATAAATGATCGTTTCACTAGATAAGACCCTTCTTCCTCAGCTGGGATCGTTCACAACCGCTTTTGGGATTGTTTGAAGCAACATTTAAACTGCATTTTGGAAGTTTAAAATCGGGGCACCATATCAGTCCATTATATGGGGAAAAATTCTGAAATGCTTGAATACATTGAATACATTATTTGTAAATTGTTGTTCTGAAAGTGAAATTCTGCCTTAATTTAAGCATGTATCAATAAATTGATCATAAAAATAGGCCTAATTATCAGACAAATCTGTGTTAAGTGGTGTTAGTTTGGGATGTTGAGGTCCGTATGTATGTATCAAATGAAATAACAGAATTTAATGTACATCATTTAATCACATTTGTGCAAAGAAAACTGTTCATTCCATAGCCAAACGCTATTATAGATCTAAACTATAAGAAATACATATGAGTAGTTGTAGACGCTCATCACAATGATATGATAAAGACTCAGGGTTAATTAAGGCTCAAATTTTAATAACACACACTTAATCATTTATAGCTTAGCTGACTAAGGCAGACCAGGGCCAGACACATACACACACACAGCTGCATGTATTATTTAGCCATATTTCTTTTTTCCCCGTTGCTCCTGAGTAGACAAACAGACAAATACACACTTCAGCGCTTCTGTTATTGGCTTAGGAGACACAAGGGGTTCAGCTGAATGTGTGTGGGTACTACAGACTCACACTTGGATGGATAAATTGCTGAAGACTACTGGCAAATTAAACATTTTAATAGCATAGTATTAAAGTTGATGTTAAAA
The DNA here is from genome assembly GCA_012976165.1 of Labeo catla. NCBI lineage: Eukaryota > Metazoa > Chordata > Actinopteri > Cypriniformes > Cyprinidae > Labeo > Labeo catla. Next base: position 2,085,592 of record VONZ01000047.1, on the reverse strand, counting down.
GACGGCCAAGGATTTGAAATTAAAATGCAGAGGAAAATTTAAAGAGCATTAATACAGACAAGCAATTGATCATACTGTAGTTTGATGCAAAGAATAAACCAAACAACTAATATTTGAGAATAAATGCACAAGTACAGAATAGACAGCCTTGGAGAGAAGTAATGTACAGGTGAATCAAGACGTGCATTTAATGACATTTTAAAAAACACATAATAAATATACGTACAAATTCATACTAAATTAAATTGTGACCTGTCATTTGGATAAACCTAAAGCAACTGCAGAACTGTCCTTCTCTCTTTTAGTCTCAGACATAAATTGAGTGTAAAAAGAAAACAAACAGTCTACCAGGGAGAGAGAACAAAATAAAGCGAGGGAGAAGAGGAGCGCCAAAGAGACTCAAGGGATGGTTAGGATTTATGGTTCAGTAGCTGAACTCACGATCAGATAATTCAAAAGGTAATCGCTTTCCATAACTCTCTTGCACATAATCTTGCTCATCTTTTATCAATGACAACACCAAATACCAGAATAAACTGCATCTCACGCGCTTGCATCCGCACGCACTGCTTGTTTATGAGAAGAAATGATGCCCATTAAAAAGTTTGCTTTCCATCATGAAAAAGCAGCAGTTTGGTGAACAGTTACGCTTTTGTAGACAGTCCAGCACCAAGCCTTTAGAAATGTTATGGGGATCAGGGATGCAACAAACTCTATCATTTACAAAGACATCCAAATTTGTGCTGTGTTATTTCATTTAAATTACATGCATAAATGCTGTTGTTCATAAGTCTGGGCCTGGTAAGATTCTTTTTTAAATAAGAATAAGAAATAAGTCTCATATGCTCACCAAGTCTGCGTTTATTTGAATATCAAAAATATATAAATATTAATAAATATCTTGTTTTTTTCTGTGATAGTCATTACTTCACTTTTTTTCTTTACGCACACCTTATGAATTAAAAAAAAAATGGCATACTGATACAAGTGGCTAGTTTAGATGGTATTTTCTTCTCATCTTAACTGCTTTGTTTACAGCGGTAACCAAGCAAATGCTGTTCCATAAGCGCCACCTGCTGTCACAGAGTGAATTTGCATTCTCATTCAGCCTGTCTGCTATCGATTTTTGTTTTAATTTTCGTAAGGGTTGTATTGTTATCTACCCTAGCTCCCTACGTATTACAAAACGATGTTTTATAACATTTGTTTGCTAAATTACTACTGTAACTTTATAGTAGATGATAATGATGTCCTTTAGCATAGAGTATTTTGGGTAATGATAGTAGTTTAGTTTAGATTCATTTATAGTACTACTGCTGTAGATTAGTCTGAAAGAACCCGTTGGGCGGAGACGCGGAGCGCGCACGAGCCGAATTGCGTTGCCAGTCAAGACTAACCGATCCATGATTTATTAGAGATTTGTTTTCGAATGTTAAAACTAATGTAACGAGCCTGGTTTGAAAATGTAATAAGTAAAAAGTACAGATATTTGTGTAAAAATGTAAGTAAAAGTAAAAGGTAGTCAGAAAAATAAATAGTGAAGTAAAGTACTGATACCAGAAAAATCTACTTAAGTACAGTAATGATACATCTCTGTCTACATGTAACATATGTGATAAAAAAGAGTGGTTCTGCAACTGTTTCATGCATTCTGATTCATATAAAGGCACAGTTAGGGAAAAAAACATAATAAACCATGAAACTGCCAGAATCGATTATACAAATGTATACAGATTTTTGGTCAAACCGCCAACGTTGGACCTAATTACATTTTTCACAAAAATTATGTTGTACACATGCAGTACTACCATACCCAGATAGCACATGTACATCTGCAATGTGCATGTTAAAGATCACTTGATCTGGAAAGCATCTGCTATGTACAGACATCTGGCAGACATCTGTAAGATGTCAGTTTTACATACATTTTAATCATAAACATCTTAAAGACATCTAATAGACGTCTATTTGACATCTAAAAGAAAACGTTCCATAGACGAATTGCAGTTGAGCATACACTCTAAAAAATACGTCTTCCAGATGTAAATACAGACGTCAAATAGATGTCTTCGTGATGTATGTGTGATTTCAGGATAAACTCCCTATCTATCTTTAATTTCTTTTTATTTTCCGTAAGAGTTGGTGTGGCAATTTGTAAATTTTATGGGTTTGGCTTCCGGTCTCATCCACGTTCAGCTATTTTTAGCTGTACAATACAGCTCGTTTTGCTGCTTAATATTGCAAATATGTTGTACCATATTATTTTACTGTGTTTACTGTATATTGTTATTCCTCTTGTTATTTCCGTATAGCGGCTAATGAACCAGAAGTCTCACCATAGACTTACTTCTGCATTAAAGAAAAAGGTTGATAGGGGGTGTGGATCACTTGTTAAAGACTCCTTGAGAAGTGCTGTGTGAACAGGCCTTCAACAGAATTCTTTTTGATAGTTATAAGAATTTTGCCATGTTGTTTGACCACTTAAAGCTATTATGGCAGAGGTTTAATTTAGTGAATTTCAGAGCTTTTTATCCAGTCTTGTTCTTCTTGTAACCACTCTTCAGATACTGTTAGATGTTCATGTTTTTACTGAGCTTATACCTGTTGTTAATTAATAATTCCTTTGGTGTTAACAATCAATATCCTCACTGATATATTCTGTGTGTTATTAAAAAACAGAGCGGCACAACTGAATATCTTCACACCTTTAGAACCGTGCAGACTATGGTATTTGAACTATGCTCTGCAATGTGTGTCTGTCAGGTTGCAGTCAATACCCACTGGGGTGGACTGAGACATGGGGAGTTGAAAGCATAACGCAAGCAGCGAGTTCAAGCCAGGACAGATACCCCGATACTGTTTATTAGCTAAAATAAATTACTTTTACCTTCTTTATTTGCTTCTTTATGTTATTTGAAATCTTTTGATGCTGAGAAAATATTCATATGCATTGGCACCACTTTGAGTCTTGGCTGAACAAGTTTTAAGCAGAAGAGTCAGAAAGTCTGGTTGTGATGTTACGACATGGTGAAGTCTTAGTTTATAAGGATTAATTAGGTATAATAGTACCAGTTCACTTGTTCTAATGAACTTGCATATTATGAACATCTTGAACGTATATTTTTCATCATTGTAGACAAAAATAATGATGCAACAAAAAATTTCTCTTTTAATCATCTCATTTATCTCTCAAATCAGCGTTGTACCGCTCGCCATGACCATCGTTGTTCAAAGACACAGGTACCTTGGGTGATCTGGGTTTGACATTTAAGAACAAAGGACAAGTTAAACAAAAAAACAACAAAACAAACCAACATTTTCAAAATGTAACAGCTAGCACCACACTGATACCCCAAGAAATGTTCTTGGGTGTAGACTAAATGCACGCTTGTTAGTGGCAAGATAAAAAGAATGGAAAGATGGAGAAGGAAAAATGGAAGAGTGAGGGGATTTGTTGCTGTAATTGAATAGATTTGGCTTGTTACCACACAGTTGTTAGGTGTCAAACTGGGAAACGGTGTGTTTGTGTGTGTGTTAGCATGAAAGTTAGCTCAAATCCTTATGGGCAAAGTAGCATGAATGTTTGTCAGCTTGTGTGTGCATATGCCTATGCATCTAAGAATGAGAAAGAGAATTTGAAAAACCACATGCTGATTATCCCCACCCATTCTGACCACATATGCTGCCCTTCTCAGCAAGTATCATTATTGTTTTGTTTTTGTAGCGTCTTTCCAAAAATAGGTTTAACTGAAAAGGTGTGTTTATTATGCACAATTCCACCAGACCTGATAAAGATGACTGAATGTTACCACTGTCTGTTTTTTAGTATCAATTCTAAAGTTATAGTTTGGTCAGAAATTAAAATTGTCATCATTTTCTCACCCTCCTGTCTTTCCAAACCAGTATTTCCTTCCTAATCTTTCTTCTACCTTTTTCTCTGTAGGTCTTATCAGCCCTCATCCAACTCCCATGTAACATTCTTCTGACAGCCCTAGACAGTGTTTCATGGGTTGGTGATCAGTACAGCTTCTAAAGCTCATCTATAGCAGCCTTCCAGAGATGTTCTGTCCAGTTCTCTGAGTGAACAATGATATCATGAAGGTACCTGACAGCAGACACGGTGAGGTCTCAGTGTTATCCATTTTCCTCTAAAGAAATTAAAGTTTTTATTTTATTTTAACAAGGACCTATTACATTTATCAAGAAGTGACTGTAAAAACATTTATAATTTTGTGTCCCATAGGTGGAGTGTGTAAGGCTGGGGAAGAAAAATTTGGACAAAAATGCCGCCTGCACAAACAAATTTAATCTATCACGTTTGTTGATAACAAAGTAAAAATGAATAGAAAGTGTCCACTGCAGTATTAAATTAAGATCTGCTCATGTTGCACCGTAATTATACGTTTTTACACTATTGCGCATTAAAACCAATCACACACCTTTCTGTTGAGCTAAGGAATGCAATGGCCAATCAGAGGCGTCCAGATGAGTCATCGCTGAAACTCGTCATTTTTGCTGTGTGCTCGGAACTCTTGAATTCTTGGGTAGGCTACTTTTACTGTATACAAATTGCGGGCATCAGGCTAATTAACCGCTAGCAAGGCGAACCATGTCCCTTTAGCTGCTCCGTAGAACGCGTTAGGGGCCGTTCACATATCGCGTCTTTTACGCGCTCAAGTTCCTTATTTCAAATGTAGACGCCGCGCTCATAACAGAAGCGACGCGCACGCGGTGCGACGCGCTCGGTTTTTTCAGGCGCGTACGCGCCGCATCGAGATGAAAACATCTCAAATTTTCAGAATGCCGCAAGCGCACTACGGGTCATGTGACAAGATTCAACCAATTAGCTTCATCCTTTCCCGTAACAACATTGAAAGCTCAGCCAAGATGGAGAAACAGCTGATCATAGCTGTACATTTTTAAATAAATTTAGTAGCAGAGCTACAGCAAGTGATTTTTAATGCTGGAAATCCGTTTGTCCTTTGATGAAACTTCTGCGTCTTCATTGAGAGTGTGGGTCACGGTTGCTTAGCAACGGCAGACGCCACGGGAGCGCAAGCTACAGAGCGCTTTGGAAAGAAGGAAAAATCGGCGCGCCTAGCGTTTTCCACGCGTTTTTAGGCGCCATATGTGAACGGCCGTTTATTCGTTTTCCGCGCCTTTCTGAATACAGCTACACTATTCGGGCATCCTATTTATTGAGTGTTTTCACAACGCGTCCTTAATCGGCCAAATTGGTGGCCCTGAGCGTAAACAGTGCCACTGAAGCGAAAAAACTTGCATATTTTTTTGATTATTGCTGCTGAAAATGCTCAGTTATTGTCACGTTTTTGGCTGTACTAATCGGTCGGACCGGGGAAGACATTTGGAGTACTATAAACTGCCAAAAGGAAAAGAGTGAAAAAACTAAGGAGGCATTTGTGGTGGTTGGCCAAACTGAACCAGGATTTCCAGTGCAAGAATCTTGACGACATATGTGTTTGTTCTCATAATTACCGGTCAGGTAGGTGAAATATTATATAATATCTTAATTATTACTGCTTGTACATATCTTTGCCACCTATTAACTTTAGTTTGTCAACATATTGCACCCTTTCCTGCTTACTAAGTCCTTCTCTATATGATTTAGCAGCTTCTACATGTTTTTCTGTAGTTTAGACAGCATAAATTAGCAGAACACATATTCAGTAGTATATTAACTGTGCAATCCATGCTGTTGTTCACATCCGAGTGTCTCCAATATGGCCGCGCATCTGGGTAAATGACCAAACCTCTATTCGGGCACATGCCGCCTTCAAACTCTGTGCCCTTTTTTATTTTCCATCAGGCAAAAATCATTGATTGGATCATTTATGTAATACATAACCCTGAACCCTAAGTATAAACAATAATAAAAGTTTGTTTCCTAATTAGTTTGTATTACCAACTCATGTTCACACATACACAAAGTTTCAGGATTTCAAAATTGCATACCCAGCCCGGCTACACAAACACCCTTCATTTTATTTCCTACACGGCCACACGTATTCATTTGATATGCAACACAAAATGTGTGTGTGTGTTTGTGTGTGTGTGCATTCTCAAGTGTGTGTGCTTTAAATGTCAAGGGTGTGTAGGTTTAGCATTTCATTTAGCATACAATTAAAAACAGGAAGAGTGGGGATAAGAGAAAGATCACGAAAGAAGGGAAGTTAGGAGAGGGCAAGTCACTAAAATGAAGGTGGGCGGTGGAGGAGGAGGGGAAGAGGACAAACAGAAAAATTTATTGAGAAGATAAATGGAGAAAAAGAGAGATGGTGAAAAGGCTAAAGAGAAATTAAATATGGGGGAATGAATCAAGTGAAAATAGCAGACATGATGAATAAATAAAGTAGCTGGAAGAGGAAACAGCAATACAGTATGAGGTATATACCTCAGAGAGAGAGAGAAAAGACTGGAAAATAAAAGCTACAGGAATGCATTATTACAGAATGGCAGCAGTAACCCTTTAAATTTCTAACTGAGCAAATGAAAGAATATTTTTTTCTTTTTTGGTGGGAATCATTATAGTGTGGTTTTAACATATTGAATATTTTGTAGCCTCTCTGTACAGCTGTGAAAAGATTTTAAGTAAGTAGCATCTATTTCCACCCACTGGTAAGAATTAGTATTGCGCCCTGTTAAATGAAACTCAGAAAATAGAGAAAGATACTGAAAACAACTGGAATTTTTGTCCTATTACACTGTATGTAATATGGGTGTTACTTTGCATAATGCAGCCCTAGCTTGTCAATATTAAGTTATTTAGAAATAAATTAGAAATAAATTAACATAATCATGTCTGTAGTATTTGCCTTTTTTTCCAGGTCAAAACTGAAGTCTATAATAAAAATCTGATCAAAAATGTCCAATAAATGTTCAAAAAGTTGCTATTTTCATCATAAAAGTTTCACTACACAGTAGGGCAGCGCTCAATAAGGAATTTGTTTTTTTTCTAATCACTCTGTTGAACCATTAGTTCAGATTTGCATTTGCCTCTATTTTTACAGGCCCCTTCAAAAAATGATCAAATTATTTTATTCTTGGCAGCATATTTTTTTGTGACAGAAAAATATATAATTTTCATTACATGTTGTCTTTCCCCCTAAAAAATAATAAAATAAAATAAACATAAATAAATAAATTAAATTTTATATTTTTATTTTATTATTATTTTATTTTGGTAAAGGTACAGCTTAATTAATTAATTAATTAATTAATTTTATTACAATATTAATGTTTATTTAAATATATTTATTAGATGTAGTAATATTTATTAGAGTATTACAAAATAAATATTTATTCAGGATTTGGAAAATAAAAAAAATAACCTACTCTTTTCTAGTATCTTCTCTTGCACATTGTGTCAAAAGAAATCAAACTGTTGGATTGCAAGGCAAAAAATAAAAAATAAAAAAACAGGCCACCAAAATTTTAAGCCTTTTAAGAGAGAAAAAAGACTATACTAATCAGGTTAGTCAAAAGTGTGGTCTGTTTTTTTTACTAACCTTTAGTTTACCCTAACATAGTAGCACATTACCCGCATTAACTCCTGCTTTGATCCAATAAAATCTGCACGTGAACTCTGTTGCATGCAATCCTATTACAGTATTAGACTTCTACTGCTGTGAGTCCAGCTGATTTCTAAGTATTGAGCCAGCACTAAAATACTATTCGTTCATTTAAAGAAGAAAAACTTACAGAAACAGACCAGCCGACAAATGCAGATTTAAAAGACCAGACAGTCAGAGAGAGATTTGCTGGAAAATGCTGAAAGAATGAGGATAGTGCATTGAAAGGTAGAAAAGGAGGGAAGGCGAGAGAAAAAAAAAAACGTGAGTAGGAACGTGAGGTCAGTTCTAATAATACTGATAAGACCTTGTCATGGCCACCACACCATCTCACTCTACTAGAAAGAATGGAGGCAGTGTTGGACAGCTGTGTGTGTGTCTGGCAGGTGTGTGTATGCGTTTGGGATGTGTTTGTATGCGTGTGTCAGATTAGTTCTTGTTTGTTGGAGTTGTGCGTGTGTATTCTGCAACTGTCTTTACTCCTGTTCCACTGGATCCCTCATATTGGGCTGGCGGTGTTCATCTGGCAGTTCACGCACAGGAAGATTGAATTTGATGCTAATCATGTCTACGGTACGCATAGTGTTTGTGTGTTTGCATTTATATGTGTTTGAAAATAATAAACTGCATGTTGTCTTATGTCTGTACTTTGTTGTGGCTGTATGTAGCCTTGTGTGTGCATGTGTTAGAGTTTATATTTGTGTGTTGAGTACTAGATGCCATGTTTCAGCGGTCAAGCAGCCAGATGACCAAATGACACAGCACTTTAATGTTCTGATGTCACAGTAAGAAATCATTGCTCATAGGAGGACCAAAAAACCAGGTTTTAAAATAGTTGTATATTGCCCTATCCCAACAAACCATACATCAATGGAAAGCTTATTTATTTAGCTTTCAAATGATGTATTAATCTCAATTTTGAAATATTGAACCTTATGACTGGTTTTGTGATCCTGGGTCACATATTTATAAAATGAGAGTGGCTTATTAACTATTCTAAATATTAAGGGCTATTTGATTTCAGAATTTTGGAATTTTTGAAATCAACTTCAAGAATTGGAATCTACTTGACTCTTAAAGGGATAGTTCACCCCAAAATTAAAATTCTGTCATTAATTACTCACCCTCATTTCATTCTAAATCAGTAATTGTTCAAAATCAAGAAATTGTTGAATAAAGTCATTATTTTTGTTTTCTTTGAGCACAAAAAGTGATGTCACATGGACTATTTTATCAATGTCCTTACTACCTTTCTGGGCCTTGAACATGGTAATTGCGTTGCTGTCTATGCAGGGTCAGAAAGCTTTTGGATTTCATCAAAAATATCTTAATTTGTGTTCTGAAGATGAACAAGGGTCTTACGGGTTTGGAACGACATGAGGGTGAGTAATTAATGACAGAATTTTAATTTTTGGGTAAACTGTGGGAACTGGGAATGAAATTGTCTTATTTTAAAGGCAATGTGTCAATGTGTAAACTGTCTACTGTATATAGTATATTTACAGTAACATGATTGATAGTATGAATGGCACAATATCTTGACATTTCCTTTTAAAATTAAATAGGTCTATTCTTTGTAAACACACAGTAGCTTAGCTTAAAGGCATAGTTCACCCAAAAATGAAAATTCTAAAAACAATTCTAACATAATTTTGTTCCAGACATTTGTAACTTTCTTTCTTCAGTGAAACATAAAAGAGGGATGTTGAAAACAAGAAGAAAACATTTTAAAGATTGTTGGTAACCAGACAGTTTTAGTTCCCATTGACTTTTATTGAAAGTTTTATAAATACAAATAAAATCAATAGGACCTGAAACTGTTTGGTTACCAATTCCTCAAAATATCTTATTTTAGAAAACTCTTGAGAAGACTATGTCAGCTGAGGTGGAAACCTCTGTATTAAAGCATTTAGCGTCAGTTTGAAAACAATGAACTTGTCTTTGCCTCTTTAATTGCCTTTAATGATGCTATCATTTGCTGCCCTTTTAAAGGGATAGTTCACCTAAAAATGAGAATTCTGTCATTAATTACTCACCCTCATGTTGTTCCAAACTTACATTCATCTTCGGAACACAAATTAAGATATTTTTTATGAAAGCCGAGACCTTTTCTGACCCTGCATTGACAGCAATTCAACATCACATGTTAAAATAGTCCATGTGACATCAGCAGTTAAACGTATTGTTATGAAGCTATGAGAATACTCGAATATCTTCGCCATGTGTTCAGTCGAACCCTAATGAAAGGAATGTACATACTTTGTGGTACTCTCATGAACGTACGTCAAAGACTGACATGGGCGAGAATGATTTGTTAAATAAAGACATTATTTTTATTTTCTTTACCCACAAAAGTTTCATAACATTATGGTTGAACCACAGATGTCCTATTGGCTATTTTATCAATGTCCTTACTACCTTTCTGGGCCTTGAATGTGGTAGTTGCGTTACTGTCTATGTAGGGTCAGAAAGCTTTTGGATTTCATAAAAAATATGAATAATTGAGTAAAATATGACAGAATTTTCATTTTTGGGTGAACTATCCCCTTAAGATCTATTTTTAAAAGTAGTATTGTTAGGAATCTGAATTTAATGAATCGATTAAGTAACAGTGATTCAAAGACTCCTAATACTCAAAAAAGTTGCCACCAACTGGTGTAATGATGTAACACAAAGAAAGAGTCATAAATGAATTAATTTTATTTATTCTTTTTTGTAAACAGGAGCAAAAAATTCAAGTAGCAGTGTTGAATCAAAGTCCCAACTATGTGCTGGTAAGGCTTCTCTAGAAAGTGTAGTAGTATTTTGGTAATTAATTTCACAAACATAATGTAGTTAGGTCAAGTTCTTCTAAGAGGTCATTTCACCTAAGTTTTGGGATCGCCCGCCAGCCCTGCATTCTTTATCAGAGACTAGATTTAAAAATTAAGGAGACAAAATTTTTAGACCATTTTAGTTTTAAAAAACTTATACATACATAAATAAATACACTACCAGTCAAAAGTTTTTGAACAGTAAGATTTTTAATGGTTTTAAGTAAGTCTCTTCTGCTCACCAAGCCTGCATTTATTTGATCCAAAATACAGCAAAAGCAGTAATATGTGAAATATGTTTACTATTTAAAATAACTGCTTTCTATTTGAATATATTGTGATTTATTTCTGTGATCAAAGTTAGATTTTCAGCAACATTACTCCATGTAATTCTAATATGCTGATTTGCTGTTCAAGAAACTGTTTTTTTTTTAATAATATTATCAATATTTAAAACTGTTGAGTACTTTTTCAGGATTCTTTGATGAATACAAAGATCAGTAAGATCAGTATTTATCTGAAATAAAAAAGCTTCTGTAACATTACACAGTATCATTTTTTTTTTTTTTGGAAAGAAATTACAGGAATTAATACCCTATATTTAGTAAGGATGCTTTAAATTGATCAAAAGTGATGATAAAGACATTTATAATGTTACAAAAGACTTCAGATAAATGCTGTTTGTCTGAACATTCTATTCATCAAAGAAACCTAAAAAAAAAAAAAATGTTTTCAACATAATAATAAATGTTTTTGAACAGCAAATCAGAATATTAAAATGATTTCTGAAGAATTGTGACCGCTGTAATGATTATAAACATCCAGCTTTGAAATCACAGGAATAAATTGCAATTTAAAATATATTTAAACAGAAAATAATTATTTTCAAATAGTAAAAACATTTCAGAATGTAACTGTTTTTTCTGTACTTTGGATTAAATAAATGCAGGCATGCTGAGCAGACGAAACTTCCTTAAAAACAATCTAACCGTTCCAAAACGTTTGACTGGTGGTGTATATGAAGCAAATTATTATTCTGAATAAAGCCCTGTGCATGCTGTACACTTTAGCCTGGACTTTTCCATCTGAGACAATTTTCTGTGACCGTAAAGGATTTCATTTGGCATAAAACACTGTACACATTGCACAATCTGCCTTGAGATCACATCGTACAGTCTCCTATTACAGTATCTTAAAGGATTAAAAAAGAATTTTTCTAAATTGAAGAAGTTTTGAAGAAGTCAGAAGTTTTATAGAGAACTGATCGTACTACATTTAATGTTGCTGAAGAGAATTATCTGGTGTTAAGGAGGTTTAACTCAACACTGTAAATAACTTCTTCAAAACAGGATTGGCAGGTTCATAGTGGTCAGCTTCTCTAACCTGTAACAACTAATTGAGACGTGACTGGCTGAGTGTAAGCAAAAACAACAACAACTCTGATCAGTCTGCTGACCCTGATCCACAGCAGCATTCGATCAGTGGACAGTAACATACGTCTGGACATCTAACAACAAAGTCATCCAACAACCAGCAGCTGTTGCACACTGGGACGCTAGAGTCATAGAGTTTAATCTGGATTTTACTATAATCTCATTAAGACACTAATCTTGGTGACTAGAAGCCTTCCTGTTTGTAAATGGAGAAACATAAGATATATAGTATTTACTGTATATTTACCTCAACATTACTGAATTGGGTGGATAATGAGTTTTTACTATAGTTTTAGATAGATTTAAATCTGGATATAATTTATTTGATTAATTACATAATTTAAGATCACAATTACTATTTAACGCCATAAAATTTAATTAATCCATATTAATGTGTTGTTGGATAACAATGGTATGTGGTGCAAAACAGCTGTGATTTATCACAAGTGTTTTATCAAGCCTTGAGCTTGTGAATAGTCTTTCCTTGTGCCCTTTATAGTAAGGACCATCTGTACTAGTTACAGCACTAAACACACAAAGACAAACGCACACACCTCCTCTCCATATAATCATGATATTGTGTTCATAACATTGAGTGTTTTCTTAGAAAGATCAGATGGAAGTATACTATAAATGATTTATTCATGCCAGAGCTGCATTGATTATTCAAGGATGAAGAAGTAAATTAATCTTTTTTCAATGCCCTTGTGTTGTAGATGGGAAGCCCACTTCTACAAAGTATTTAGGCAGATCCCCAAACGTCCTCAGCTGTTCCAACACCCTACACAATGGCTGTAAGTCTGTGTGCGTGTGTATGTGCATGTGTGAGTATTTTGTTGCACTGCATATTCTGAGTATGTCCTATGGGAAAAGATAGCATAAAGGTCATGTTGCTATGTGTTGGTGTATGCATGTCTAACCATGACCGTATGCTTTTGTTTGTCTGTGTGAGTGTTTTGTGTTTGTATCTGGTTTTGTTTGTGCATAAAGATCACATGACATGGGATTCAACTGACAGTAAATGTCTATGTGTGTTTGTTTTAGTTTGAACACTAGCAGCAAGCGGTGCCACTGCAGATAATTTTAAATTTAGTTATGAAGGGGGTGGACACTGTCTGTGACACTGCATGCCAGAGTAGAGGGAGTTCATACTGCTGTCACGTTTCCACTCCACTTTCTCAATCAGTCTTGAAGTGTGTGGTCTGATAGAGAAAGGTGACGGTTCGCTTTACAGTTTCTCTTGTAATTCCCAGGCCACCTCATCAATATGCAACGTTCAGCGCCTGTGGACCCCACGAAGATGGGCGTTGGAAAGGCCATCGCCGTCCTCACCTCTGGAGGAGATGCACAAGGTGAGGAAGTGTGTATTTTTTTATGTATGGGCCTTTATGGAGACCAACTCTGGAAGCAGATACTCTCCTCAAGGCTTTAAAAAGTTTTGGGGTGCACTGTTTCTTTATCGTAATTTCTAATAGTGTAACTGCCAAATTTTGTGCCTTAGAACATAACTTTCCACATTTTTATGATGTGACAACTTAAATAATCTACCATTGGTTATTAAGTTTCTGTGTATGCGCACACCCATTCAACAATTTGGGGTTGGTAAGATTTTTACATTTTTAGTATCACATGATCCTTCAGGAATCATTCTAATATGCTAATTTGTTTCTCAGGAAACAGATATTAGCATTAGCACAGTTAACCCTTTAACTGTCACCCCCATTTTTGAACATAGACGTAAAAGTGCACTATCCAAACTTAAATTCTTATAATTCATGAACAAATACATTTTTTAATATGATTTCAAGTACCATTTCAGTGGTAATGCAATGTCAGATTTTAAAATGGGTTTTAAAGGATGAATGAGGTTTTTAACTTTCAACTGATATATAATTTATGATCATTTCTAAAACATGATAGGGAAAAAGGCAATGAAAAAGGTCAGAACTCCTGTTATGATGTAGATTTTTAAGGTGCACTCTTGTTATGAATTAATCTATTACTTTTCCTACATAATTTGTAAGAAAAACAGTGGTAAAATATCTATTTAGGAGTCTTAGACCTTTCCAACGATATATAGTTTGTCATGATTAGATGAGGATTTATTTGTAATATAATGAAGATTTTTTTTTAAGATTCATTTATTAATATATTTGAAATAAACTTTCACTTTCGATCAGTTTATCACATCGTTGTTGAATAAAAATATTCATTTATTACAAAAAAACTTACTGACCCCAAACTACTGAGTAGAAGTGTAGCTGTTTTTGGGTAGTTGATGCATAACATGTTTATGAGTATGTTAAACATGCATCAATATTTTATAGGTAAAATGTATAAATGACATCAATTAAAAAAAAAAAAACATATATATATATATATATTGACGCAATAATTGACGCAAGCTGAAGCTGAAATAAATACTTTCATATATATATATATATATATTCAAAACCTATATATTTTTGTTCTTTGGAACACTAAAGATGTTTATATCATCAAGGTCCAACAAAACACTATAAAATTTCACATAAAAATGTTTGATACAAATCCTCTTCATGCTTTTGTGCATTAAAAATTGGTGCAAGTTGTTCTGTTCCTCCTCATTGTTGCGTAAAATTACTGTCCACTTTTGTTATATGGAAAAGAGCAGCAGGGACATTTCACAATATGAAGGATTATGTGTTCAGAATGACATGAGAGTGAGCAAATTATGACATAATTTCCAGTTTGAAAAAACTATACCTTTGAAATAGAGTTTCGATTTTGCAGAGTGAGAAGAATATCAGTGTTTGTCATTTGGGAAGGTTTTTGTCTGTATTATCAAGAGCGATATCCAGTTTCCTCCTCTTTTGCATTAAAATGCAAGGCGTACAGTCATATGTGTGTGGTATTGAATTCGGGCATGACTTGATAGATGATAATTTGAAGTGGTTTTGTTGGATGCTTGATTACCTGATTGAACTACCACCTTCTCATTTACTATAGCAGCCATGTTGAATGAGCAACAGGAATCGTATATCAGAGAGGTCATGAGAGGTGCTAAAGCTTTCACACTGACCTTTTATCCAACCTTTAGCAGTAGGAAAAAGAAGCAACCTCTAACCTTATCTGGTACCAGCTGGAGAATAAGTCAAATAACTGTGTAATGTCAACTAGTCCTATAAGAACCTTAACTATGGTCGTCCCATCATTCCCTCTCCCTCTCACTCAATTCCTCCCCATGATCTCTCTGTCTCTCTCTCTGTCTGAGGGGTGTTATATTTAGCCGGTGACCTTTGGGGAAATGTGGTTGCTTTAGAGAGCTGGGCAATGAAGCTTGCCTGTTGTCCTCTCCGGTTCAATCTTAAATGAAACCCGAGCCACTTAGATTGCCCTTTTCAATGGGACTTAACCACCATGTGTGTTTGTGTGTCCAGATGACAAGATAACAGGTTTAGAATAAAACCAAAAGCAGTTTTTCTCACGCACATTCCAGTTAATTAGTAGCTTTCTTGATATGTTTCACAAGCAGTCACCAAATCTTAATTAAACGTAATGCTTGTGACAAATTAAAGACAACCTTAGACCTCTAGTTCTGATATGTAAATGTCTAGCAAATCAAAAGTCTGTGTGCAATAATTATGAATCTTTAATTATTATATCTCAGGTATGAATGCTGCTGTCCGAGCCACGGTGAGGGTTGGGATCTACACCGGTGCGAAAGTCTATTTTGTACATGAGGTTTGTACATCTAAGCACACACTAATTAAAAGTGAAAGAATGGCATTCGCTGCACACTTTGTGATTTTAAATCACTGTTCACTTTCTAATTCACTCTTGCTCAATTCTAAATCCACTCATTCTTTTTAAAACCAATGTATTATGTAACGTGTGCGCGTTCAATTACACATCCTCCAATCTTTGTGTGCATCTAGGGTTATCAGGGCCTAGTCGATGGAGGAGATAACATCCGACAAGCAACTTGGGAGAGTGTGTCAATGATGCTGCAGCTGGTATTCAACTCATTACCTTCCTTCACCTTCAGCCTGGGGCATAACTACACCCTTTTTACTGGGGCACAAAACAGTTCAAACAGTTCACTCATGCTTTATAAAAGAGAACACAAAAATAGCACTGGATGAGGTCAAATTTACCCGCAGTCAGTTGTAGGACACAAAACTCACAAATGTCTAATATAATTCATGTGTCAGCGATGAAGCTGCTCTTTATTGCTTGTGAACATGAGACAATTTATATCCATAAAACAGTATTATAGAAGAGTATCACAATATTAGAACACTTATTGATTGGATGCCTGTGTCCCAGTATAGAGGGTTTGCACTTACGCCACGTTTTTGGTCAGTTACTCGGATGTGCGGCCATATTGGAGATACTCAGATGTAAACATCAGCATTGATGTTGCATGGTTAACGTACTACTGAATATGTTGTTCTGCTAATTTATGTTGTCTAAACCATGGAAAAAACTGCTAAAGCTGCTAAATCATATAGAGAATGACTTACTAAGCAGGAAAGGGTGCAATATTTTGACAAACTAAAGTTAATAAGTGGTAAAGGTATGTACGAGCAGTATTAATTAAGATATTAGCCTAATATTTCACCTACATGACCAGAAATGACAAAAACAAACACAAATGTTGTCAAGATTCTTGCCTTGGAAATCTTTTCAGACAGTTTTTTGCACTCTTCTCCTTGATTTGTTTTAACTTTTGGCAGTTTATAGTACTCCAAATGTTTTTTCTCGATCCGACCGTTTAGTATAGCCCAAAACATGACAATAATTGACCATCTTCAGCAGCAATAATCAGCAAAATTTGCGAGTTCTGTTCAGTTCAGTGGCATTGTTTATGTTTAGGGCCGCCAATATGGCCAATTGTTGACACGTCGTAAAAACACTGTTAATGGAAGGCTAGAAACACTTCTGCTTTCAACAAACATTTTTGCTCAATGGGCCTCATTCATGAAACTGGCGTATATATATATGTATATATAATAAGTTAAGATGCAAAAGCCTCTAGATCCATCTGACGTATTTATTTAAAATTAGCATTTCTTTCTGACTACTTTGTATAGGTTTCTATACAAAGAAGTACTGGTACTTCTGATTGGGCTGAGGCTGGAATTTAGTGAGTTTGAAGTAAAAATATTTGATGGACATATACTACTTGTCAGGAGCATTCACTCAGTATCATTATCTAATTTCTGACAGAGATGGCTTTTAGCTGATTTATATGAGTAAATTCAAAGTAATTTGCCCATAAAACAGACCTTTTTCCGAAAATTCTTTTTTTTGGATTCAAAAATGCTTCGTAGACATCAGATTTGATAGTTAAACGTATGTTAATGAATTCAAATCATTCACGTTCGCTCATTCACAGTTAGCATAATCCCTGCCTATACAACTACGTAATTTATGTGTCCCGAAAACACAGTGGAATCTCCTCAAGTTTGGCTCCAGTATATTGCAAAAAAGACTAATAGGCCATATACCTAAAAATAATATTCAATTACAGTGTCTGTCCACCAAAGCCTTTTTAGCCAGCTGAAAAAATGCCAGGCGCTCTTCTGAGAATGGCCAGCTGGTGGCACTTCTCAACTTCTCAGTTGTTGTTCGCTCGTTGTGCAAATAGAATGGTAATGGTTGGTCAGTGTAGTATTGGTATTGTCCCCTCCTCCATTAATTGCACAGCTGGGTAAAAAGTGACAAATCAGTGTTGCCAAGTCTGCAGTTTTCCTTTGGAACTGGGCTACTTTAACACTGTTGCAGTTGTTTTTTATGTACACGGGTTGAATTGACCCCAATAACGTGATATTAAGCCCCGGAATACAATTTTTGACAAGTGGAACCCCGTCAAAAAATGTGTATTTTACCCCCTGACCTACTCTAAAACACGATTAGGCTAGTTTTGATTAGCAGTTGGGTCTGGTTTTGTTGTGAAAGCATGGCAACCCTGGGGCAAATGAACTTATTATTATGGTAGTGGATCAAAATTTTGTGTCATTAGTTTGCTAAAAAGAGCACAGAATATTTAATGCACCATTTACATGTGACAGGGAGCAGGTACATTACTTTCATACAAACTAATATTTTTTTTAAAAATACGACAGAATGGCAAACATTTTCATGAATTCGAAGCTTTATGTCAGAGCGGCTTTCTACCCAAAATCTCATTTTGCTTATGTTTTAAGAATGAGGCCAATTGTATTTAGTATCATGTACACATCAACATAATAACGGATGAGTGCATCAGGTTATTTGTGTACGCATGTAAGCGATCATGTTACGTGGCCTAACCACTATGGTCTAGCACAAAATGCCAGAGTTCACCCAGAGACTTAGGGTAATGTTACATACACACACACACTACTGCCCACAACACATATTCCAAGTGAGAAATCACATGAGCCGCAGACAAATGACAATGCTGATTGGCTAATGGCACCACAAGAGCATGAGCAGTCTCAGTCTCTTGCTAACCAGCCAAACCTTAACCCTAATGCAGTAGCCCGAGTAGTACTGTCTCAACCACAGTAACCATTAGGGTTGGGTATCGTTTGGGGTTTTTTTGATACCGGTGCCAAATCGATACTTTTAAAACGGTACCGGTGCCAAAACGGTGCCTGAACCGATACTTTTAAAAAAGCCACAAAGTGGTGGATGACACAAGAATATATTTTTATCGGACAAAAAAGTTCTTTAAATTGAACAATGTATTAAAAGTAAAAAAAAAATAAAAATAAAAATTAGTAGTACTATACATTATTAAGTCAATGCAAAACGCAACAACAATAAAACCTAAGCCACCTAACCCAACTACAATAATTTAACAGCTTAAAATTTCAGCAATTCTTTTGCAGAAATATGACTATATGTGATGAGATCTGGGAAAACCCGTCGGATGTCGCGGTGGGACGTTTTCAGGAAATTCGTTTTTCATTAAATTATTATTCTATAACATCTTGTCTATCATCTCTGAAAATATCTCTTCGAAATTCACTTGTTTAGTGCAGAAAAATAGACATTTATTGCAGCAAGCAGAAATGACTGTGTTTCTCCTATGTTAAGAACGCGCTGCGGAGGTGCTTTCCCTTAACACCACAAAAACAGTTAACCTATCAAAATAAACCACGTAACATATTTAGTAAAAGCGTATCAGTTCACATTCTCCACCAGTCCTGTGTAAAGTACGGCAAGCAAAGTTATTTATTTATTTATGTATTTATGTATTTATTTATTTTAATATTGTGAGATGGCGGAGCACAACAACGCCGTCTAAAGTACTGCAGCTGCTCACTTAACCGATCTTACTCGTCTCAGTCTGCTCAGTTTTGGTGATGTCAGTGCCCTAAATGATGTTACGGGCTATTTCACATCCAGAGATGAAGGATCGGATGATGAAGTTACTAAAGAGGAGTCGTCCGATGACAGTCTGTTTTATGCACAGTGCGCGAACAGTTGCGCTGCGCTCGCTTTTACTACAAGGTAGGCTGCATTATTTACTAAACATAAAATGGGTGATCAACGGAAAACAAACGTTAGTCTGTTTGTCTAATGATGCAGTAGCGCTCCTAACTTGACAGACAGCTCTCGTTAAACCCGTAAAGTGAAAGTGAAAGCCGTTTCACTTTAAAGCCGTTTTTCTCAAAATCCCATTCCTGAAAATCATCGCTATCAGCCAACCTAAGATAGCCATAACGTAGGTTATGTAAAAAATAAAAGTTTTGGAAAGGGGCCTGAACTCAGCTTTCATATGGTGTCAAAACCTAAAAAAGGTAAAATTTCACCATGTGTTGGGTTTTCCTAGATCGCATCACATATTTGCCGTCTCTGGCAAAATACGACACCTCTCCAGCTGATGTCTGCAAACTGTCAAACACGGTGCATCCCTCTGCTTTCAAGTTTATTCCACATACCATCAAATGTTTCATTAGGTTTGACGCGTTTTCCCCTTCACACGCAACTGCTGTAAAACATTTGCTGCACGTCGCAGTGTCTGAATCATTTCTCGTGAAATATAGCCACACTTTAGAATGTTTAGTTTTTGGCATTTTAAGTTAGACGCGTTTAATGTAGCTAGCTAAGCTAACGGCAAACCACCTGCTGCAGTCAGAGCAAGTGTAACGATAGTTGCAGCATTCACGCGCTTCTCGGATGGTCTCATTTCCAGACGATTTGTGCTTTTAATTCGAAATGTGAAAATGGATAGTAACTACAAAGATGTCTTGGATTTCTATCAACAAAGCTTTCTGACGTTCACGTGAGTTTTCTCATAAATTTTCTGATCATTCTGACACCCCATGAATGCAGTATTTAAATTTAACTAGCGATCATGCATGTTGATGAATCAATGCTTCTACATCCGTGTCATAGCACCAGAAGACAAATATTTCAATCGACAGTTCAGGCATTTAAGTGGCACCGAAATGAGGCACCGAAATTCGCGTTCTGATTCGGTCCGGTACATACCGGTCACATGGGTACCGGTGCCGTATTGGCACCGGGTTTCGGTACCCAACCCT
Source organism: Labeo catla (assembly GCA_012976165.1). NCBI lineage: Eukaryota > Metazoa > Chordata > Actinopteri > Cypriniformes > Cyprinidae > Labeo > Labeo catla. Next base: position 2,065,235 of record VONZ01000047.1, on the reverse strand, counting down.
AGTAACCATCCACCACACGTATGTTTCTCTGCCAACATCTTTAGGTTATTGTAATGTTTGGCATTTTTGCTGTTTGTGTTTCTTTCTTATTTATCTCTGATTATTTTGTCAGGGTGGCACAGTGATTGGCAGTGCTCGCTGTCAGGACTTTCGCTCTAAGGAGGGTAGAGCTAAAGCAGCATGTAACCTGGTAAAGTTGGGTATCACTAATCTGTGTGTTATTGGTGGAGATGGAAGCCTGACAGGCGCCAATGAGTTTCGCAATGAGTGGAGTGAACTGCTCCAAATCTTGCTGAAAGAAGGTAGGACTACATCACACAGTTATATATATACAATTGAAACCAGAAGTTTACATACACTTTGCAGAATCTGCAGTATGTTAATTATTATAGCGAAATAAGAGGGATCATACAAAATGCTGATGTTATTTTTTATTAAGTACTGACCTGAATAAGATATTTCACATGAAAGACATTTACATATAGTCCACAAGAGAAAATAATAGTTGAATTTATAAAAATGACCCTGTTCAAAAGTTTACATACACTTGATTTCTGCTACTGTGTTGTTACCTGAATGATCTGTTTTTGTTTGTTTGTTTAGTAATAGTTGTTCATGAACTGTTAATCTGCCCGCTGTTCTTCAGAAAAGTCCTTCAGGTCCCACAAATTCTTTCAAACTCTCACTGATGCTCCAGAAGGAAACACAATGCATTAAGAGCCGGGGGGGTAAATTTAACTTACTTGTCTTCTGGGAAACATGTAAGTATCTTCTGTAGCTTCTGAAGGACAGTACTTAATAATAAAAAAAAGATATTTATGCAAAATAAGAAAAATGCACACAGATTCATTCTGTTCAAAAGTTTTCACCCCCGGCTCTCAATGCATTGTTTTTCCTTCTGGAGCATCAGTGAGTGTTTGAACCTTCTATAATAGTTGCATCTTATTTTGGCAAAATAATTAACATTTTGCATATTCTGCAAGGTGTATGTAAACTTCTAGTTTCAACTCTATATATTATTGTCCGTTTTTCATAGAGATTTAGAGAGAAACACATGTTTGTTTGGCTTTGCTCACAGGTAAAATCACAGCAGAGGAGGCTAAACGTTCATCTCATCTGAACATCGTCGGGATGGTTGGCTCCATCGACAATGATTTCTGTGGCACAGACATGACCATTGGCACTGATTCAGCTTTGCACAGGATCATGGAAGTAGTGGATGCCATCACAACAACAGCTCAGAGGTACATACAAACACACATGTGCATATGGCACTACACAGTTGACAACACATTGATTTGTCTGTACTTATCTCACCTTTTGCAGTCATCAAAGAGCCTTCATTCTGGAAGTGATGGGGAGGCATTGTGGGTATGTTGCAGTATGGATGCATGGACATGCCATTTTGTTATTGTATGTTTCCATATTATCTGTTTTACAACAAAATCCATATCTCATGCCAATCAGTGTTTTGTAATTTGACTTGATTGATCATGAATTAGTTGCAGTAATATTGTTTATACACAAGGATACAGCCAGTGTTATTTTAGTATCGTTAAGTTATTATTTTTTTTCTTTAAATATTTTGAGTTTTAGTTTCAATTTAATTTTTAAAGTTTAGGTGTGTTTGTGTCATTTTTATTAGTTACTATTTTGTTTATTTTATTAGTTATTATTTTATTAGTTTTTCTCTTTCAGTACATTAAGTTATAGTTCTGGTTTGGAAAGTAGAATAAATAATTTTCTGTATAATTTATTTTTTATGTAAACAATTTTTTTAACTTTTTTTTTAATGCAATGTTTCTCTTATGTTCTGCCATTAACCGAGAGTGTATGTTTATGTGTGTATATAGATATTTGGCCTTAGTCACTGCCCTGTCATGTGGTGCTGATTGGGTTTTTATTCCTGAAATGCCTCCAGATGAAGGATGGGAGGATCATCTGTGCAGGAGACTTACCTATGTAACATCTATACACATTATAACTGCCTTATTTATCATCATAGTCAGCATCATCATCTGTCTAATGTCTTCGCTAATATGCTGTCTTCATTGTGCAGCAAAGAAGCATTGGGAATCGTTTGAATGTCATCATTGTGGCAGAGGGTGCTTTGGATCGCCACGGCAAACCTATCACTTGTGATATTATCAAGCACGTAAGCCCCTCATTGCTGCATATATACATGATCATTGTGATTTTTTTTTTATCAGATGGTGCTTAACATGACATTGACTAATTCTTCACATTTGTTTGTTTCTTTAGCTGGTCACTAAAAAGCTCGGCTTTGACACACGTGCCACTATTCTGGGTCATGTGCAGAGAGGAGGAACACCTTCGGCCTTCGACAGAATCTTGGTATGATCAGAACTCAGATTTGGAAAGTATTTTTTGTTTATTTGATGCATCTGTAACAAGGTCTTCCCTCGTCTGTCTTTCTGTCTTGTTCTCAGGGCAGTAGGATGGGAGTGGAGGCTGTGATGGCATTGCTAGAGGCCACTCCTGACACCCCTGCATGTGTGGTCAGTCTCTCTGGAAACATGGCTGTTCGACTGCCCCTCATGGAGTGTGTGCAAGTGGTGAGCAGGCATAGACACATCCTGATTTGGCTGCATAACTTTCTTATTTGATTTGTTTTGTTGTGGTCATCCAAATCAGCATGCTGTTCTCCCAAACTAGAAATGAACAGTATACACTGCCGTTCAAAAGTTTATGATCAGTAATATTTTTAATGTTTTTAAAAGACAGCATTTATTTGATTAAAATAATTGTGAAATATTATTGTAATTTAAAATACTGGTTTTCTATTTTAAAATCCTTTAAAATAGAATTTATTCCTGTGATGCAAAGCAGTTTTCAGTGTCACATGATCTTTCAGAAATCATTCTGATATGCTGATTTATTATCAGTGTTGAAAACAGTTGTACTGCTTAATATATTTTTTTGAACCTGTGATACTTTTTTCACGATTGTTTGATGAATACAACATTAAAAAGAACAGCATTTGTTTCATACAGTATGATGCTGTTCTTTTTAACATTTTATTCATCAAAGAAACCTGAAAAGTATATAAATCAGCATATTGATTTCTGAAGGATCTTGTGACACTAAAGATTGGAGTAATGATGCTGAAAATTCAGCTTTGCATCACAGGAATAAATTCTATTTTAAAGTATATTCAAATAGAAAATAACTATTTTGAATTGCAATAATATTTCACAATATTACTGTTTTTTTACTGTGTTTTTAATCAAATAAACACAGCCTTGATGAGCAGAAAAGTCTTATTTAAAAACAAAAAAACCTTAATGATCACAAACTTTTGAACGGCAGTGTATGTCTATTTTTCTTTTTTCAAATATTATTTTAATGTAAATTTATTTACATACTTCATAGTTCATAGGTTTATAAGTTATTTTTCTATAGAATTTGATATCAACTACAGTCAACAGTTTATATAAAAATGTTTTTGAAAAAAGTCTCCTAAACTTGCCAATACTGCTTTTATTTGAGCAAAAATACAGCCAAACAGCCAAAAAAATAAAAAGAACAGTAATTTTGTGAAATATTAATAGTTTAAAATGACTTTTTTCTTTTTTAATATTTGAAAAATTTTCCTGTGATGCTAAGCTGAATTTTCAGCATCATTACTTTATTCTTCAACGTCCCATGATCCTTCAGAAATCATTTTAATATGCTGATTTGGTGTTTAAGAAACATTTCTTATTATTATCAATGTTAAAAAAACACTTATGCTGCTTAATATTCTTGTGGAATCCAGTTTAATGCATCCTTGCTGAATAAAAGTATTAATTTGTTTTAAAAAACCTTACAGACTCCAAAACATTTATGGTAAAAATGTAGTATAATTATATATTGGTTTTAATGTATTATTCTTTTTACGGAGGAATACGGTATTTGATGCAGATGTTTTTTTTTGTCGGTTTATACCATTGTTAAGCAATTTAATATGTAATATCTTCCTGTTCTTGTTTTTAGACAAAAGAAGTGACCAAAGCTATGGCAGAGGGCAGATTTGAGGAAGCTGTTAAGCTCAGGGGAAAGTGAGCTCTTTATCTTTCTTTCTTTCTAATATAACAAATTAATCTTATGATTGATTTGCTGTTTCTCTTCTGCAGGAGTTTTGAGAACAATTGGAACACATATAAACTCTTGGCCCACGTGACTGCCCGAGACGTTAAGGTGTGTAACAAGCATCAATTTATCATGCAGTTTATCCCTTTGTTAGGCTTTACACCAGATTTCTATACCTTTTATCTATATCAGGGTGTCCGCGGGGTTGTAAAAGGTAGTAAAAGGTAGTAAATGAAATTAGCCAAAATTAAGGGCATTAAAAAGTATTAAAAAGTAATAAACGTCGTTTGACGAGGTATTAAATTTTCGAGCCCATTTTTTTTAGATAAATTTAAATTTGTGTTAAGTGCAGGCCTTTCTTCTAAAATTTGCGTGGATTAATGTATATGTTGAGAGTAGGACCTGAGCGATATCATGTGAGGTGGTGTTCGTTCGCGCGCGCGCCGGCGCAAACAAACTGGGTGCCCGGCTAGTTCGCTGCCAAACATGTAAGCGAGCTCGCTTCCGTTCCGTAATTAAATTAATGTAACCTGGGTGGGGGTGAATGGCGTCAAATCGCATATGGAATCAAATAGCCACCAAGCTAGGATGCGCGGACGTAGCGAGCATCTTCCCATATCAATGTTCTGCGCTACGGCTGCATCAACGACCTCAACATCGACTGCTCTCCCGATGCAAACCACTGCCAGCAGTAGTCCTAGCAGCATCGTCAACAGGTGCGTGACAGACATTGCGAGCTGAGGTGCTGTGGTGTTTAAACCTATGGTTTAGACCTAGCAACTAGAGCTGTAATCGGCCTTAAAAGTTAGGCCCGACAAGTATATTTTGATTGACAGCTTTTTAAAAGCCCGAACCCGTTTACAGCCCAACATTATTCAAATGTGCGCAAGCACACCGCTCTTTTGCCTTTTGTCAAGGATGAGTCAATTATACATGTTTTAATATAATTTATTAATGACTAACGTAGGCTATAAGCCACTTGGAACTTGGAACAAAGAAATAAAATAAGTCCTCTGGAACATCGTAACATCTTAGCACTCTAGCCGCGATCACACCGAACGCGTTTTTGCAGCGAGAAGCGCCTTTTTTGAATTGTTTTCTATGGTCAGTGAGCGTTATGCGCGCTGTTTATGCGCCCCGGGCGCCTCGCGTTTTTGCCGGAGCGCTCTGAGCGCCTGAAGTTGAAAAAAAAGCAACTCTGCGCGGAAAAGCGCCCGACGTCATCGCGGTTTTTTCCATTGTCCAATCGAATGAATGGAGAGGCGGGCCTTCTCTTGTGGTGACGAAAGTTTTACCGACGCTTAAAAAGTCGGAGACTGCAGTGATGGAGGAGAAACTTTTGGTGTCTATCGCGGGTTACCCGGAGCTGTATGTTTTAAGTTTTTTGCTGATATGACAGTTTACTTAACAGCTAAAAACCAAAGATTTTATAGCGCTTGCGCTATAATCCTTTGATTAGATTGACAGGACGGCTTATTTGATGGTTGCCTAGCAACATATAAAACCGCAACGCACTGCTCTTTTTTTTAAAAGTCACCAGAAAAAGGCAGTGCGGTGCGCCTCGCGTTTTTAGAACTAAAAAACGCGTTCGGTGTGATCGGGGCCTAAATAGGCATACACTTAGCCAACGCGCCAATAAAAAAGACTTTCTTATATTAAATTAAGATAAGTTCTAAATTAAGATGGGGTTTTGGCAGTAACTAAATTAAGATAAAGGCTCCGCGGGATTTGCTTCGCTACTTTTCTCCACAATCCCGCCTCAACGCGAGAGTGAATAGCAGCTGAAATGTAATAATTTCAGTAATAATTTGTAATAATGCCAACATTAGCCTATATACTCTGTCTACATTATGCATTTAAGACTCAATTAATATTTTGTTATAATTGAAAAACCCTTACTCACCAAGATTAGGGTACATATTTTTGTGGAGGAAAATGATTGAATCCACTGTAGTTTCAGTGTGGTCCTGCGCTCACTGATGGTGCGTCCAGCAGCGCTGAACACCCTTTCACTGCTGCTGTGACAGGCCGGGATGCACAGTACTGATCTGGCAAATTTTGCCAAAACGTAATCACCAGAGGCATGCCTCCGTTTCACCTCCTCAACATCAATTTTCGCATCTTTCTCGCGCTAATCGAAACGCATCACATGACCGCTCATTTACCGCGCAAGCCCGAGCCCGTGTACAATTACATAAATTAAGCCTGAGCCCGACCGAACCCGTTGGGTTCGGGGCAAAGATCTTCAGCTCTAATGCAATTGTTACTTTTTGACATTGATTAAAACTATGGACAAAGGCCCATTGTGACATCTTGATTAATCCCTCTGCTTTACTTAAATGTATCAGCTTGATTTATTTTAATAACACCTGTGCTTACTGCACCGCCACCTCTTTTTTAGATTGCTCACACATCAGACTTAGTGACTAATGATCTATGAAGAAGATGTCTCCTTCCTCTTCTGTCTTTATTTCTATTCTTATATCTGTGGGCAGTTTTTGAGTCCAGTGTTGATGTTAAGTTATAATGACCTTGTTACATTGTGATGCAGTATGTTATTCCATTTGGAAAGATATTTCATTTACGCCACTACAGTTACAGCTCTAAGTCGCGCTGGTATTAAAAATTTTTTTGAAGGTATTAAAAAGGTAGTAAAAGGTATTAAATTCAACTCAAGAAGTTCTGTATATACCCTGTATATATATTTGTAATTTCATTAGCTTTCTCTTTCCATCTTTCTCTCCTTGTTTAGAGTAATATAAACATAGCTATCCTGAATGTGGGAGCTCCGTGTGCAGGAATGAACGCAGCAGTCCGTTCAGCCGTCAGGATCGGTATCCTTCAAGGACACAACATGCTTGCCGTACATGACGGGTTCGATGGACTTGCAAACGGAACTGTAAAGTATTTAACATAAATGAAGAATCCATGAATCCATATAAAGAACTGCAGTCTATGTGATTTCATCTGTCTCCTGCTTTTCATAGATTGAACCAATGACATGGGGATGCGTGGGAGGCTGGACAGGCAAAGGCGGTTCTAATTTAGGAACCAAGCGGTACAACAGAGCTGTTCATTTAATTTATATTAATTCATTTTATAGCTCTGTAGAGTGCTTTAATATTCCAACCCAACTACATTACGGTTTGGGCATTCGTAATAGATTAGTAAGGGTTTTTTCTTTGTTGTTGTTTTTGTTTCTCCCTGCAGGTCACTGCCAGCTAGTATGATTGAAGAGATCAGTCTGAATATAGCCAAGTTTAACATTCATGCCCTGGTTATAATTGGAGGGTTTGAGGTTAGAAAATCCTAAATTCTACTTCAAAATATGAAGAAAAACATTATTTTTATTTGTCCATCTGCTACCTCGTCTTTCTGTTTCCTTCTTACATGCTCTTTCTTTTGTTTAGGCTTTTGTTGGAGGTTTGGAATTAGTGTCTGCCAGAGAAAAATATGAGGAGTTGTGTATTCCCCTTGTTGTTATTCCAGCTACTGTGTCTAATAACGTTCCTGGATCAGACTTCAGCATCGGTGCTGATACTGCTCTCAATACTATCACAACTGTGAGAAACTATAAAAAATTAATATACAATTCACAGACATGCTTCTCACTAACTTTGTGACCCTGGACCACAAAACCAGTCATAGTGGTCAGTTTTTTTGAAATTGAGATTTATACATCATCTGAAAGCTAGGATAAGACAATAATGGCTAAGATACAACTATTTGAAAATGTGCAGTCTGACGGTGCAAAAAAATCTAAATATTGAGAAAATTACCTTTAAAGCCGTCCAACTGAAGTTCTTAGCAATGCATATTACTAATCAAAAATTAGGTTTTGATATATTTATCATAGGAAATTTACAAAATGTCTTAATGCAACATGATCTTTACTTAATATCCTAATGATTTTTGGCATAAAAGAAAAATCGACAATTTTGACCCATACAATGTATTGTTTGCTATTGCTACAAATATACAAACATGCTACTTGTGACTGGTTTTGTGGTTCAGGGTCACATATGTATCTGTTTTTATGTCTTTAAAGACATGCGATAGGATCAAGCAATCTGCTGCTGGAACAAAGCGTAGAGTTTTCATCATTGAAACAATGGGGGGATACTGTGGATATCTGGCAACCATGGCAGGACTGGCTGCAGGAGCTGATGCTGCTTATATCTATGAAGACCCATTTGGCATTCACGACCTGGAGGTAAAACATGTTTGGTTAGATTTATGCTTAATTGAATGTGTGTGTATATATATATATATATATATATATAATATAATTTTGCTTGTTTTTAACTATTAAATGTCTGGTTGGGAGGTAGACAAATGTGGAGCACTTATTGGAGAAGATGAAGACCACAGTGAAAAGAGGCCTCATCCTTAGGTTGGTCATTCTGTCACACAATCTGTTTTTGCATCTTTTCGCAGTTAGTTTCTCCAGTAATCTAGACAAATAACTCGTACCAGCACTTTAAATAACATCAAACTGTTTTTTCTGTCATTCCCTCAGGAATGAGAAATGTAATGCAAACTACACCACGGATTTTCTCTTCAACTTGTACTCGGAAGAGGGCAAAGGCGTTTTTGACTGCCGCAAGAATGTGCTTGGCCACATGCAGCAGGTGTGTGTTTATACTATTGATAGTGTTCTTTGTTTTTAACATTATAACTGAGAAGAGATTTCTGTCATTATCTCTGGGCTCAATTACTAATTTTTCTCATGGTATTTTTTTAAGGGTGGAACCCCTACACCATTTGATAGGAACTTTGGCACAAAGATGGGTGCTAAAGCAGTGTTATGGTTGACTGATAAACTGAAGGAGTGTTACAGACATGGTGAGTGCACAGTCATTTCAATAAGTGGACAGCTGAGGAAAGGGATTTTAACCGGATTTGAATTGTGTTTAAATTTAAATTAGCACTGGCCATGTAAAAATAGTAACTGAACAGAGAGAGTGAATTATAAAAAAGATAAAAATGTCATAAAATGTATATAAAATGTTAATAGTCAACTTTAGGAGGTTGAAATAAATATTATATGAGATGTTTATAGATTCAAGTATTATTTTGTATTCATTTTATGAACTAATTTTGAACATTAAACATTTTTTATCTTAAATACAAATATTTAAAATAATGAGAAAATATACAAATAACATGTTTAACTATAATGAATTGAATATTAGTGCCAAAATTATGGTTTAACTGGCTTTTAATTGATGGTTATAATTAAGAAGGGTTTAAAGGCCAAAATGACATTTAAAGTGTTTTAGGTAGCTAATTTTCATATTAGGTTAATTTTATCTTAGAAAATAGCGTAACACATCTAATAGTTCTCACAACCTTTAAAATGATGGTTCACCCAAAAATGAATATTACCCCGTGATTTATTCACCCTCAAGCCATCCTAGGTGTATATGACTTTCTTCTTTCAGACGAATACAGTCAGAGTTATATTAAAAAATGTCCTGGCTTTTCCAAGCTTTATAATGGCAGTGAATGGCTGTTGAGGTTTTGGAGTCCAATAAAGTGTGTCTATCCATCATAAAAAGTGCTCCATTTGGCTCCAGGGGTGAATAAATGCTTTCTGAAGTGAATCGATGTGTTTGTATAAGAAAAATATCCTTATTTAAAACTCTTTAAACTGATGAAGCTAGAGACTACGATTTATGAAGTTTTAATTATGGATATTTTTGTCACACAAATGCATGGATTCACTTCAGAAGGCCTTTATTAAATCACTGGTGCTGTGTGGAGCACTTTTTATGATGGATGAATACACTTTATTGGAATTCAAAATTCCAACACCCATTCACTGCCATTATAAAGGTTTTTTTTTTTAATATAACTCCAGTTGTATTCGTCTGAAAGAAGAAAGTCATATACACCTAGAATGAGGTAATTTTCATTTTTGGAGGAACTATCCCTTTAATGCACATAAAACCAATGGGGCACCAAAGTATACCGTATTCATGGAAAATGCATTACATATGAACCTGACCTGTTTGTGTGAATAATGTTCTCTTTTTGTCTTTCCTTAAATGTCTTTCACTCATATCATATGAGCAGGCCGTATATTTGCTAACACACCGGACTCTGCCTGTGTTCTGGGAATGAAGAAGAGAGCCATGATCTTCCAGCCTCTTTCTGATCTCAAAGAGGACACTGACTTTGAGTGAGTGATCCCTCTGTTTCATTTCATTGTACACATTGTCATTCATTGAGTGAATCCTACCTTATCACTGCATCCTCATGTGCTCACGCTGCCTGTTTCTGTTCTAGACATCGTATACCGAAGACTCAGTGGTGGCTGAAGCTCAGGCCCATTCTTAAGATTCTGGCCAAATACAAGATCAATTTGGACACCTCAGAGACTGCTACGATGGAGCACGTTATCAAGAAGCGAGGAGCAGTCTAGACAACACACACATACACAATTACAGTGAGATAGAAAGGTTTATGAGCCATATGATCTTAGTATAAAACAACATTCAGTTGATCACCCTCATGTTCTTCCATAACAGTATGAACACAAAAAGAAAATATGGGTAACATGAGTGAGCAAATAATGACAGAATTTTCATTTTTGGGTGAACTATGCCTTCAAGTACAAAACCCCACTAATAGACATTTTTTCAGTATCAATTGGATTTTTAATTTTGAATCCTGTCATCACTAAAATGTACTATTGTTTGAAAATAAATAAAACTGACTAAATGCAACCTGCATATTCACTGAACACAGAAAAGAGATATTTGAACAGTCATATTAATATCAGTTGCTGAAGAAAAACTTTTTTTTAATGTGGACGTAAGCCTACGGGTGAGATTTCTGGTTCATTAGCCCCTGTAGATGGTTTACACTAAGTTAACCAGATGCACAGCCATATTCTTGGATGTAAACAACAGCATTGACTGCACAGTTAAAGAGGTCCTATTATGCTATTTTACAAAGTCTTGATTTTGTTTTGGAGGTGTATTAGAACATGCTTTCATGCTTGGTGGTTTGAAAAACACATAATTTTTAACATAATTTACTTTATTACAATACATCTCTCCCAGCCTGGCACATAAGGCTCGATTAGTTCTGGGTTCCGCCTTCCGAAAAACAAAATGTGTTGTGATTGGTTAGCTGTCCCACTGCATTGCGATTGGCAAACAGCTTAGACGGTATTTCAGTACTGCCACGCCCCTTATCAAAGAAGCGAGTTCTGTGTACAACTGTTAGCAAGCTAGATTAAAGTGATTTTTACGTTTTAAATATGGATATTTTTCTTACAAAAAGGCATCGATTCGTTCCTGGAGTCCTTTGTTAACCCACCAGAGCTTTGTGAGGCACTTTTTTTTTATGGATGGATGCACATTATTGGACTTGTTTTGGACTGCTGAGGAGAAACGCCCGTCTATGCCATTCTGAAGCTTGGGAGTGCCGGGATAAATTTTAATATAACTCCGATTGCAGTCCTCTGAAAGAAGGAAGTCATATACACCTAGGATGCATTGAAGGTGAGTAAATTATATGCTACAGTAGTGCTGGGTCCTATCATCAGCTTACGAGATACACAATATTATCATGCTAATGTATTTAATTATTTACATAAGTAGTTTCATTGCCCGAAACCAGCTCCAGCATAAGGCCAAAAGCCGCCTAACATTATCAAAAAACATCATCACTGATCAGCCTAGCCTATTCTAGTGCAAGTTTATGCATTTTAAAAAACACTGGCTTTATAAGTGAAGCTAATGTTATGTACACTGTATGATGAATAAATCAATTACCACACATTGCACACGTATGCGGCGCGTTATGGCTCTGACGTGGCAACCGGAGTAGACCGCGGCTTCAGCATGTGTTTCGACCCCCTGTACTGCACAGGTCTGCGGCGCGTTACTGCCCTGAAGCGGACACTCTACTCAATGCTTGTGTTTATACCCGCCGCGCTGTGGCTCATTGAAGCGGTTCTCCACGCTGCATCGCTAATATTGGGCTAATCCCCCCACCTCGTCCCTACCCTCTCTCCAACAATTAGAATTTCCGTGGGCGGGATTTAATTTAACGATATTATAATGGACCGTTTTGTGACATCATTGCATGCGGGAAAACAAACTTGTAAGTGTTAGTCCAAAGGATCAGTTCCTTGTAGTTCTTGAAAAGGGATTTTTTAAAAAACGAAACACTTTGAGATTTGAAACTCTGTAGATCTTTTTTATGCCCACAGATACACACCACACACTGACTAAAGTTAAAAAAGTGAAAAAGCATAATAGCACACCTTTAATGTACTACTGAATACGTTGTTATGCTAATTTATGCTGTCTAAACCACATAAAAAAGCGTGTGGAAGCTGCTAAATCATATAGAAAATGACTTAGCATTTAGGAAATGGTACAATATTTTGACAAACTAAAGTTAATAGGTGGTAAAGATACATCTGAGTAGTATAACTTAAGATATTAGCCTAATATTTCACCTATCTGACCAGAAATAAGAACAAACACAAATGTTGTAAAGATTCTTGCCCTGGTTCAGTTTGACCAACCACAGACATTACTTCTTCCTCAAACAGTTTTTGCACTCTTCTCCCAGATCTGTTATAACTTTTGGCAGTCTATAGTACTCCAAATGTTTTTCCTGGTCCGACTAATTAGTAGAGCCGAAAACATTAATAATCAACAAAATTTGCAAGTTCCGTTCGGTTCAGTGGCATTATGTTCAGTGCCGCCAATATGGCCGATTGATGACGCTCGTGAAAAGAGAAGAATAACAACGTGCAGCAAACGGTAAAACTATTTCTACTGCAAACCATTGTGCTCACAATTAAATACATTAAATATGGTAAGACGCACTAATTTACAAAATCAAGCAGCACAACAAGCTGTTTTGTACAGGTAAAAATAGCTGGACGTGGATGAGACCGGAAGCCAGACAGACAAAATGTATTAAAATGGCCGCGTCCACTCTTACAGGATGAATATTATGGGATATATTACATCCCATCTTACCATACATCCTAGTTTTCATCCGGTATGCTCAAGATCGTCATTGAAACCCTTCCAGAACAGTCTTGAATAGTCACATTCATTATATTCATGTGGTAAAGATGCTTGTCTACAGGTGTGGTGTTATATACATTATTTTATCATTAAAGACTCAAAAAAACACTACTAAAGAAGTTAACAAACATGTACAATAGCAGTAAACCGATGCCACGCTAAAGAGATCACAAGAGCGCCGCCATGTGGCGAAAATGTTCTTAGTAACAGTAATAATCTAGTAAAACGTATAACTGCTCTTGATATTTAATATTTATCAAAACGTTATTTACAAAAATAACTACTCGCTTCTTATCAAATCTTATAGCTTTGCTTGAGCAAATAGCTTGCTATTCTCATCTTATTTGACTATTTTTAAGCGTGTTGCATTTGCCTTGTTGGGGAAAGTTACGAAAGTACAACACAGACAGGCAGACAGACAGATAAAATCTAGAGAGGAAGAGGAAGAGGTGAAGTGGCCACATTATTCTTGTATCGTTTGCAAGCCAACTCGGTGATGATGTGATCGATACGCAGTGTCTCAAATCCTAAAGCGCTACCTGTCTAGACAACATGTTTAAACATCATAAGCGCGCAACATTTTCGGGAATCACATACACGCGTAGTATTTGTTTTGGCTCACATCTGCGATACCTGCCCAAATATGTTGCACCTGCCTGGAACGACCAAAAATGCTGTCTAGGTAGGAAGCGCACTAGGTTTTGAGACACAGACATGCCGATGAGAGCGACGATGACGCCTCCAGTGACGCTTTGAATGAGCTTTTACACGCTCCGCACGACATCTACCATTTAAGGTAAGAGACTCAATTTAAATGATTTTAAAAAAGATAATCAATTTCGTTGTGTTGAAGATTAAGTCATTATAAACGAGTAGATTTTTGTTAATGCTTTTGTTAATGTTTTTGTAACAGTTTGTAAAGTCAATTTTTAATTAGCAGAAAAGCACATTTCTGTTGGGCTGAAACTTAATTACTGATTGGGCGTACCACTTCCTTTAAAGAAAATAAATACATCAAGTAAAATAAATGGCAGCCAATAAATAAGTATACAATCATTTAAATACACAGCCTATATAGGTAACTTGAAATTTGGCATTTTCAGTTTTTCAAAGGGTTAAAAACTGTTTACATGACACAACTCTACTATATAACATGGAAATACTATGGGCACAATGAACGTAATATGTAATTTCTTAGGGATAACTAGACATTGATATTGTTTTTAGACTAATCAATTACTTATAATACCATCATATAGTAACTTCAACGCGTATAGGATATTGTGTTAAAAGCGGATAGGGCTTTTTTCCTATCTAGCTTGTACGCCAAAACAGTTTTCTAGTCAGAAAAACACCAAAATGCATACAAACTGTCATATTAAAACTTACTGCATAACTTATTTCTGGAGGTATTTGGTTATTGTAACAAACTGTAATTTATTCCAGCATGTTTTTATTTATTTTATTATTTTAGCTGTTGTCTACAATATGGAATGTACAAGAAATCTGTCATTTTATTTTTTTGTGAGCCCTGTGCTATGTTAAAATGGCGTATATACTGCTTACTTTAATAAAATATGAAATGAAACGCCTCAGGCGCAGTTATTCTGTTTCTTCTCCGAATGTTTCCGTTACTGAAAGAAGGTCAACCCTAACCTGAAAATGTAAGAATCTTCTTTTCACTTGCTTTTAAAGAAAGAACAGCGGTTGCACGTCCTACTTAGTGAAAATACAAGAAAGTGTGTTTCACTCTTAGAATTTTTGTCTCTCACCCGGTCTGTGCGTCTGTGCGGGTTAAATCATGAACGACGATTACAAAAGAGGAAGAGTTACATTCTGTGGTTTTGTATTTTGTATGTCTGTCTGTCGCCTCGTTTTAGAGGCATGCAAACTTCCATCTTGTAACGCCTGACTCATTGTCAGGTGTCTGGTGTTAAGTACGTTCTCATGCATAAAAAAAAGAACAGAATGCGGTCTGGTGGAAGCTCAGTGTTGTTTTTACATAACGTATATTTAACTCTGTTTCTTTTAATTCATGTGCCTGTCATATGGTGTAGTTACGAAAGTGTAGAAATTCATGTTTTTGTGTGTGTTGTAAACTGTGAAAAGAGAACAGCAG
Organism: Labeo catla; assembly: GCA_012976165.1. NCBI lineage: Eukaryota > Metazoa > Chordata > Actinopteri > Cypriniformes > Cyprinidae > Labeo > Labeo catla. Next base: position 2,049,962 of record VONZ01000047.1, on the reverse strand, counting down.
ATATGAGTTACTAAAAATAAGACACAATGTGATTTGTTTCTGATCCCAAAGAATGTGACACTTGAAAAAAATAAATTACTTAATTGTTATTTAAGGTGCTGCTGCTTATTCTTCTGAGCCAACGATTATCTCATCCTAGAGCTTTAAAGCTACAACCACCAAACACCAGTCAGACCTTCAGTCTGTTCTTAAGTTAGCTGCTATATGTGACCCTGGACCACAAAACCAGTCTTAAGGGTCAATTTTGACCAATGTATGGTTTGTTAGGATATGACAATATTTGGCCAAAATGCAGCTGTTGGAAAATCTGGAATCTGAGGGTGCAAAAAATAAATAAATATTGAGAAAATTGCTTTTAAAGTTGTCCAAATTAAGTTTAACAATGCATATTACTAATCAAAAATTAAGTTTGGATATATTTACGATAGGAAATATCTTCATGGAACATGATCTTTACTTAATATGCTAATGATCTTTGGCATAAAATATCAGTATTATTTTTGGTTATTGCTACAAATATACCTGTGCTACTTATGACTGGTTTTGTGGTCCAGGGTCACATGTATTTTTTTTTTAACTGATCCAACTTACGGTTTTCATTAACGGATGATTAAAATTAAAAAAAGTCCCATAGACTTGCATTGAGGGGGTCAAAACGTAGCCTACAAAAAGAAGTCTTAAATTTCCGGTTTCACAGACAAGGCTTATGTGTAGTCCCAGACTAAAATGTAAGTCTGAGCTGTTTCAGTTGAAAGAAACTTGCACTGACTGCTGTTAAAATATATCAGTGCCTTTGTTTTGTCTGAAGATGCACTCCAGTAATGTTTTTCTAAGGCATGTTTATAAAAATTACTTAAAGGGGTCATCGGATGCTAAGTTCACTTTTTCATGAACATTAATGTGTGTTGGCAGTGTATGTACAAATCTACCCTATAATAAGTGGTTTTTAATTAATCTGTAAAAATAATATCCCCTTTTTCAAATCGAGCCGTTCTCAGAGGCCTGTCGGTATGCCGTCACACAGACAGAGGCCACTCCCACGATAGTTGATTGACATGAGCTCTTACCTCAGACCAGCTGTCACAGTCCAGTAACTTTCCTTGTTTCGATGCTGAAGCAGGGATGTAAGTTAGACAAGAATATCTCCGATTGAGCGATTGAGGTGTTGTGTTGCTGGATGTAATAATGAACATAGTGGTCGTCATTTACTCCCGACATTTGAGCCGCTGAAGATGCAGTGGATTTGTTTGTGAAGGGAATGCACCTCCCGATCTACATATATCCGTCTATGTTCGCGTGAATCATTCATGATCCAGCTTCACTTACAGCAGAAGTGTGTATAAGCGTTTTTTTTATGAATCTTTGTGATCACCTTTTTTTATAACGTGGTGGTTAGGAGGTTTAGCGGCTAAACGCGGCTAAATGTGGCTAAATGCGGCTAAAGTAAACAAGATCGTCATTCCACAGAGAGAAGAGAGGGGCGGGGTGAGCAGAGCTCATTTGCATTTAAAGGAACAACCCCTTGATGATTTTTGCAGAGCTCATTTTGACAAGGTTAAAAGGGTGTTGTTTTACAAAACCATTGAGAATTTTTAATTAGAGTATATTAGAGACCTTTCATTAAGACCCTAAAGAATCATATCAACTTGTGGAAAATGGGCATCCGATGACCCCTTTAAATGTCCAAACCAAACTATGGCCCAATTGTGGCTTAGTCTAAGCCCTGTCTGTGAAACCAGGCCATAGCGTGTTTAAGCTGTCTATCACTAGCAAAGCTTAATGACTGTCCTAGAACAACATGCTAACTCATGCTAGCAACATACTAAAACATGTTAACAATATGTTAATCATGCTAAAACATGAAAACATGTTCAACATGCTAATCATGCTAAACATGCTAACAATGCTAAAACATGCAACAAACATGCTAATCATGCAAGAATGTTTAAGCTGTCTATCACTAGCAGAGCTTAGTGACTATCTTAGAAAAACATGCTAAATCATACTAGCAACATACTAAAACATGTTAACAATATGCTAATCATGTTAATCATGTTAAAACATGCTAACAGTGCTAAAACATGCTACAAACATGCTAGTCATGCTTTAATATTCTAAAGCATACTATAGACATGTTAATCATGCTAGAAATAAGCTAAAATCATGCTCAACATGTTAATGCTAATCATGACAGAAACATGCAAGCAATATGTTAATCATGTTAGAAAAGTGCTATCAACATGCCAATCATGCTAAAAAAATGTTAGCAACATGGTGACAACATGTTAATAATGCTAAAAAACGGCTAGCAACATACTAATCATGTTAACAGCAGGCTAATCATGTTAGAAACATGCTGGTAACATGGTTAACATGTTAGAAAAGTGCTATCAACATGCTAATCATGCTAGAAAAATGTTAGCAACATGGTGACAACGTTAATAATGCTAAAAAATGGCTAGCAACATACTAATCATGAACAACAGGCTAATCATGTTATAAACATGCTGGTATCATGCTAACAACAGGATAATCATGTTAGAACCATGCTGGTAACATGGTAGCAACATTCTAATCACGCTAGAAACATGCTAGCAAGATACTGACATGTTAATAATGCTAAAACATGCTAATCATGCTAGTAGCATGCTAATTGTGCTAACAACATGCTAGCAGCATGTTAACAACATATTAATCGTGCTAAAACAGGCTAACAACATGCTAATCATGTTAGAAACATGTTAACAACATGCTAATCATGCTAAAACATGCTTATCATGCTAGAAACATGTTAACAACATGCTAATCATGCTAACCCTGGTGAAAAAACCAGCATATGGTGGTAGCTATGTTTTGATGCTGGGATGCTGGTTAGGTATGTTTTGGTGCTGGTTTAAGCTGGTCCTTTGCTGGTTTATGCTGGTCATGTTGCTGGTCAAGGACCAGCATAAACAGGGAAAACATGCTAATCATGCTAGATGTTAAATCATGTTAGCAATGTGCTAAAGCATGCTAGCAACATGTTGTCAACATCTATCTGTAAACTTTCAAACTTCAAGCTTTTACAACTTCTTTAATATTTCACACAAAGATTTTTCAAGCCAACTTCAAAATTTATTGTCATCTAGTTTTCATTTAATATTGATAGAGAAACAATTTGTGTGAAAAGAAATGGTGAAAGAAGTTTGCTTTTATGGATGGTATCATGGAGATAAATTATTAGTACAGGTATATTTCATATTAGGATATGTCAAATTAAGAAATGTTGATCAAATGAACTCAAAATGAACATTTTGTCATTGTAACCTTAGAAGTATAATAAAACTCTCTTTTTTTCTGCAGATGAAGGCTGTTTTGATAGCTGTGATGGTTCTTTTTCACTGTTTGGGTCAGAGGTGTATCCTTGGTAATGCACTTTATCTCTTTAATCACATTCCGTTTTTTAAGGGTAAATCCAGTCTTATATTTGAAATGTCTGTAAATTTTAGGGCAGGAACCGCTTTGCCAATCTCACTCATCATGTTCCGAATGTATAAGAAGTCCTGGCTGTGCGTGGTGCACACAGATGGTAAGTTATATCATGCAAAGGAATGAGTTTGAATCTGCTGCTGCTGCAAAAAACAAAACAAAACAACAGTTTTCTATGATCAGGAAAGAAAAGGTGTCAGTCTTTGTCAGGTAGAGAGAACTGAGAAAAGAGATCATTGAGAAACAAAGAATCCATTATACATTTAGTTGTATAAAGTTGCACTTTGCCTTTGTGCTCTTTTAAAAGCTCTTTTCCTGCTGTGGTACCTGTGGCTGAGCATGTTTTTTGGTGCAAACTAACTAGCTGCTTTTTTAGCAGTTCATGCTGGCACACTTTTACACGTTCTCACACAGTGACCTTCTTGGTATTGTCTGTCAGCTGTTTCCTAAACTAAGCAATGCAAGCAGTGTTACAACACTATATGTAATCTGTTGTAGCTTATCTGTTGTGAACATGTCGTCTATTATTTCCTGATTTTAACGTTTAAAATGGAGCAAGCTCAACGTACTTTTAGTTCATTTTAAAAAACATCATAGGTATGCAGTTAGGCTACTTTATATTACATACACTACCAGTCAAAAGTTTTTGGACGGGAAGATTTTTTACCAAGTTCACTAAGCCTGCATTTACTTGATCTAAAATACAACAAAAACACAAAAAAATTAGAAATATTTTTACTCTTTAAAATAGCTGCTTTCTATTTGAATATATTTTAAAATGTAATTTATTCCTGTCATTTCAAAGCTGAATTTTTAGCATCATTACTCCAGTCACATGATCCTTCAGAAATCATTCTAATATTCTCATTTGCTGCGGAATGTTATAGTGTATAATGTTACAAAAGCTTTTTATTTTCAGATAAATGCTGATGTTTGGATTTTTCTATTCATCAAAGAATCCTGAAAAAATGTACTTAAATGTTTTAAATATTGATAATAAATTGATAAGTGTTTCCTGAACAGCAAATCAACATATTAGAATGATTTCTGAAGGATCATGTGACACTAAAGACTAGAGTAATGATGCTGAAAATTTGGCTTTGATCACAGGAATAATTACATTTTTAAAGAATATTCAAATATAAAGCAAATATTTTAAATAGTAAAAACATTTCACAATATTACTGCTTTTGCTGTATTTTGTATCAAATAAATACAGGCTTGGTGAGCAGAAGAGACAAAAAAAACATTTAAAAAAATCCTACCGTTCAAAAACTGGTAGTGTACATATACCATTTGTATGTTTTTAAAACCAATAAATCAGTAAAACAATCAAATAGACATTTATCACATTTTTAAATATGGATAAATGGGAAAAATATAAACAATTTTATAAAAATTAGAAATCAGTTATTAAACTTTAAAGAGAATAACCCCAAATAGTAAAAGTAAAAACAGTTGTTAGCTTAAATCATTATTTCTATTAATTATTCTAATTTGACCCCTTAATATAATTTGATGTAGGTTGATTCAGTTTATAAACATTATTATATAATTTTAAGTATTATTTTTAACTTGAAGAAAACAGGTCAATTTAGATGTTACCATGTGAAGCACAATTTTTCAAGTTACCAAGCTACAAAATAAAAAAGTAAATAACAAATTAAAAACACAAAAACACTTTGTAAACTGTAAAAATATATTTTTTGAAGTTGTAAATAAAAGATTATTAAAACAATTGTTGGAATATGTTTTACAAGAAAAGTTCATGTTTACTTGCCATGTCTTCAGGATTATTTACTAGCAAAATATGTGTGTGAAAACTGCTTCTAAACCATTTTTTAAAGTGGTAATTTTTATTTATTTATTTCATAAATGATTGTGCTTGTAATGCAAATTTCCTTGTGATGCAGGACTTCCTGAAATCAGGTGAGTCAAATGAACGGCGATGTGATTCTTTCGAGTCTCTGAAGAACAGGAAATGTAACGCGGATCATGTGATCAACCCTGTAAAACATCCTTTGACCAATGTGAAGAACAGTGACCTTAGCGACGATCTTGAAAACGTGGTCCAACTCAGACCTCAGAATGTCAACATTACACTCAGAGTTGGTGAGTTTAAGACTTCTGCTCAGACATACAACAGCATGCTGCAACATACTGTATTAGCTTAAAGCCATATTCAGAGCATTTACACTTCAGCGTAATTATAGATGTAGATGTAATATTATACAGCAAAAATGTTCAGTCGTATCTTACACATACAAATAATACAGATTAGCCACATTAAAACTATATACAAAACAACAATATTTCTGCAGTCGCCAAATTGTTTTCTGAGATTCTGTTTCTTTTAAATGTGTAGGAGTTCCATTTGAATTCACAGTTGAGTTTAAGAGGGCTCAAGGTTACCCTATAGATCTGTACTACCTGATGGATCTGAGCTATTCCATGAAAGATGATCTGGAGCAAATTAAAACCTTGGGGCAGAAAATCCTTAAGAAGCTGAAGGACATCACAGAGACCATCCGGATTGGTGAGACTAAAGGCTAACTGAAATACTAACATTAATGGTGACAGGCCAGTTATGAGTTTTCAACATCATAAACAGTAATTAAGTAATTCACAGTTGTTGAAAGTGCAATGAAATCTACTGGATTACAGACAATTCTAGATAAAATGACTACACATTAGTGTATTTCCAGAAAAATATGTTATGTTTATATATTGATATGAATATAAATATATATATATATATATATACATGTAAATACATGTAACATATTTTCAAAATCTATACTGTATGTGTGTGTACATATACATATGTATATATATAATAGGGGTGTAACGGTACACCAATGCCAGTTCGTTACATACCTCAGTTTGAGGGTCACGGTTTGAACAGATTTCGGTACAACAGAAAAAAACAAAAACAAATCTACTATGCTAGGTTTCTTTTCATTTATTTTAAACAGACAGTAGTACCAATTACATTTTTTTATCTACATGTATAAATACTAAATATTATATCAAATTAATGTCATATATAGGCTATAAAATCTTTAGTACATATATACATACAAGGAATAAACACTTGAAAAAGAGAACCAAAACTTGACAAGAGAAAAAACTGTGCGACACATAACATAGCCTATATTTGCTGAGTTTCAGTTCATTTTGTGACAGAAAGGAAACTCATATGGCAGGAAGCGACATTTGTTTTTTGTTTAAATTGATTTTGTTGGTATGAGGAAAGTTGAAGTAATCGTGCCGCCGCACAGAAAGACAGAAAAATATCAGTTCCAGGCTTCTAGCTTTGCTAACTTGACAGTGCAGTTGGTACTTTATCAAAATAAAACAGTGAACCAAACATCAGCGCGTCTCACTGTTTCACCATTAGAACACGACTGAAGTACAAAGTCTATAATTCACATAATAAATAATAGTTTAGCATTTGGATACAACGCAAATATTGCAATATTATGGACTATTTGGATTTGTTCCGAATGAGAGAGGTAGGGTACAAGAGCCTTTAAAATTACGTTATACTCCTTTGTCAGTGAGAGACGCATTCAGAATCAGCACGTTCACTGTCTAGTGGTCTTTGTTTTCAAGTGCGCAACTCCTGGCATTCGCTGTTCTTCTGCTGGTGGTTATCAAACAGAGTTACATTACTGCAGGCGCCCCCTTCTGGATTAAGGGTGAATTGCCTGTATTTGTTGTAAGGCCTTGTGCACCGAACCGAGGTGTGACGGTTCGGTACGAATGCATGTATCATTACACCCCTAATATATAATAAATATACACAGTACACACACATATTATGTAATCAAAAACTTATTTTACTCTTGTTTAAAAGTCTTTTGGCAAAAAAAAAAATAAAAAAAAAAAAATATATATATATATATATATATTTCTTTGGCAAGTTGACAGTAAAGGTGACAGTACAGTATTTTATAATGTTACAAATAATTTCCATTTTTTTTTTTTAATTCTGTAACTCTCTATTCATAAAAGAATCCTGAAAAGAATCTTAACTGATCATCAAAATTGATCATTTCGGTAACACTTTTCACAGAGTCATTTATTAACATTAGTTAATGTATTAACTAACATGAATGAACAATGAACAATACATTTATTACACTATTTATTCATCTTTGTTGATGTTAGTTAATTTTAAAAAACAGTCGTTCATTGTTTATGTTAGTTCACAGTGCATTAACTAATGTTAACAAACACAACTTGTGATTTTAATAATGGATTAGCAAATGCTGAAATTAATATTAACTAAGCACCAAATCAGTAGATTAGAATGATTTCTGAAGTAATGTGGAGTGTGAAGGCATTAAAGTGGTGTAATGGCTGCTGAAAGTTCAGCGTTGCCATCACAGGAATAAATTTAATTTTAAAATATATTAAAGTAAAAAATAGTTATTTTAAATTCTAGTGTTTCTTTAAGTACTATTAAATATTTCACAGTGTTGCTGTTTTACTGTATTGTATTTTGGATCAAATAAATTATTCTAAAGATAAAAAAAATCTTACTGATGCCTAGAATATACTTCATTAAAACATAAAAATTAAAATTGAATTAAAATAGAACTATTTGAACTTCAGTTCAAAAGGATTAGTGCTATATTACTGTGATACATCCTAAGCTCTTTCTCCGTCTTTCAGGTTTCGGGTCTTTTGTTGATAAGGAGATGTTGCCGTATGTCAGTCAGGTGAAGGCAAGACGTCAGAACCCCTGCCCCAATCGCATAGATACCTGCCAACCAGCTTTCAGTTTTAAGAATGTCCTGCCCCTGACTGACGATGCCAGCGAGTTTGAACGAGAAGTTAGCAAACAGAAGATCTCTGGCAACCTGGATGCTCCTGAGGCTGGTTTGGATGCCATCATGCAGGCTGCGGTCTGTAAGGTGAAAACTGTGTGTTACCTGTGTGTGGTCTGTTGTGCATCTAAAGAATCAGATTTGAACTGATCATTTTAAGCCTCAACTAACCCTAGTAGCTACATGAATAAAAGACTTGTTTTTCATTTCTCACCACAGGATAAGATCAAGTGGGGTGATGTGACACGGATCTTGGTTTACACGTCTGATGATACTTTCCACATGGCAGGAGATGGACGACTAGGTGGTGTCTTTCAGCCACATAATGGACAGTGTCATCTTAATGTTGATGGTTCCTATAATGGAAAAGCCTATGTGAGTATTGCACATTTAATGATGAACATTCTTTGTGTCGAATTCGAAATTTTGCTTTAAGGGCAATTTAAATGGTATGATTTTGTATATGAAGACATATAATCATTTTATTTTGTCCTACAGGATTACCCATCAGTGGGTCATGTATCTAGAGTTCTGCAGGACAACAACATTCAGCTCATATTTGCTGTGACTGAGGATATCTATCCAGCATATAAGGTTTGAGGGAATTACATCGCTGTTTAAATGTTTGGGGTTAAAAGAAATAGCACTTTTGAAATAAATAGCACTTTTATTCAGCTGGAATGCAGTAAACACTTCATGGTAAATTGCGAATTTCATGTTATCAAATAAAGTTGAGGTCAAAAGTTTACATACCCCTTGCAGAATCTGCAAAATGTTAATTATTTTACCAAAATAAGAGAGATCATACAAAATGCATGTTATTTTTTATTTAGTACTGACCTGAATAAGATATTTCATGTAAAAGATGTTTACAGGCCACAAGAGACAAAAAATGGCCCTGTTCAAAAGTTTTCATACACTTGATTCTTAATACTGTGTTGTTACCTGAATGATTCACAGCTATGTGTGTGTGTGCTTTTTAGCGATAGTTGTTCATGAGTCCCTTGTTTGTCCTGAACAGTTAAACTGCCTGCTGTTCTTCAGAAGAATCCTTCAGGTCACACAAATTCTTTGGTTTTTCTGCATTTTTGTGTATTCAAAGCCTTTCCAACAATGATTGTATGATTTCGAGCTCCATCTTTTCACACTGAGGACAGCTGAGGGACTCATATGCAACTATAGACCATTTCGCTATATGTAAACATACTGGTCCCGATACACTTCCTGTTTCTTTTTTTTTACTTTACACAAACATCACAAAAAAATACAACCAACATAACATTTGACTGGATGAAAATGTTACATTAGCATCTTTAAGATGTATTTCTAAATGTGAAAAAAAAAACAAACAAACAAAAAAAAAAAACACAGGAAGCGCTTCTGGACCAGTGTTGTTTACATCAAGCGAAATGGTCTATTACAGAAGGTTCAAATGCTCACTGATGCTCCAGAAAGTAACAGGATGTATTAGGAGCCAGGGGTGGAAACTTTTGAACAAAATGAAGATGTGTACATTTTTCCTATTTTGCCTAAATATCAGATTTTTTTAATTTAGTACTAACCTTCAGAAGCTACAGAAGATACTTACATGTTTACATGTTTCTCAGAAAACAAAATAAGTGAAATTTACCCTAATTTTCAAATTCAAAAAATTTTTACCCCCTGTCTCTTAATGCATTGTTTTTCCTTTTGAAGCGTCAGTGAGCGTTTGAACCTTCTGTAATAGTTGCATATGAGTCCCTCAGTTGTCCTCAGTGTGAAAAGATGGATCTCAAAATCATACAGTCATTGTTGGAAAGGGTTCAAATACACAAAAATGCTGAAAAGCCAAAGAATTTGTGGGACCTGCAAGATTTTTAATTTTTTTTAACTGTTCAGGACAAACAAGGGACTCATGAACAACTATCACTAAACAAACAAACAAAAAGCTGTGGATCATTCAAGCGTATGTAAACTTTTGAATGGGGTCATTTTTATAAACTTTTGTGGACTATATGTGAACATCTTTTATGGGAAATATCTTATTCAGGTCAGTACTAAATAAAAAACAGCGTATGATCCCTCTTATTTTGGTAAAATAATCAACATTTTGCAGATTCTGCAAGGGGTATGTAACTGTTGGCCTCAACTGTAAATGTAACACTCTCAGAAAAAAAAAAAAACACTGAGAAAGCTTTTGAGCCTTTTTTATTAGAGTGTACACTTAGTGAGCACAGGAGTCTTCTTTCAAAAACAAACAAACAAAAAAGAAACATTGTATATATATTTAGATATTTAAATATATTTATTAATAATCATTAAGTGCATTTTTAAAGTATAATTAATCTCTCTCTTTTCTGTGATTCATATAAACAAACATTCACAGGCATTGAGTGCATTGATTCCTCAGTCAGTGGTTGGTGTATTAAAGAATGACTCCAGTAATGTTGTGGATCTCATCTCTGAAGCCTATGGGGTGAGTGTTTTCATAATTTAATGTTTTGACCTTGTTTAGTTATGTTGGTTTGTGCATTGGCTGTACTTCCTATTTCAAAGACTAATTACAAGTGGCTGCTAAAACAAAACAACCCTGTTTTCCACTTCTGCTTAAATTGTTAAATAATTACTAAATGAACTGAAACTGTCATTGTGTGTATTACACGACCTACACTACCAATCAAAGGTATTTAAACAAGTAAGATTTTTAATGTTTTTTAAAAGAAGTCTCTTCTGCTGACCAAGCCTGCATTTATTTGATCTATTTCACATTTTGCTATTTAAAATAACCGTTTTCTATTTGAATATATTTTAAAATGTAATTTACTCCTGTGATTTCAAAGCTGATATACTCCAGTCACATGATCCTTCAGAAATCATTCTAATATTCTGAATATTCTGCTCAAAAACATTAATATTGTTATGTTGAACATTGTACCAACTTCAAGCTTTTGAATGGTTTAGTGTATAATGTTACAAAAGCTTTTTATTTCAGATAAATGCTGATCTTTGGATATTTGTATTCATCAAAGAATGCTGAAACAAAATGTACTCAGCTGTTTTAAATATTGATAATAATAATAAATGTTTCTGTAGCAAATCAGCATATTAGAATGATTTCTGAAGGATCATGTGACACTGAAGACTGGAGTAATGATGCTGAAAATTTAGCTTTGATCGCAGGAATAAATTACATTTTAAAATATATTCAAATAGAAAACAGTTATTTTAAATAGTAAAAATATTTAACATTTACTGTTTTAGCTGTACTTTGGATCAAATATAATGCAGGCTTGGTGAGCAGAAGAGACTTTTTTAAAAAAACATAAAAAATCTTAATGTTCAAAAATATTTGACTGGTAGTATAAATACCAAATCAATAATTGCCATATTTTATGTGGACTAGAATTTGTCGTCCACACTGGTGTTAGAGCAGGAAGGAGCGCCAAAAGAATTAGACGTGTCCTACTGGTCTACATGTAAGGGGAATAAGGCAGATATTGAATGGAAGGAGAAAGGAGAGTGTCAAGGCATTAAGCACGAGAAGGTAAACACCACCATCAGTGTTTCATCTGAATTATCAGCAACAAGGAAACATTTGTTGTTGTAGCTCATAAAACTGAGGAAATTTCGTATTTTCTCATGATTTCTTTTTTTTCATAGATTGCATTCAAAGTACGTTTGAATGCATCTGAATGTCTGAAGGAGCCTCAGACATTTCGGATTAAAATGCAAGGTATCAATGAGGAGGTGAAGATCACAGTGCATACAGAGTGTCACTGTGACTGTGGTGCTTCAGAGAAGGCCGCCAAACACTGTAGCGGTAAAGGAACTCTCTCGTGCGGCGTGTGCAGGTACAGCCCCCTAGCGTCTCAGCAGGGGACTACATCAGCTGACAGACTATGAAGATGCCTTGATTAGAGAATTGTTGAATGTGTAGCATTAATTAAAACAATTTACCTTTTGTTATCATGTCGTTCCAGCCCTATATAATTTATGTTTTCCATACAACAAAGTTTTATTTATTTATTTATCTAAAAAGCCAGTGTACATTCATTTACATTCAAATAATAATGTACCTGAGTTAGCTTAAAGGAGAAGTTCACTTCCAGAACAAAAAATTACAGATAATTTACTCACTCCCTTGTCATCCAAGATGTTTGTGTCATTCTTTCTTCAGTCAATAAGAAATTATGTTTCTTGAGGAAAACATTTCGGGAATTAGCTCCATGTAGTGGACTTCAATAGTGCCCCCAAGTTTGAACTTTTGAACCAGTTTAAATGCAGCTTAAAATGTCTCTAAATGATCCCAGCCAAGGAAGAAGGGTCTTATCTAGCAAAACAATCTGTCATTTTCGAAACAAATTAATAATTTCTATACTTTTTAACCTTAAACACTCGTCTTGTCTAAGTTTGCGTGAACTCTGTTTTTTTCTGGTTCAATACGGTCAATACAGTTAGGGTATGTCAAAAAACGTAAAAATCATCCTACATCACTGCAGAAGTACTGACTCAGTGTTTACAAACTGAACATGCGAAGAAGATCAAATGTCCTTTACAAAACAAGGTAAAACAGCAACTGTATTCACCCGGATTACACAGACGAGACAAGATGAGCATTTGAGGATAAAAAAGTATATCAATTGTCAATTTATGGCCGATCATTTTGCTAGATAAGACCCTTGTCCCTCGGTTGAGATCGTTTAGAGTCCTTTGAAGCTGCATTTAAACTACATTTTGGAAGTTGAAACTTGGGGGCACCACTGAAGTACACTATATGGAGATAATTCCCGAAATGTTTTCTTCAAGAAACATAATTTCTTATCGACTGAAGAAAGAAAGACATGAACATCTTGGATGTCAAGGGGGTGAGTAAATTATCTGTCTTTTTTTTTGTTCTGGAAGTGAACTTCTCCTTTAAAGGCTATTTTTTATTCCAAGATGTTCATGTGTTTCTTTCTTTACTCGCGCAGAAATTTAGTTTTTTGAGGGAAACATTTTAGGAATTTTATATAGTGGACTTCAATGGTGGCCAACGGGTTGAAGATCCAAATTGCAGTTTCAGTGCAGCTTTAAAGGGCCCTACACGATCCCAACTGAGGTATAAGCCTCTTCTAGTAAAACGATTTGTAATTTTCCTAAAAAAAAAAAATTATATAGTTTTAAACCACAAATGCTCATCTTGCACTAGCTCTGCTATGTGCATGCACGTCTTTACAAATTGTGTAATCACGTTGGAAAGGTCACATGCAGTTAGTTCTTCATCGGCATACTTTGGTTAGAAAAGGTTTTTTTGTAAAGGCCGTTTGACTTTCTTTGCACATTTGCTTTGTAAACACTGGGTTGGTACTTCTGCTAGTGCAAGACAAGCATTTAAAAAGCAAATAAATTTATATTTTTCTCAGAAAATGGCTCATCGTTTCACTATATAAGACTAGATACAGTTCCTTGGCTGGGATCGTGTAGAGCCCTTTGAAGCTGCATTGAAATTGCAATTTGGGCCGTCAACTTGTTAGCCACCTCTGAAGTCCACTATATGGAGAAAAATTCTAAAAATGTTTTCCTCAAAAACCTTAATTTCTTTTTCACTAAAGAAAGACAGACATGGACATCTTGGATGTGAGCAAATTATCAGGAATTTTCAGTGAACTTCTCCTCTAAAGTTCAGTCAAATAATCACAAAAATCTTCAAACGACTCTTTTAAATGAACACCTTGTTTGATTTAACAGCTCATATAAAACTGTATGTCTTACCAGTTTATTTATTTTTTTAAACTTACCAACTGTGTGTGTGTATTGTGTGTGTTAGCTGTGATGAAGGGTCTTTGGGTCAGCACTGTGAGTGTGCGCAACAGAGTGACAAAGACTCTATCGCCAGTATGCTGGCGTCCTGTCGGCTTGACAACAGCTCGCAGGTTTGCAGTGGACATGGCGCCTGTGTGTGTGGCAAGTGTGTGTGTCAAGGCACGCTCCAAGGGAAATTCTGTGAATGTGATCACAATAGTTGTGAACGCCATAATGGCGTTGCCTGTAATGGTAAGTACAGTGGCTTGGCACAAAAATGTGCCCCTTTCTTTCTTTCTTTCTTTCTTTCTTTCTTTGAGTTTCAGATTCAAAACTCTATCTGCTATCTGCTCTTCTGTGCGTTTGTCATAGGTAAAGGTGAATGTCAGTGTGGAAAATGTAAATGTACTGAAAACTACACAGGGTCTGCATGCAAGTGTTCGCCTAGCCAAGACAGCTGTATGAATGACAAAAGGCTTTGCAGCGGTCAAGGCAAATGCACTTGCAACCGTTGTCAGTGTAACGAAGGCTTCACGGGAAACCACTGCTCTGAATTCATTAATGTTTGCACAAAGATGAAGTGAGTATCTCTCTCTTTCTGTCATCTGATATGTGTGTTCAAGATTATTTTGAGTGATTTTGTCTTCCTCTGCCTGTTTTTTTCTATTATTAATAAGCTTTTAAAATGATCTTAGTGATCTTAATGCTAATGCAATGTAGCAGGTCAATCTAAAAAGAGAAAAAAGCAGAAAAAGGTGTAGTTTTTGTGATCAGAATTCATCCAGAAATAAGAAATTTGGATGAGTTTGTTGATACAGCTCATACATACAATTCCAGTGATTCATTCTTTATCAAGCGCTCATTGTATCAACGCAGTACCTTTATAACCGTTCGATTTCCAGAGAATGCAAGAACTGATAAATACTTTAAATCCAATGTAGGGCGAGGTGTCTGACAAATGCATTAATTAAATTGCCTATTTCTATTTTAATGCGTCTGCAGGGACTGTGTGGCATGTCATGTACAAGCCGGTACTCCTGATATAGAAGGCTGTGCTGTAAGATGTTTTAATGCTAAAGTAATTCGTCTTGAGGGCTATCATGAGCTGTATTGCACATATGGAGACACCACTTCATACGATGTAAAGCTTGGTTTTAACGGCACAATTGAACTTCAATATGCAGACTTGCCACGTATGTATTAAAATCTTATTTAATTTAATTTAACAAGGCCGTAAAATAAGCACACTCTTAAAGGAATAGGTCACACAAAAATGAAAATTCTGTCATTAATTACTCACCCTCATGTCTTTCCAAACCCATAAGACCTTAAAAATATCTTAATTTGTGTTCTGAAGACGAACTAAGGTCTTATGGGTTTGGAACGACATGAGGGTGAGTAATTAATGACAGAATTTTTTTTTTGGGTGAACTAGCCCTTTAAACTCATTTATGACACAGAATGTATGGAACTGTGAATTTTAAATGTTTGTTCTTTTTGTCTCTGTAGGTTCTGTTGATAAGACCACGCTTATTATTGGCATCTCTGTGTCAAGCATAATTTTTATTGGCATTATAATAATCATTATTTACCGTTGCCTGCTGGAGCTGTACGACATTAGAGAATACCAGAACTTTGTCAGAGCACAGAAAATGACCGAGTGGAAAGAGGTGATGTACAGGCAAAGACACTGTATTATTAACCACTTAAGCATAGTTTTTATATGTAGAGCATTATAACCTGTGTAGACAACATAGTGTTTGTTTCAGTGTGAAATTCAATGCAGACCATATAACAATCAAATGTCTGTGTGTTCTGTACAGGTCCAGAATCCTCTTTTCAAAGGTGCCACGACAACGGTGTATAACCCTTTGCATGACATTGAGGACAAAGAAAAGGAACATTCTGAGTTGGATTAATTTAAAGAAAGAGATGATCTCTGGGAGTTTGCTATTGTGATATCTAGTTTTTGCATTTTTTATTGTACCATCTTCATTAAAATACAGGATTACATGATTGTTGTAAATATCAGAATGTATTTTATGCATATTAATATATATGATGAACACAAAGGCTTTTTCTCTTATAAATAAATAGAGCTATTCAGGTTGATAAGCGGAACAACTCTACCAAAGAGAATTGCCATGTTCAGAGCACAAGTTTCTCAGGAATGTACTTTTATGAGTAAAATAAAGTGATTTTTGTTCATTTTAAATGCAGCTCATTTGCTAAATAAAACCACAATGATGTGTTTTTAGTCCTTATATAGCAGATTTACAGCTTACATTATTTTATTTTTATTTTTTTAAGCAGTGACTTCATGTTATGTTTGAGGTATGACCTGAACATCTTTATCCAGAACGTTTAATATTGCAATCATTTAGCTTTTGCTTCAATAATAAAAGTGCCATTCAAAATTTCCAAAATATGTTTTATGTGTTCTTTCATCTTTTAATTTTAGTTCAATTAGCAAGTCACATTCTGTTGTCTTTTTTATTTCTGAATGACTAGTAATGTATCACAGCTAAGGAAAGCAGTAGAATTCTAAAAAAACTACAGTACCCATGCTAAATTAGCTTCACTTCCAGGACGTCTGCAGTTTCCCGATAGGCTTTGCGGTATTTTAAACAAGTGCGCGACTTCGCTCTGGGTTTCGCTGCTGTCATCCTGACAACGGCGAAGAGCGAGTGGAAATAATAACTAATTTTATCTTTATTTACCCACATTTATGAAAGATACACATGAACGCATTTCAAAATACTGAAATAGTATCGCTGTTCCTCCGTATTTGACCGTTTAACCTAGCATGTTGGTGGCAGGCTAACAGGTTTGTTTGATTTGTTTACACGGCTTGTGGATTAACGCTGGCCTAAGTTAGCTAGCTAGCACGCTAGTTTGTAACTACATGTTAAAGTGTACAAGATAGCATAGTTGATTGTTATGAAATGTACTTTTAATGCGGTAACGTTAACTCAGAGTGGATTGTCATTCAAGTTTGTAGATTGTATTACGTAGTTACATAGTTTGCTTGTATGTGTTTGTATGTACATGTCATGTTACTAAATTGTCTAATCTAATATATGAAATGCTTGTCATTAACAAGCAATTTGTTTTATAGTCAAAACAGTGATAATGAAGTGCTTGAAAACAGAGGAATACGTCCAGCAGTTATCTTGTATAAAGGACACTGTGGTTCTTTACGACGAGCTGAAGGTAAAAATTTAATTCAGTGTATATGTGAGGTTGGGAACAGTTTCCGAGATAAAACCTGGATTTATTTCATATACACTACCAGTCATTTTTAATGTTGTTTTTTTTTTTTTTTTAAAGAATTCTCTTCTGCTCACCAAGCCTGCATTTATTTGATCAAAATACAGCAAGATGCTTTAAATTGATCAAGAGTGATGGCAAAGACCTTTATAATGTTACAAAACATTTCTATTTCAGATAAATACTGTTCTTCTCAACTTTCTACTCATCAAAGAAACCTGAAAAAATTCTACTTGATTGTTTTCAACATACTAATAATAATTGGTTTTTTGAGCAGAATATTAAAATTTTTTCTGAGCCATATGACTTGAGTAATGATGCTAACAATTCAGCTTTGAGATCACAAGAATAATAACATTTTAAAATATATTCAAATAGAAAGCAGTTATTTTAAATAATAAAAATGTTTTAAAAATTTTGCTCGAATAAATGCAGGCTTCGTGAGCAGAGGAGATTTAAAAAAAAAAAAAAAACATTAAAAATCTTATGTGCACTGCTGGAGCTTTTCTTATTTTGTTTTGTTGCAGAAACATTTGGATGATGGCTTTGGTCCATATGGTCGCACGATGTGCGATCGTATCATCCGGGCTTGCAACCAGCGGCTGGGCAGTGGGACCTTGGATCCTGCACATCAGGAGCGGATAGTGCAGTTGGTGGAACTGGCCGTCCAAGGGTTTGAATTGCTGGAGGAGTCTGGAATGCAGAGCAACCCATTTTATCTAGAGAAAATAGTGTTCCACATCCTACAGAAAATCACCAGTCTTGGAGCTCATGGCCCTGCTTGTCGATTGGGCCAACTTATGTATAGAAGACTAAAGTGTTTGTCTGCCGAGGTACAGTGTTCTTGATGACAGTTTTCCCAGGGTTATGACCAGTGTATTTTAGTATTATTTACATTCTTATAGTTTTTATTCTTTTGAATTAGCCTTTTTTATATTTTCTTTGTTTTTATTTAAACTTCAGCATTTGTGTTGAATGAAATTGGTTTTTTGTATTACTATTTAGGTTTCACTTTATTTTATTTAATTTGTGCTTTTGGTTTTTTCAATCAATAAAAATGTTTCTAACATTTTAATTTTAGTTAACAATAACCCCCCCCCCCACACACACACACACACACCCCTCCTAGCCTTGGAAAAGTCATCAAAAAAAGTAATCTCAATAAATTGTTCTTTCAAATATAAAGTGATCTGGTAAAAATTATGCACGTTCATTGGTCAAAAAATGTGGGAACCCTTTTGATTCCTTTTAA
Organism: Labeo catla; assembly: GCA_012976165.1. Classification (NCBI taxonomy): domain Eukaryota; kingdom Metazoa; phylum Chordata; class Actinopteri; order Cypriniformes; family Cyprinidae; genus Labeo; species Labeo catla. Next base: position 2,031,377 of record VONZ01000047.1, on the reverse strand, counting down.
ATGTAATATAAAATGTAACTATATTTCAATGTGCTTTCTGTAGACCTTATGTTTTTGTTTTTTGTCAACAGATGGATGACTTCCATGTTCTGGTGCGGAATTGCTTCGCAGTGCTGTGGAACAGTCTCCTGTCCAACAGAGCGAGCGGTTCCACCCTCCTTCCACGGGACAGACTTCACTGCCAGCTGCAAGCTTTAACTTTCAGACTCCTAGAACAGGGATCCAGCTCAGCCTCATTCCCGTCTAAAGTTCCTCTGTTCGTAGAAGAAGCGGTAGTGGAGTATGAACGATCGTGTGGGAGTTTTACTAAAGAAGATGTGCGTTTTCTGTCCTCTGAATTATGGGAGCTGTTCTTTGGCCCTTTAATCAATCCGCAGGACTCTGCGCTGATGTCCCTCTCACTAGCTGTGCGGTGTGAGGTGGTGTTTAAGGTTTGTAAACTGCTCTGCAAGAGTCGGTTTTCTTCCGAAGCTGTCGAGCTGTTGCGTGGGGCTCTGAAGGGCGTTGATGGTCATGTGAGTCTGCGTTCGGCTTTGAGTCTTGCAGATCGTGCAGTGCAGCTGCAGTGTGCGTTAAGCTTGGGAGGTGAATGCAGTAAGGCTTTCACTGAATGTGCACGTTCCCTCAGAGGGCTGCCCCGTGCCATGTCGGCTGCAGAGTCTCATGCCCTGTTAGAGGCTTGTCAGCTGGTGGTTTGGGCGTTGGAAGCTGGTCAGTGTAAAGGGATGGACGTAACTACATTGCTGGCTTGCTTTTCATTTTTGGAAGAATATCAGGAACTTCTGCTCACGCAGCAAAAAGTAAGATTGTGTGATAATTCACTGGTACTCATTATTATTATGTGTTTAGAATATGGTTTATTTAAAGGCTTTTGTTTGTGTTTCAGGACTCATTTTCACAGCAGGTGCAGTACTCGCTTTGTTTCAGTTTTTACCAGGGCTTCATTAGCACGTACGATAGTCTTCATGCATCTCAGGTAATATGCTAAACTGTCTTAAAATCATGATTAAGACTTATGATGAGCTAGATGTTTTAAATTTATATTCTTCATTCAACTTTTACATCCAAAGGTATCTGCGGGCGATGCTCTGGACAGAGTGCTGTTGTACTGCCAGGGAACAGCAGGACGGATGCTTACTGAACTGCGGACACTCAACAATGACAATTTCTTACTTAAAGCAGGTACATCTGCCTGAATTACCGACCCCAAAGTTGTGAACAGTAGTGTAAACGCACCCATTGAGTGCAAGTAAATTGAATTCTATATTAATTTATCTTTGGGTTTTTTTTTCTTCTAGTGTGTGCGATGAATAATGTGGTGTATGAGCTGTTTAACAGGAAGCTGTATGAGGGAGCCTTTGGTTTGGCTGTGATTGTGTGTCAGGAGCTGTGTAAGGACTGCCCACCCTCTCTTCCTGTGGATAGGGTAAGAACTGCAGCTTTCTCTGGTCATTTGTTCATTTTGTTTGGCGTTAACAGTGAATAAAAAGGAACTTTAAAAAGGAAATTTAAAATTTTGACATTTTGTGACACGTGTAGGGCCCTATGAAATTCCTTTTTATTTTTTCCCAAATTCAGTTTTATTTTTACTTTTTCAGTTCTGATCTTTTTTTAATTTTCTAGATTCTTCTTTTTTTTTTTTTCCATTTTAAATTTTTCAATTTTGTTTTAATGGTTAAATAAAAAAAGAACCATAAAGCATGTCTAATTAATTGAAATAATGAAATGTACACAATTTGACAGCAATTTGTTAAACGTTTTTTTAATTAATTTTAAGACACTATGATTTTTTTTTTTTCAAATTCTTTTTTTTTTTTTTTGATCAAATTCTGTCTTTTTCATTATTTTCATTACACTACAATAATCAGAAGCATCTCTAATTAACAAAAAGACAGTTTTATAAAAAAATCTTCTTTTTAGAAATACTGTGTATTTATATTTTTCTGAGAAATAATTCTAGTAAATATTTGTTCTGGTAAATATTATTTAAAAATTAATTTTAATAATAATTTTATTAGTAGTACTAGTACTATCATTACATTTAAGTAATATATTTCTATCGTAGTTTCTTCAAGTTAAACCAAACATTTATTTTGACGAGTTGTTTTGAAGACATTTATGATGACAGTTTTTCTCAAAAGAAGTGGTAAAATGCTTGTAAAGTGACTCTCAGAGCATTAGAGATTAATACTTAAGATTGTTTGTGTTCAAGTACTCATATATTGAGGCAGCATAGGCTGAAAGCACAGTGAGCAGCACACACGGTTCAGTATTGGTGTAGTAAACGAAACCGTGTGTCTGCGTCATTCATTCACGCAGAACATGTAGGATTTATATTTAAATAGCCTATTTGAGGGTTAATATTCATAGACACTAGTCCATGTCGTGATTTGACTATAGTTTGCTGACCTACTTTTGATTTATACATCCAAAATTTGGCAAATTCTGAGATATTCCACATTATACAGTAAATTCCATTTTTATGACTTAATTTCTGCGATTCCATCCACGTTTTCCAAATTGCAGAAATAATAGGACCCTAGACGTGACCCTTGATGTCAAGTACCTTGTATGTGTATTGTCTGTTGCTCTATCATGAATATTTTGATTTTCAAGTTGTACATTCAGTTAAACGTGTAAATGTCACTATTATCCTCTGAACTGTAGATGTATTGTGTGTATGTTTCAGGTCAACCGCTGTTTCATGCTGACAGTGCAGTGTAGCCGGCGTGGGGGTCAGCTGGAGCGGGCTCTAGACTGGATTGTGCGCTGGATTCGGGTTTTGGGCACACAGATTTTGGATCATTTCGCAGAACCTGTGTCGCTGTGGGTCAAAACCAAGTGTGATGCTGCCCGAGCTGGAGAAGATGACACACGTCTAAGGTATCTTAAATTAAGCCAGATGTACTATTGTTTAAGTGTGACTGAATGTGGTGATAAAGGGCTTTTTTGGTTGGCTAGGACTCTGAGGGATGGTTTGGGAGAAGCAGTAGTGGATGAGGATGTGCTGATGTGTTTGTTAGAAGAGGAGTTGCGTTTGTATAAGGAGCAGACTGGAGACACAGCCCAGGAGCGCTACAACACACTCTGTGACCTTTTGGATATATGCCATGAAGAAACACCACACACACTGAGACGGGCTACATATCTGTGTGAGATGGCACAGGTTGTGTGCTACCAGGACTTCAGCCAACAGACTGACTGGTGGGTATGACTACAGGACCATATTTATTTTACTTTTTATGCATTTATCTTATTGGTTTTAAGATCTTTTTGTTTTTGCTAATTAGCTCAGCAGTTGACTTTACCCACGAGGCTTTGAGGTTGTTGGAGGCGGAGCCAGAGACAGCAGAAAATGCTGATAGGGTGAAGGATGAGAAGGCACATGCCTCACTCTGGCTCTACATCTGTACTCTTGAGACCAACCTACAGGAGGTCAGTGCCTTAGCAGTGTACAAAATGTTTAAACAATATGTTCAAAAACGTTTAACACTAACCCCAAACTTTTGAACCATAATTTGCATACTGAAAAACTTTATTTTCATTTGGCGTGTCACAGGCTGTGGACACAGAGAAGCGATTGCGTGCGGTGCAGGAGGAGAATAAAATGGAGGTGAATATGGAACCTGTTCCCACGAATGATCTGGAGTATGAAGACAAACAGAAATCACAAGAGAGCCAGTTAGTCTATGATGGACTACGCTTCAATCTACTGGCTCAAAGCAGTAAGTCACACACTCAAACGCAGAATGGGTTTGAGAAGCACTGCTTTATGGGATAATCCACTAATGTGGTTGAGTCATGTTTGTGCCAGAGCTGAGCGAGCCTTTGGACAGATGTTTGTCTCTGTGGCGGAGTCTGCTAAAGGGGTCTGTTCCTGCAGTTAGAGACCCTAAACTCACTGCTTCCTCCATGACGCTGATGGCTGCCCTTTACACACTTATGGGCAAAGTAAGACTAAACATCCACATCATTCACTGTAATTTGTGTAACATCAGTTCACTCAAACTCATATCCACAGGAGAAGTATTTAAGACTCATATTAAATAATGATTATGTCTTTGTTAGCACCTGCAAGCTCTGGAAGGGTATCAGCATGCTGCTGCCCTTTTCCGTAGCCTTGGTGATGCCCAGAATAGTGCGAATGCCTTTTGCCACTCCACCAGGATCCTGTTGTATCTGGGCTCTCCTCAGCTTGCACAGGTGAATGAACTGTTTACATTGTACCTCTGCATTATAAACTCTACTTTGTTGTTTACACTAGAACTTTGTTTGCATGTTTCAGGTGGAGTTAGAAAAAGCAGAACAGAGTTTGAGCTCTGTCCTGAGCTCCGAGGGAACATCTGTTATATCAATGCTTGCTATACTGCAGAAAGCACAGATACATTATGCATTAGGACAGGTAATGGTCATTCATATAACAGTTTGTGGACCAGTTAGTCAAATTAATTAAGGATTAGACTTGGGAAATGTCCTGTATTTGTATACTTGCTCACAGAATCACTGATCTTTCTCTCTCAGGTTGAGCGTGGTGTGTGCTGCCTGATGGAGGTGATAAAGGAGTCCGCTCAGCATCATTCTAAGAGCTGGTACCTGCTCAGGGCACGAGCACTGCAGACGGCCAGTGAATACTTGAGTCTGGACACACAGACTTTGGATTCACAGCTACGTCAGAGCATTATTCAGCAAGGTCAGTACACACATTACACATTTAGGTACCACAAGCGTAACATTTATTGTAGAGATGCACATATCAACCAGGGACCGGAATTTGACGATTTTCCAAATGATCGGCCCGGGCTGGTGACTGGCCAGTCAGTCTGCCAATTCCTAGCTGGTCAGTTTTGATGTCACATTTACGACGACTGATAATGTATTTGTCGAGCCAGATGAGGCCTTCGCAGCCTGAGTGAGTATGTGAGAGAAACTTGTGCAGAAATCAAAACAAATGAGTGTAGCACTCACAGGAAGTATACGGTATGCATATGCGGAAAAAAAGATATTTATAATATATGATTTAGGTAAGCACAGTGTTTCCCTAAGTTAATATCAACACAGCTGCAATGTGACACTGATTTTATATAAAAGTTGTTAAATAAACAAAAAGTTAAATTGTGTTTTAGACACAATATTGACTGTTTTTGCTCAATTTCATTGCCAGAATTTTCAATCAAAGCCACAGCAGAACTGTTGTGTGTCTCCGAGCAACACAGCAGTGTTTCGTTACTAAATGAATCTACGTTTTTTTTTTAACAAATCGAGTCAATGATTCAGTAACCATTCATAAAAGACAGCCACTTATCTTGTTTCTGAATAAATCAGCCATTTGAAGGAATCGTTTAAATGAACTGCTTTATATTTTTGTATATAATGTAATTTGTAGTGGCGAAGCTTAATGTAACATCCATTATTCCAGTTTTCGATGTCACATGATCCTAATATGCTGATTTGGTGCTTAAGTTATATATTTTTTCACCTTTGATAGTGAATGTATTTTTGAATAAATCTAGACAGCAAATTAGTCACGTCAATTACCCATATACTATGCAAGTAAAATTATACATTTTTTTTGTGTTGTAGGTCTGAAGACTCCAGACACGGCTCAATATGAAGGGTTGAAGCTTTTGTGCAGTCTGGTCATGATGCTACTGGGCAATGGATTTTATGGAGCCCCTGGACCAAACACAGACACACGCTTTGTAGATCAAGGTACAAGAAGCTGTAACCATTTCTCAATAGATTTGACCACTTAAAGGCACAATATGTACAATTTTTATAATTAAAAGATCCAAAAAGCACTACAACAGTGTTATATATTTTGTTGACTTGTATACTTTATGCCAGATGTTTCTGAGAATGTTTAAATCCAGAGAAATAAAAAATGTAACTAGTGTAATGGACTGTCATTACGTTGCTTGCCATTGAAGTCATACACCATCAATTTCCGACGGTTTTATTTTGTAGAAAACATGGAAACACCAAAGATACTTTAATACTAATGTTAAATCTTTAAAACATTAGCTTATCCATGAGCATGATTTCCCGTCGGTTTGCGTCGGCTGTGGGGATAAAGATGACAGCTCCCATGATTCCACACTCAATCATGGTGTCATCAAACCACGCCTTTGTTTCATTGTTTGTTTTTTGATATGCACCCTCTAGAGGTGAAAATTTAAAGAAATCTTTTTGGTTTGTTTTCTCTCTGTAGGAGACAGTGTTGTATTTAAGTGGCTGTTGCTGAGTGAGGTGCTGGTGTGCTCCGAAAGGATGGTGTTCGTGAGGAGCAGCAGTGGGGCTGTTCATGAAGCTAAAGCTCAGTGTCTAGAGGCTCTCAAACTAGCCACCAAACTGCAGACACTCAGCCAGTGAGTACATACTTCATATCTGTGGATGTGAGAGGCAGAATGTGTGTGACAGCTCAGATCCAAACATGTGTTTCTGACATTGAGGGGCAACAACACAAACCAAATGATGCTTTTTCTTTTAAGCAACAAGTAGGTTTAAATGTGCTCCTGGGATGGCAGACAAATTGTTTGTCCAATTGTAATTGCATGTTATTTTGTTTTACAGCTGTGCTGAGCTGTTGGTGTTGAAGGCAGAACTGGAGCTGATGAAGGGCGCAAATGAAGCTAGTAGTTTGGATCTGGAGCAAGTTAGAAACTTACTTGATCTCTGCACAGGTAAAGATCAGCAAACAGTTACCAAGTCAAAACCCCTTGAACCTTGTGTTCATATGTATAGGTATAGTTTTTTTTTTTTGTTTTTTTTTTTAATGTACAAATTTAAATAACTTTAACTTAAAAAAAAAAAAAAGTATTTATTTTTAGTTAAGTATATTTATAGCCAGTAATTTTAAAAACATAGTATTTATTTAGTTTTTATCTCTCCTACATATAGATTTTGGCCAGGAAACACAACAGAAAACAGATATAAAAATAAAACCACGCAAAGGTCGGCCAGCTGCCCCTTCTTCCTCTGGTCACACCCCTGAGGAAGATGATGATCTGAGTGGAATCCTCAGTTCTCGTGCCCTTCATAAGGAGCCTGTGGAGACCATGTCTAGATTAGGAAGCCAAGGAGCATCTCCCCCTTTGAAGCCCAAACGCCAACATGGGCTTTCCTGCCTGACCCATACAGACACCTGCTCCTGTCCCTGCTGCAGTGAGTTCAGTGTGGCTCGAGTCAGTATCCACTGGGCCCTATTACAGGCAGACCTACAGACAGACCCCGAGCGCTCTCGCCGACTACGCCAATCTGCCAGGAAACGCTGCCGTAGTGTCGCAGCTAAGCTCCAAAACAGCTTGACAGCTCTTAGGTTGTGTAAAAAGTCAGCTGGGCTATGTCTATCACTGCTACAGGCAGAACAAGGCAAAGTGCATTTGGGCGCTGTGCTTCAGCTCCTCAGAACAGGAGACAAAGGGAAGGCTACAGTCTTATGGGAGGAAATAGAGGCGGGTTTGGAGGCAGTAACACCCAAAGCGGCATTGACACCAGAGCTTGGGCCCATCAGAGCTGCTCTGCTGGGTGCCAAAGCTGTGGCCTGCTGCTTGGCGTTGGCCATAAAGAAACAGTGTACACCTGAAGAACTGTTTTCTTCTGTGTGGGGTTGGAATCCACCGAAGATTAAATCACAATTAAAACTCAAAACCGAATCAAAGCATCGATCCAAGAGCCCCGTTTCTGACACAACTCCTTTAGAGACAGGTTCTAAACGCTACCCTGATGTTAAAAGTGCATCTGCAGAGCATGAAAGCAGGAAAACCAAAGAATCCTCTGTAGTTTCTAAGAAACCTAAGGAGTTAGTGCCTAAAATTACAGTCTCAAAACCCTCCATGGTTTTCAAAACGCCCAAAGCGACAAGGACTTCCCGGCCCAAATCGGTCTCCACTAGCACCGCCATTGGTGATTTAAGAGCGTTTGACTTCACCAATGAGGTCCCTGAAATTTCTGTCAACTTCACACCCTCATTACACCCATCTGCCAGCCAACGTGGGATTGCGAAGTCAAAAATCGCCCCCAAGGGATCGTTTGAAGTTTACAAAGATTCTTCTCCTGCAGAAGAGAAACCTGTGATCGTACCAGCTGCGCCTAAACGAACCAAGCGCTCTCGCTTCAAGGTTTGGTTCATTAGTATTACACTTCCTGAGATGATTGTAGAAGATATCTTCATATCATAAATGATCAGTTAACTAATTACATCTGCTTGCTCTCTTAGGTCGAGTTCAGTGATGAAAGTGACACTGAAGCCGCACCTTATGCCGTAGTGGAAAAGTCCGAGAAAAAGCGGAGTGCCTCCAGCTCTAAAACATCTCGCACCCTCAAACCAGCCCTGAACTCCATTCCTAGTGATGCCAAAGTTAATCCAACCGTAGAACCAGAACCTCCCCGACGCACACGGACCACTAAGAGAAGCACAGCACTCCCCTCTACCAGCTGCATATCTTCTGAGGAAGAACCTGGTTTATCTACGCAAACACGCGCACGCAGAGGGCGTCCAAAAAAGAGTCAAAGTTCAGAAGCCACAGAGGAGCCAGAGAGGATGAGGATGATTAAAGAGGATGAAGATGTTCTTTTGGATATCAGCTTGGAGGAGCTCAGAGGATCTGACACAGAGATAAATGACACAGGTGTGTTTGTAGAACAAAATTAATATAATTTTATTGCTCATTTGACTACCCCTAAATGGACTAAATTAAATGTTTGTGTTTGGGTGTGTGGTTCTAGGCAGCCCGGATGCTGGTTGTGAGGTCTTGAGGAGAGATCTGGCTGCCGATGTTGGACGAGAGTGTTTCAGTGAGCTCAGAAGAACTGGACAGAACGGCTCTGGATCTCACACAAGCCTACCACATGCATCTACACCTCTAGGTAATACTGTGTGAACTATTGTTTACAATTTTGGGGTCAGTAAAATGATTTTTTTTTTTAAAACAATGAAATTCTTTTATTGATTAAGAGTGACAAGAAAGACATTTACAATGTTGCATAAGATGTTTAAAAATGCTGTTCTTTTGAAGCTTCTAGTCATCAAAGAATCCTGAAAAAATGTATCATGGTTTCCATTAAAATCCTAAGCAGCACAACTGTAATAATATTTCACGAATTTATTGTATGTACTATGGTGGGGTGATAAACCAGTAGACATGATTAACTGGTAGAAACTTGTCAACTGGTAGATTTTGGACTATCGTCTCTATAGCGGTTACATGCTCATGTGAAGTTGCTGTGCTATGTGGTCACGAAAACAGCATTTTGATGCATTTTTAAGCATTGCAGTTTAAAAACAAGTGATTTTAAGATGTTGAAATGCAGCAGCGAAAGAGAACACTTTTTGCTGTCTGAGAGACAGCAGTGAAGACAGGTGAAGACTGTTCATAGACCATGGGAGTCTTGAGAGATTTATTTTTGCCGCTTTAATGATCCTTAAACGGTTAAATACACACTTGTATGTGTCAAAACGCCTATCTTTGCAAGTATCCTCGTAAACAGTGATTTAGCTCTTAAGTGAATGTAAACAGCTGAGAAAGAAAATGCATATGTGACAATATATTGGATCTGGACAGCTCTTGAAGTGACAGCAGTCTGATATTCCTACTGTTTGTCATTCATGTTAAATCTCTCACTGCTTTTTGCCAATCACATTTGTAACTTTAATAAGAAGAAATATATATTTAATTTACACAGTGAAGAATAGGGTTTTAATACTTTTGATTACTTTATACAATGTAGCAGTTCTTATGTTTTACTTTTTTTTTTTTTTTTTTTGTTTTGTTTTTTGCCTATTGTTTTGTCTTGTAATTGGTTTATAATTATTTTAATCAGTTTACTTAGTGTTTTTTTTTTTTTTTTTTAGTATTATTATAAGCAAGTATTAGTTTTTTGTGAGATATATTACTGTGAAGTAAAAATACTCATTTTGCGATAAGTTTTTGGTCCTATCACCCACTCCTGATATGCACTGTATTTTTGATCACATAAATGCAGCCTTGGTGAGCATAATGAAAATTGGGGTTTTTAATTTTTGTGCTATTTAGGGCTGTCAAAATTGAGTGTCTTTATTACGATAAATGTGTATATTATGTATTTGTTTTATTTTATATTTAGCTGACCTGTCAGTAGAAGCGGTCCAGTCGTACCTGCGTTCTTCTTGGCTCCTCCTCCACCACTTCCCATCTCCCTCTCTTTTTCCCCACATCTGCTCACTGCTCGCTCAGTCGCTCGGCCAGACTGATCCCATCACTACTGCGATGCTACATGCACAGTCGCTGGGTGTGTCCACTCGCCACCATATGACCCGTCATGTGGTTAGCCAGTTCAGGTATGTCAGTATAAAAGGCAGACATTTAGAGAGGAAAAAAAGTCTCAGCCTGTCTAAATAGAACATCTCTCTGTCCGTCTTTGTAGGAAGCTGAAGAAATCTTGTAATGATGTAGCAGAAGGTCTTGGTGCTCTAAGTCTGGAGGAAACGTCTGGGGCAACACAGTCTCAGAAACTCTCTGCACTGGAGCAGATATTTTCCTTTACCTCATCACATCCAGCACAGTTCCCACAGACACACTGTCAGCAGTTCACACAGCAGCTGAAAGACCTGCCAGCAGGTAATGACTCCGACTGTGCTGAAAGTGACCCAAAAATTATTGTATTACTCTTCAAGCACTATCAAAAAATTTAAAGGGACCCAAAATGGGTTTAAAATTTCAAACAACCATTTTTAGGGTTTTAAGTGCGTAGCTACAATGCTGCAACGATCAAAAGTACAAAATGCTCATAACTCCTGAACCATCAGTCGCATTCTCAAGTGTTTCATCTCGTTGGAATCCTTGGCTCATGCCTCAGATTGTGATTGTGAGCTTCTGAAATTTTGGGGTATTTTGGACTTTTTGCAAAACCTACTTTGCAAACTAGTCCTAGGTTTTCTGCCCAATCAGAACCAAACCAGTGCATAAAGATTGTCTGGGGAGTGAATATCAATAATTATCAAAAAAAAGTTTAACTTTTGAATGAGGTATCTTCGAAACCAAACTCAGAACACTTATGTTACAGCTCAATCTGAGGTCACAGGGAAAAAAATTGCAGTGCTTGGCCACTTGGTGGCGCTTTAAGAGGTAAAACCATAAAAATGGCTGTAACTATGCAACCATTTGTCCTTTCAACATGAAAATTGCTGTGCACTGTCATGGTCCAAAGTGCCAGAAGTGTCTATAAGGACATTTATGTATCTCAAAAAAACATGGCCACCATTGGCAGATGAATTTTGAGTGTCTATTAGACTAGGTTAACATAGGCCAAACGGAATGAAACCCAGTGGGCCTGTTTAATTCACAGCTCCAAAGGTCTGTGAAAAATTTGAAAGAAATCAGCCACTTGGGGGTCATAACACATTTTTCGAGGGCATAAACGATTGTACATTGCACAGTTTTTTTTTTTTTGTACATACACACGATATTCATATCATATGATAGAACTCCTCATTACGGATGACTTTGCTTCTAGAACCACTGCTGTCAGTCAAATCTTTTGTTAAATGATTGAGGAGATGTAAAAAACCTACTTTTGCGAACTAGTTTTAGGTGGAAAAAAACAGTACAGTACAATTCTCTGGACTCTCTAGGTCAATAATTATCAAACAAATGTTGAAATTTACCCTTTGGGAAGCTATAACGGGGTCGTTTAGAAAAGGAGCCTGTCCAAATTTACCCCAAATCCTATAAAGCCTAAAGGAAAGCTCAAAACTTCAAAAAACCTGGTGAGCACATGCAACAGGTGATTCTAAACAAGGATGCAAAGTTTTAAGGAGTAATGTTTTGGTCTAATGTAAATGTTTTTTTTTTTTTTTTTTTTTTTTTTTTTTCATATGTGCATAAATGCCTTAAAGCGATTTAAACCTCGGTAATCGCTGCTTGCAGCTGTGTTATTTAATGTATTTTTGCTCTAGGAATCACGGTGTGCATGCTGTCACTCACTGGCGTGTATCCTGACGAAATTGGTAGCACTATTCTTCTGACCCGACTGGAACGTGGCTCTACCCCAATCACTGTTCGAATCCCTACTGCAGACAGAAAGGTACAGATATATTTGATATATTTGTGTAGATGTTTTCACTACTTTGGTTTATCACCTAATGCAACACATTTAAAACATTACAATCTTTTCACATTGGGAAGGAAATGTGGAGATGCTTAAACAATTTGCCTTTATTTTTAGCGCTCTGTTGCTGTGCTGTTGGAAGAAATGGATGGCGTATTGAAGGGGCAAAAGGAAGTGAGCACGGTGGCTGAGAAAGCGCAGTGGTGGGAAGGAAGAAAGGCTTTGGATGTTCGTGTGGAGGTGAGACACAAGATCTTTGACAATTAGAAAATGTTTTGTGTAAAAGGAATGATGTTGGATACTAAATGTGTGGTTGTCTTTATTTGTCCATTAGAAAATGTTAGAAGAGATGGAAGAGGCTTTAGGGGTTTGGCGAACTCTACTCCTGCCTTTGACCTCTGACCCTGAACTTGAAGTTCAGATAAAGTGCTTCCAAAAGGCACTGAAAGGAACAAAGATCACACAGGACATTCTTAAGGTATGTGGCATCTCTTTGCGCATGCATTAGTTTGATCATCACGTTTCCACCTGTAACTCCTCAATTCCTTCTTTTTTTTTTTTCCTCCCTAAAGGTGGTTCTCTCTGCATCTCCACTTCTGTCCCTGCCAGACCTGCAGTGTCTTGTGGAGGGGATGGGTATGCAGGACAAGGACTTCCTGCGCCTTCTGCAGGGTGGTGTGACTGAACTGAGAGGAAGAGAGGAGCCAAAAGGACATACAGTTCTTATCTTAGACAAGGTACACTGTCATTAATCTGTGAGGCAATTGAATTTTTTGAGCTGAGTCCATTTGCTGAACATTTTGTGGTTTTACAGTTTTTACAGAGGTTGCCATGGGAGAACATCGCTTGTCTGAAGTCTCGTTCTGTCACTCGCATGCCTTCATTGCATGCAGTACTTGGACACAGTCATCTGAAAGAGGTATTGCTACTAAGTAACAAACACGACATAGAATATTTACTTCTCAGAAAAGATCTTACTTGTAGTTAGTTCAGCAGTCATTCTTCAGTCGAAAAGAAGTTAAGGTTTTAGAAGAAAACACTCCAGGATTTTTCTCCATATAGTGGACTTCAATGGGGAACAACTGGTTGAAGGTCCAGATTGCCGTTTCAGTGCAGCTTCAAAGAGCTCTACACGATCCCAGCCGAGGAATAAGTGTCTTATTTAGCAGAACGATCAATCATTTTATAAAAAAATAAAATAAAAATAGATTAACTTTTTAACCACAAATGCTCATCTTGCACTAGCTCAGTGTCCACAACTTCACGCATTACATAGTCACGTTGGAAAGGTCACCCATGATGCAGGTGGAAGTACCGACCCAGTATTTACAAAGCAAATGTGTAAAGAAAGTCAAACGCACTTTACAAATAAAAAATGATGTCGGACTTTTCGAAACTTTTATTCTGGAAGTGAACTAATCCTTTAATGTGAATCATTTGTCCTTTCCCAGATGGATTCAAGTTGTGTTCTGTCCAGTGGTGTGAACCCTAAGAAAGTTTACTATGTGCTAAACCCAGATGGAAACCTACCTGACACTGAGAGTCGCTTTAAAGAGTGGTTTACTGGGTAAGTTCACACACACTGATGGCCACAGTTGTGTAACTAGTCCTGTTTACAAGTTGTCATCTCTGTCTGTGATTGGCTAGTGAGCGAGCGTGGCAGGGAGTTTGTGGAACTGCTCCTGACACAGATAAACTACAAGAGGCTGTGACCACCAAAGATCTCTACATGTGAGTAAAACTGCAAAAAAGATGCTGTTATTTATTTATTTAATAAAGCATTGATGAAATCTAAATTAATTTGTGTCTGACAATGTTTTTGTACCCCTGTGTAGTTACATAGGACATGGTGCAGGAGCCCGGTTTCTGGATGCTCAGAGGGTTTTAAAAGGCCCTGTGCGGGCCGTAGCTCTTCTGTTTGGCTGCAGTAGCGCTGCTCTCAGTGTACTCGGCCACCAGGAGGGAACAGGAATCATCCTAAGCTACCTGACTGCAGGATGGTAAAGTACACATTCATGCACAAAAACATTGTGTGTAGGCGTTTCTGAATTGCTTTATCGTTAAATATGGTTCTTTCTCTGTTTACCAGCCCGTTGGTGCTCGGTAATCTGTGGGACGTGACGGATCGTGATTTAGATCGTTTCACGTCAGCTCTGCTCCAATCGTGGCTCTCTGTTGGTTCTGGCTCCTCCCTTCTTCAGCATTTAGCCCAATCGCGGAACGCCACGCATTTAAAACACATAATTGGTGCTGCGCCCATTGCATATGGTTTGCCTGTGTACATTCACTAGCCCAGATTTTAAAGTTGAACTTTTATTTTTCACAGCTAATATAGTACTGATCAAAAATGTAAATGCAGCTGTTATTTAAGGTCTAATATAACCAATCTCAGGGCTTGTTTACAATGCAAAGATAAGCTCTGCCTATATGAAAATGAACATAGGAAATCTAGGACTAAATCTAACCTCTGCCTAGGCAGCAAGCTTAAAGTCCTCATTTGATTTCTGCCCTGTTGTGTGGTTGCAATTGCTGACATAGTTACCTCAAGATGTTTTAAGTATTTTAAGTCACATTTGTTCTTGTATCCTTTTATTTCTTGTTTTTAAGTTATGCCAAACTGCTTTAAAATAAAATGATTTTACAACATGTTTTTGACAGTTCTGGTTATTTCAACTTGCTATGGTGCAGCAGGAATGAGGGAAGCACATTTTAAGAATTAAAGAGTACATGTGGGGGGAGACCATAAACTATAAAGTCTTGTGTCTTCAGAATGCCAAAAATGTTGATTTCAGAGGACACGAAGGATCTAAATTTCTGACATGCCTCAGTTTGATATGTGTGCAGGAGCGGGCTCAGTGATGGATCTGAATACAGTAAAATGTTTAATGTAAACCCAACGATTTAACTAATTAATTTAATTTATCTTTTTAAATGATTGATATTGGTTTCTTTTTTTACCTCTTACATTTTGCGCTTTCGTAAATAAGTGTGTTCAACAACGACATTAAATGTTGGAAAATCTGGTAAAATACCATGTGCATAAAAGTAAATACTTGATTCATTGTGTGGTGAATCCAATCTTTTAATTGACATTATTCAAAACAAATAGGGTATTTGTGCGCTTTACAGAGTATTTGAATTATTATTGCTTTTTCTTTTAAAATGATGTTTTCTGAAATACAAAATCATTGCTAAAAGTCCTTCCAGCTGTGTCCGGTTGACCCGGAAGCTTTCCTCACCCTATTCTATTGTCAACATGGCGGTGAATCTAACTGAATTGTCTCTTCCACAATTAGAAGGCTTGAAATCTCAGCTTGATCAGGTAAGTTGTGTTATAAATATAACAATTTCCTTATTTTATTTAGAACCGCAAGATACGCTGATATAATCAGTCCGTGGTTTAGTGTCGTGCACGGAGCGGCTGTCATGCTGTCTGGACGCGTGCTGCTGGTTGTGCTTTGTAATTCATTATTAAACCGATACTTCAGCCAAATGTAAATATTCTATCATTATTTACAAACATTCATATTCTTTCAAATTCGTATGACTTACTTTCTTTCGTGGAACACTAAAGGAGATGCAGAATGACACACCACAGTCACCATTCATTTGTATAGTATGGTATGAAAGTGAATGGTGACTGTCAGTCAAACATTCTCCCGTACGGTGAGTAAGTTATGACAGAATTATTTTTTTTTTTGGTCGAACTTTTCCTTTAAACAATTTTTTAACGAGTATATGAGTAATATTTTTTACTTGTGGATTTTTAGTATACAGGGTTTGCACGTACGTCACGATCTTTGGTCCGTTACACGGACGCGCGGCCATATTGGAGATACTCGGATGTAAACAACAGCATGGACTGCACGGTTAATGTACTACTGAATACATTGTTGTGCTAATTTATGCTGTCTAAACATGGAAAAAACAGGTGAAAGATGCTAAATCATATAGAGAAGGACTTAGTAAGCAGGAAAGGGCACAATATGTTGACAAACTAAAGTTAATAGGTTGTAAAAAAATACGTACGAGCAGTATTAAGATATTAGCCTAATATTTGATCTACCTGACTGGAAATGATAAGAACAAACACAAGTGTTTTTGCACTCCGCTCCTTGATTTGTTATAACTTTTGGGAGTCTATAGTACTCCAAATGTTTTTCCCGGTCCGATCGATTAGTACAGCCCAAAACATGACAATAATTGACCATTTTCAGCAGCAATAATCAGCATAATATGCGAGTTTCATTAAGTTTAGTGGCATTGCTTATGTTCAATAACGCAGATTGATGACGCATCGTGAAAACACTATAAATACAGAAAAACTTGCACAGAATATTTTTTTCCGTAGTAAACTGCAGTTTATCAGAGCCCTGTTAACAAATTAAATGGCTTGAATTTGTTTTCTAGGAAACAGAGTTCCTGTCATCATCCATAGGCCAGCTGAAAGTCGTCCAAACTAAATATGTGGAGGCTAAAGACAGTTTGAATGTACTTAACAAGAGCAATGAAGGTGAGTATTACCTCTGAACTTTACATGATACTAATTTTAAATAAACTGAGTTGTTACATCTATAATGTAACAATAACTGATTGTTGCATCTTTGGCAAGATCTAATTTGTTCACTGAATTCTTTTTAACATTTTTTCCCTCAGGAAAAGAACTACTTGTCCCTCTCACCAGTTCTGTATCCTCTCAACACCTCAGCTGAGCAATAAATGAGTGCTGATGGATTAATTTGGTCTCAGAAATGATCAGTCCACCATCAGACCCTCAAAAAAGTCACATGGCCAGTTTGTTGTTTATGTAATTCTTTTGCATTAATCTCAGATAGGTTGTTCCCTTAACTGTTTTCTTGCAGATGTATGTGCCTGGAAAACTGAATGATGTGGATCATGTGTTAGTGGATGTCGGAACAGGTTATTTTGTGGAGAAGGTAAGCCACTATTTTGCGCATCTGTATAGTAATTGTAGTTTTTTAGGTGTGAAAACATTACCAAATAAATCTTACTGTTTGTTCATCTTTTCAGAATGTAGAGGATGGCAAAGAGTTCTTTAAGCGCAAAATTGACTTCCTTACAAAACAAATTGAGAAAATTCAGCCTGCCCTTCAAGAAAAACATGCTATGAAACAAGGTGATTTTACTTACATTTACTGTCTCTCTTTCTATATATATAAGAATCCAAATGTACAAAATGCATTAAATTAAACAGTTTAATTTGCCTCCTAACAGCTGTTGTGGAAGTCATGAATATGAAGCTTCAGCAGCTGCACAGCCAACAGGCATCACAGTCTGGCACCACAAAAGCCTAAAAACGGTTTCAAGCAGCATGGCAGAAAATTCTAGGGAGATCCTGAGCATTTACCTTTCAGATGGATCCATTCTGAACCCTTGAAATGGAGAACTACTGCTCTGATGTTCACATCTCCTTGGGGGGAGAAGGAAGTCCAGCACTTTGCCTGCATCAAACAACTAATCAATTTTCTGTTCCGTGTTTTCATTCTCATGTTTAGTGAACAAATGAAGCATTGGGCACGGCCTGTGGCTGTATCCACAAAGCCTCCCACCACTGGGATTAATGTCTTTGGAGGAGATTTACTTTGCGGCACGACATAGCTTTGTGGCAAACATTTGCCGTGGATTGTTTTTTTAATACATCAAATATTTTGAATGCAAATATTTACATCTGAAATCGGCTAAAGAAAATGTTCTTTCTTTTCTAAACGTGAGTTTACAGAAAAGTATCTGCATTTCATTACTAGTATTTTGATGTTAAAACAATAAAAGGAATAGCTTGATTTGTTGTCCCAAGCAGATGGTTTACTAGTCCATGTTACAGAGAGCAGGAACGTTATGACTACTGTAAAATGTTTAAGTACAATTTTCCACCCATGCTGAAATAAAATTAAAAGTTGACATTTAAAACCTGACACTACATCTTGTTACATTTATGAAAATTAACTTTCATAAAAGACAGT
The DNA here is from genome assembly GCA_012976165.1 of Labeo catla. Taxonomy (NCBI): domain Eukaryota; kingdom Metazoa; phylum Chordata; class Actinopteri; order Cypriniformes; family Cyprinidae; genus Labeo; species Labeo catla. Next base: position 2,013,312 of record VONZ01000047.1, on the reverse strand, counting down.
TATCTAGACATATGATGTGTGTGTATACAGTTGAGGTCAAACAATTACATACATCTTGCGGAATCTGCAAAATGTTAATTGTTTCACTAAAATAATAGGGATCATGCAACATGCATTTTATTTTTTATTTACTGACCTGAATAAGATATTTTACATAAAATACATTTACATATAGTCCACAAAAAAAAAATTGTTGAATTTATAAAAATGACCCTGTTCAAAAGTTTACATACACTTGATTCAAAATACTATGTTTTTACCTGAATGATTCACAGCTGGTTTTTTTAGTGATTTTATACATTTTTAGTGATAGTTGTTCATGAGTCCCTTGTTTGTCCTGAACATTTAAACTGCCTGCTGTTCTTCATAAAAATCCTTTAGGTCTCACAAATTCTTTGGTTTTTTAGCATTAGCATGAGCATCCATCTTTTTACACCGAGGGACTCATATGCAACTATTACAGGAAGTTTAAACGCTCACTGATGCTTCAGAAGGAAACACAATGCATTAATGCATTAAGAGGCAGGGGGCGGGGGGATGGGGGTGAAGACTTTTTAAATTGGAAGATCAAGGGATATTTTAATTTTGTCTTCTGGGAAACATGTAAGTATCTTTTGTAGTTTCTGAAGGGCAGTACTACATGAAAAAAATATGATATTTAGGCAAAATAAGAGAAATGTACACATCTTCATTCTGTTCAAAAGTTTGACCCCCTTGCTCATCAAGGCTGCCTTTAGGTGCTCAGAAATAGAATAGAACACTAATATTGTGAAATATTATTACAATTTAAAATAACTGTTTTCTATTGTAATGTATTTTAAAATGTAATATATTCCTGTGATACAAAGCCACATTTTCAGCATCCTTACTCCAGTCTTCAGTGTCGCATGATCCTTTAAAAATCATTCCAATATGCTGATTTGCTCTTTAAGAACCATTCCTTATTGTCAGTTGAAAACTGCTTAATGTTTATGCAGAATCCATGATATACTACCATTCAGATGTTTGGGGTATGTGCGTGTAAAAGAAAGAAAGAATGCTTTTATTCAGCAGGTAAGCAATCAATTGATCAAAAGTAAGAGTAAAAACATGTATCTATTAGCAAAGAATTCTGAAAAAATATTTCTACAAAATGTTAAGTAGCAAAAACTGTCAAATGATAAGAACCATCATCGTTAACTGAGCACCAATAATAACTAATGATGAAAATTCAGCTTTGCATCTCAGGAACACATTACATTTTCAAATACATTCAAACAAAAAATAGTTATTTAAGACTGTAATAATGTCTCTCAATATTACCGTATTTTTATCAAATAATAGACTTCATTAGCCTATCTCAAATGACACAAAAAGGATTCACTTTAATACAGAGTTGTCATTAGTTCGGATGGAGAACTGCTGTAATTATAAGTGCATTATTCGCTGTGTCATGGTTCGCAGTTGCCCGGCTGCAGTTTCGCTGAGCGTCTGTCGCTATGCGGCGAGAGCGCCCGCTGGTTGCTATGCGGCGCAACGCGTGTTGCGCTCTGTTGCCAGGGAAGAGCGAGCGCGATGGAGGGGGTGGTCGCATTGTCTGTCGGGACGGTGGCGGTGTGTGAATTTCTGCCGTCTGTCAGAAACGCTCGCAGATCCCCATTAAGGCTTATTAGTGTATGAAGTAGACCCGCACTATAGATAAATCCGCAAGCGTTAGTGTTAGCAAGTCTTCCTTTTCCTTCTTTCATTCGTTTATTTTCTGAAACGGTAAGACAAACCGACCCTAACTAGCTAGAGCAAGTGCTTGTTGCATTCAGCCGGCGAGAGGAGGGTGAGGAGTGGCGGATCGGAGGCGCACGGCGCTTGATCGCGGATCGGGGTCGAGAGAGGCCGGCCGGGGCAGAGCCAAAGGCGGCCGATGACTTCGGAGAGTAGCAGCCAAGCGCAACAGAAGGAGGAGGTCGAGCCGGTATCAGTCGCCCGAGATCAAGAGGAGAAAACCGGCGAGGACCAAGGCGGCATGGTGAGCTCAGGCCTGTGGTGCTGAATCGGCACAACCCACTTAACGTTAACCCCTTCCCCTAAACACGACGTTAACTTTTCGTTTATAATATAGCTCTTGCGTTTTTAGAACAAACGTGTTTAGACCGCAGGATGACTGTTTATCCAACTGGTATGTACTTGCAGTGTGTTGACAAACTACCTGTGTCCTTGCGCGCTAACCAGATTGTCAGGTCGTTAGCAAATGAAGTATCGATCCGCTTAAATTGTTGAGCTTAATAACCGCGTAGTTGAGTAATACCTAGGTCTGGCTAGCCGGCTTTAAGTCGGACATCGGTACTAGGCAACATAAACTAAATATATTGCCACCAAGGCTTCGTCTGCGCATAAATTACATAGCACGTGTTCATATCCTAGTCAGCGGAGCTCTACTGTAATTGAGCAATGATTTCATTACTTAAGGACGCGTGACACAAGTTAAGGTTAATAACTTTTCTATTACAAGCGGGTTAATGTCATTTGGAAATTAATTAATTAAATCACCACCACATGACAGCTTGATTTAGGTTATAATTAACTACTTAGAGTTGCTAGAGTAGTACAGGGTACAATTGTGACCCTGAACCACAAAAATTAAATATAGATTTATATTAAATAAGCTTTCCATTGATTTATGGGTTGTTAGGCTAGGACAATATCTGACTGAGATACAACTATTTGAAAATCTGGAATTTGAGGGAATCTGGGGAAAAAAAAAAAAATCAAAATATTGAGAAAATCGCCTTTAAAGTTGTCTAATTGGAGTTCTTAGCAATCCATATTACAAATGAAAAATTAAGTTTTGATATGTTTACAGAAGGAAATTTACAAAAAATCCTCATGGAACATGGTCTTTACTTAATATCCTAATGATTTTTGGCATAGAAGAAAAATTGATAAAATTGAACATTTTGACCCATACAGTGTATTGTTGGCTGTTGCTACAAATATACCCGTGCTACTTATGACTGGTTTTGTGGTCACAATTGTGAAAGAAAAACATTTCCATGAATAAATGATAACAATTAAATTAATAATTTTATATTGATAAAAGATCATTACAATGGTTAAAACCTCATTATAAAAATGAAACATATTAAATTATTCTTATATGAAGCAATGTTGATTTTATTCTAGTCTAACCAATCAAGCTGTCTAACTGTTTTACCAGTTGAACAGTTTACCAGTACCAGTTTGATTTCTAGCTGTATACATTTGATTACAAGTATATTATACATTAATTAGGCAATTCTACTGTTTTGCTTAGATTCTTGTATAATGCTTGTATTGGCACTGGTCATTTGCTGATAATGGCTAAAGTGGCTTGGTCATTGGAATGTTTTAACATGGTGAGGAAGGTCAGTTTTAACATAAAAACCCTTCATGTTACCTATAAAAAGCACTACCATGGTGCAGTTGATCAGTTGGTAATACTGTGGTACTTTCATATACTATGAAAGTAGTGATTCTGCATGATTATAATTTTTATGTACCATAATATTTAAAGGATATGGTAGTGTAACGTGGACTTGCACCAAAATAAAGCAGATTCAGGTTTTTTTTCCATTTTTTTGTTGTACATATGCTAAGTCCGTTCTGCAGGAGTCTCTCTCCCTCTCTCTTTAAAAATTATGCAGACATCAGTATAACCAGTGAGAATCATTTTAAAGCACTTTGACTCCAAGGCCCCCCATTGTCCACAACAATATTTGAAGGCCCCGTGACTTTTCCAGATGATCATGATTTACGTTCTTTCTTTCTTGCACTCTCTTTCTCTCTGTGCCCCACTTTGTTCGTTCACTCAATCATCTGAACTGTCACTTAGCACAATGACAGCATAAAAAGTGGATGTCAACCTGGAGAAATTATTATTTACTATAAACAGCAAAGAAACTTTGATAAATGGATGGTTTTAAATAGAGGTTAAATATGCAGTTTGAATGGAGATTTGAAGTTTGAAGGAATGTAGGTCTAGCTTGGCGGTTGCACTGTGCTAATGTGTTCAGAGTAGTTGCTAGGCAGCTGAAAAGGTGTCCTGGATGTTTGTTAGGCAATTGCTAGGTGGTTGTTAATGTGTCCCAAGTGGTTGCAATGGACTTGCTGGGTAGTTGCTAGGTAAAAGAGGTGATCCACAACTCAAGTTTGTACAATCACACTTCCTATTGATGATCATAATACTGATGTCCAGTGGCAAATGAATAGTTATCCATGATAAAGATTTAAATAAGTAGTCTGTGCTCAAATTTTCTACCCCATAAAATAATTAAGTGCTTTGCAAAACTAGAAAAATGTATATTCATTGAAATAAAATAAAATAAATTTAAGTTTTACAATCTTATTAATGTACATGACTTTTGCAGGTCTGGAATTTACATTTTTAAAGGGAATCTTGGGTATTAAGACTTGTATTGCTTAATATAACGTAAATGATGTCTCTTACTGAAATATGTAGTAGAAAACCTATGAATTTAAAAAATCCACATTGTTTTATACATATTTTGGACTATGGGGGCGCAATTATTTTGAAGATGTAAAATGGTTGCACTCTGTGAACTACTGGTACTACTTTTTTTGTCTTAATTTTAAAGTCGTTTTGAGGCTGCCCTAAAAGTTTGCTCAGGCCCCTTAGTTTGCCCTAGCCCCTGGTTGAAAACCTTTGTTTTTAAACTTTCTCCGTGTGAATTTAGAATTAAATACAATTCACAATCTAGATTCCCAGTCACAATTCCAGCAGTAGAAAATTTTAACTTTTGGGAAACTATGGACTTTCCTAAATAATTACATAAGCATTAAGTATTGTATGTTTAATTTTGTTTTTGTTTTGAGCAAAATAGCATTCTTTAATATCCTAGCTGACTGTGAAACTGCTTTTTAGTAGAGAGTTCTAGAAGACTTTATATGGGGATTTCAGCTTTTGTCAAGTCTATGTTTGTTCTGCATTAGTCTTCAACAGCGAATTTGCATCGAGATCCAGTCATCAGATTTTCCATTATCTGAATTAGAGGCTGACATTTTTTCGGGAATCCCGCGGGTCACGGGATTCCCACGGGAATCCCGCGGGATGGGAAACAAAATCACTAATAATCACGGGATTGGGACGGGACAGGAAAAAATGTCAGCGGGAGTGGGCGGGACCGGGAATCGTAACGCTATGAAACCCAACTTTACAGACAAATATACCTTTTATATATATATTGTAATTTTGAACTTAATTCTAGTTGACCCGTCTCTTTATTCTCTCCTTCTGTATGCTTTGGTGTGGCTGGTTAAGCAAGTGAGTTCATGACGGACAGATCGTTAACGACTGGTAATACAGCAGGCGATCCAAATGCTCACCTATCATTCATCGACCATATGGCTTTTCATCTGAAAGATGTATGTAGTAGCAAGTTTACATGGCCGCTCAATCTAATGTTAACCTTGAAAAATGTGCGCTATTGAAGTGTCAGTGCGAGTGTGGAAGCCGAATAGTAGCGCGGTGCTGCATGACAGAGGCGCCGGTGCGCTCACTTGCTCTTAAAATACCGTCATTTTGGTCATACAGATAAGAGTGATAGGCATCTTTCGAATTTGTAAAGACTCAACGTTTATTTGTGTGCACTCAGAAAAACAAGGAAACGTTGCGCTTTTGTAAACAGATTAAAGCAAAAAGGACGAGCTTTCTGCCGCCTGTCTCTGTGAACTTGAGCGCGTCACTTCGAAACTCCGTGTTTACTTGCTTTAGAGACATGAAAAATATATCTATAGAGTGAAATGTCTACTTTCAAATGGACCAATTAAAATAGGAAACGTGTGTCTGCATGAAAGATTTACGTGAAATTTAATATGTGCGCAATGCACACTGTGCATTTGTTTAAGATGGCTTTCAGTTCAATAATAATAATAATAATAATAATAATAATAAACAAAATTTCGCATTTTTATTCAACTAATGTAAAAAAAAAAAGTTACGGGCATACTGTGATCTGTACTGTATTCTTTACTGTAACTGGCAGATTCTAGCCAAAAAAAAAAAAAAAAACATAATACGGGAGTGGGAGGGAATGGGAGTCATTCTTCCGGGATTGGGACGGGACGGGATTTTTTCCCAGTTTTTTCGTGGGATTGGGATGGGATGGGATTTTTTTTGTGGGAGTGGGACGGGAGAGATTTGAAAATCCACTCCCGTGTCACCCTCTAATCTGAATTGGGCGTTTCTGGTAGCTACTATTCGGTGCTTCGTGACACAACTACGATAGACACAAATATCATCCTTAAAGGTCGTTTCGAAACGTAACGATATTTGGAAATCTCTCGTTTTAACTACATTCATTCATTTTGTCAGGCTTGTACAGCATTTGTTTCAGCTGTCGCCACGTGCTCAGCAGTGATCTTGGTGGCAGAGGTTATAGTTCCGGTAACTTGAACAGACGTTTGAGAGACATAAACTCGCTCCAATCATACGGAGATCCGTTATGACGTATTTCAGAACGCACCAATCCCATCGCGGTGGGTGGGCAATATTCAAAGCGTGCTGCTGCATGTGATCACAAAAGAGGCGAAGGAAAGACTAGCGCACGGCCAATCAGACTTGTTAAGCGCAGTGTAGATGCTTACGCAGAGCACAGGGGATTGATGCAGATGATGAGTGGCCGCGAAACTCTTTGGCAGTGAACTTGCACTTTTGCTTTAAACGGAAAGAAGTGGAATCCGGTGCCGCGTTATTGTGAGCTAGGTTCATTTGCCTACTGGGTATCTAGCGAGTGATAACGTCGTCGGGGGAGAAGACCATGCTGTTGTTTGTGGAGGTGAGTTAATGGGGTCATTTTGGCGACCGCGAAGGTTTTTCACAGCTTCGGCGTGGAGTCAACTCGATGGCGCCTGCCATGAGTTCAACAAGGCGGATAATTTGTTGTGGCTTTGTAGTGCAGTCACTATTGTTCTTCTTGTCTTTTGTTAGTTAAAAATGAGTAGTTAGTGACCAGCAAGATTAGTTGAGTTGCTATGTAAGACCTTGTTTATGTAGACGCGAACTGACCGTCGACAGCGAAAGCTCCACGTGCGCGCAACAAATGCTAGCTATGTAGCCAACCTGCTTTATTTGCGCAAAATGCGTAACTTTTATGAAAACCAAAGCGATTACCACAGCAAATACTGAAGGTATCCACGAATTGCCTCGGCTTTTAATTTAACCCTTAGTTCAAAAATAACTTTAGCCCGTCCAAATCCAATAAAGCGCTAGTCAGGTTAACAAGGCTGCGTTTCAGATGCAGGTTTGTAGCTCTTTGCTCTGAACTCTCGCTCTGGTTTATCGGAGTGGCTAATCAGATTAAATGGGTGAAAGGCCGACTATTTAAAATCTCTTGCCTGTGTGTGTGGAGTGTCGCGTCGGGTAAGTAATGGATCCTGTGAATGAGGTGTGAATGAGTAGTATAAACTATAGAGAAGTTACAGGGAGAAGTTGTGCACAGTTCTGGCTTTCAAACTCGTCAAGTGTGTTAATAGTGTCCTTGCCTGTCCTGTGGTGTGTCGTCCTTCGCCAAGGTTGTGGCTGAAATGCAACGTTGCATTTGTTGAGATAGCAGGTGGAAGTTATATTTTATGTATTTCGAATTGAGACTTTTAACTTTACAGCAAGGTGGATGTGGTGTTGTAATTTGTGCCTCAGCGTGTCATGTGAAACTTTGATAGCGTCTTATGTTAACCCTTGAGAGACCCAAGCATCGACATTTGTGACCCTGGACCTCAAAACCAGTAATAAGGGTCAGACCCTTATTATTGACCCTCTTGAAATTGAGAATTATAACGTTACATCATCTAAAAGCTGAATAAATAAGCTTTCTATTGAGGTGTGGTTTTATAGGACAATATTTGGCCAAGATACAACTATTTGAAAATCTGGAATCTGAGGGTGCAAAAAATTTAAATACTGATAAAATCGCCTTTTAATGTTGTTCAAATTAAGTTTTTAGCAATGCATATTACTAATAAAAAATTAAGTTTTGATATATTTATGGTGCACAATTTACAAATTATCTTCATGAAACAAAATCTTTACTTAGTATTCTAATGATTTTTGGCAAAAAAGAGAAATGGATAATTTTGACCCATAAAATTTGTTGGCTATTGCTATAAATATACCTGTGCTACTTAAGACTGGTTTTGTGGTCCAGGGTCACATTTGTGTCATCTTCAGTGAAGTGATTATAAAAGTAATATTTGGAGTTTAATTGGCTTTATATGTGCATTACTGAATGGGCTCGCTCTATTATGTTACTAAAAAACATAACACAACACTGTTGCATATTTGGTGTACTTGAAAATGTCTTATGCAAGTTGATATGGAGAGGAATGTGATCTTTTTGTAATCACTTAACATGTTGGGAAATGAGAAATTCAGTTATTTGTAAAGTTGTTCCTGGAGTGTTTGCAATGGTGTCAGTTATCAGTGGCCTTGTTCAACAGCTGTGACTAGCAAGCTTTGACATACATTTTACCCCCATCAAAAATGTTGCCATGTTGTGACTGAACTGTGCACTTCATGTATATTTTAAAAACAAAAAGAGATTTAATTGCTTTGGACTGTGCTTCAGTGGGTCATTGAGAATGAGAATTAGATGCTGCTAATGTGTATTTAGAAGGCAAGTTTTTCAGGATTTTTTTCCCTGCTGTTTTTGTGGTTACCCTCCCATTATACTGTGAAACAGGGTGGATAACTATTTGCCTAATACACTGACGCCTAACTACGTTGTGTTGCCAGTTAATTAAACACTTACTGCGCATGAATTTTGATATGGTTGTGCTATGAAGGATGTCAATGTTAGATGCGTGATAATGGGTAGTTAAATGATCAGCAAAGTTCTAGTTAATAGTCTTATAATTAATTTTAATTTAAGCTACAGTTAGCACATATTAACAGATTTCTGCTGATTTAATTCTACTGTTATGTGAAATCTAACTGTTAAACTTTGTTTAACCTTGTCTTCAAGGTGACCACTAAGGGGGCCGGTCTGAATCCCAATGCTAAAGTGTGGCAGGAAGTGTCTGCACCAACCACCCAGGCTCCAGAGGCGGCCACAGAGACGTGCCATTGGCCACAATCAGATACTGTCTCCACTGAGGAGTCAGAAGGTACGTATGTTGATTAGCCATTTGTTTAGTGTTGTAATTAATATGTAAAAATTCTCCCGGACATGCAAATTGTCAGCATCTACTCCATCTCATTTAGAACTCATATGCTTTAATTTATGTGTGGACAAAAGCAGGACATAAGAGATTTTTATTTTTACACACCGGTTAATTTACGTATTTTAGTTTTCGATTTTTATGATTTCAGCTAATTATTAGTTTTTCCATTACCTCACAAATAACACCCAAAGGGTTGAACCCTAGTTTGGAAAACCCTGCTGTCAGGTAATGTTGATTCAGCTTGTCTTATAAGAAAAGGGCTAGATTCATTAGGGTAAATGAAATTACTCAGGGAGCTATGACCATCTTGTAGCATGATGTTAAAGTTTGCTTAAACCCAGTGATGATCAGTATCGCGCTTGGAAGGACCCAGAACCATTCTCACTGTAGAGATCTTTCATTCTCATCTCTCCTCTCTCTCACTCCCTCCATTCTGTTCTTTTTCAGTCTCTTTCTCTAATTCTCAAACTAAGCTCTTGCTCATTCTCTCAGTGGAGTGTGTCTGCCCTAATGACCGTGAGATTATGAGATCTGAGGGTTGAATGGCCCGTTGCTGTTCTTGCATGGCAAGAAAACTCATTTACTCCAAACTCATTTACTACTGTCGTTTCTCCACTGTAGGTTTCAAGGAGTATGGTGTTGGCTATGGTGAGACTGAGTCAGCCCCTCCTATGGAGAGCAGCATGTTGAATGGCATGGAGTCTGCAGAACTGGCTTACCCACTCTACGAACAAGGTCTGTCACATACACCCACTTTCACACTTTAATTCCACTCCATTCCAGTGCTGCTTACTGGCTGATTGTCATTGGGGGTGTGTATGTGTTTTGTTTCGCTCAGTGGAGGGTGAGACGGTCGAGGAGCAGCCTCCGCTGTCTGAAGAGAGTCTGAAGGAGTCACTGAAGAAGCAGCTGGAATTTTGCTTCTCGAGGTAACGCCCACTGTACGCCCAGACATGCTAACACCTGCTCCCCCACGTTACGTAATTATGTAAGGGATGAATTGAAATTCATAATCATCTGAACAGTAGAGCAGTGCTTATTTACTCTTGCTTGAGAAAATTCTCATTCACTAATTAAATGCAATGTCATAATGGACCTGTGATATTGGAAATGATTTGATGTGGATGATCTGATCCAAGCCATTTTATTTGGCAGTATTGTAGTTGTTGGTTGCCAAATAAGGACAGTTTGATTTGATAAGATATTAAAAAATAGCTTGCCCTGATAGTAAAAGATGACAATTTTAATCACCCCAATGCCATTCCAACACAGTATGGTCATAGGACAGCAAAAGTAATCTAGTTCTTGTGTCGTGTGACTAATTGGGAAGTGCGAATTTCTGCAAAAGTCATTACTTGTTCAGTTACTCATTCCTGAATTAAACTTATTTGTATGTATGTATTTGTTTGCAAGCAATACTTGTATATTGACCAGATTTTATTTATTTATTTATTTATATATTTATTTTGGATTGTTGATTTATAATCAAATATTAAATGACTTTATTATTTGGTTGGGCTGATGCCAATAATTAAATTCCAAATATCAGGTCCTTTGTTAGTTTGTGTTTTTAGAAGCTGTGCTTTTAAGTGTTAAACATATTTTTATATTTCTTCTTTAAAACACTGTTGTATGCGGACACATTCAAATGTATGTTTTTGGGTGTTGCAGAGTTTTTGAGCATAGTGTTTTAAGTGTTGTGTAAAAAGTACAACTTTTCAGTGTCTTGACACAAAAGTTAGTTCACAGGTCTATTTTTTTTTGCATGTGTGAACTTAAGTAAATCATAGTAGTATATGCAAATCATGCAAGGGAAGCTTTTAATTAGCAATGTAGCCATTTAAATTCTGTTTTCACACTATATACACTTAATCTGCCTTCAAACCAACTCCTATATGCACACTGACACTGAGTGCAATGAATATGACTGCAACATCTTGTTTCCCACAGAGAGAATCTCTCCAAGGACCTTTACTTGATGTCTCAGATGGACAGTGATCAGTTTGTCCCTATTTGGACTATTGCAAGCATGGAGGGGATCAAACTGCTGACTACTGATATGGACCTGATACTTGAGGTGCTACGAGGTAAAGTAAACAAAACCCAACCACATTTTCAGAGTTTGTCCATTCCTTACAGTGCTTTAATTCCTTGCTTTTTCTGTCCTTCTCAGCCTCTCCCATGGTGCAGGTGGATGAAAAAGGTGAGAAGGTACGGCCAAACCACAAGCGATGCATCATCATCCTCAGAGAGGTTCCTGAGACCACACCAGTAGAGGTGAGACCACACTTTACGGTCATCTTTTGTGGCTGTATGTGGTAGAGATTAGGTTTATCATTACTGTGGTCACCCCGATGATGATCAGTATCGCGCTTGGAAGGATCCAGAACCATTGATGCTGTTGAGATTCATTGTCTAACTCCTCCTCCTCTATCTCTCTATCTCTCTATCTCTCTATCTCTCTATCTCTCTATCTCTCTATCTCTCTCTCTCTCTTTGTCTCTCAGTACAGTGGATTTTGCCCTAATGACCGTGAGATTATGAGATCTGAGGGATATCTGGCCTTTTTTTTTTTTTTTTTTGTGTCAGTGGTTTTCACTTATTCAGTTTATTTGCTGACTGATGCTTTTGTTTCTCGTTCAGGAGGTGGAGGCCCTGTTTAAAAGCGAGAAGTGTCCGCAGGTTATCAGTGTGGAGTTTGCTCACAATAACAACTGGTACATCACATTCCAGTCTGACACTGATGCTCAGCAGGTATTATTGACGACACACACATAAAGGGCCTTTCTCATAGAACAAATGTTTGTATAAACAATTGGTAAAAAAATCATTTTCAAGATGTGTGCCACCAAATTGTGTTGTTTGGACTTGTTTTAATTTAGATCAAATGCTGCAAGTAAAAATTGCATGAATTTATTTCCTGTAATATGGCTTATGACTTTGTAAACTGTTTGATTTGTAACATTCTGTTTGCCATCATAATTATTCATCAAATGTTCATAATGAAATCTAAAAAGCAGTAGTTAAAGATTTCCCTTTTATCCATTTTGTGTTAGTTTATTGTAAGTTAGTTGCTGATTAGTTAAGTGCTCCCTTTGAAGGGGTTAAAACAAAAATATATTATAACAGCCACAATAAGTGGCTGGTACAATAATACATATTGCATTAATTAATTGCATTAATGGTCCCCAAGAAAAAAACAGCAGACTTGTTTGTTTTGACCCAGTGATGATAAACTAAGCGCATAGAGGGAAGCTGGGAGTGATCAGAAGATTTTGGGAGTTCTTTTTTTCTTCTCCTTTTCTGCTACTTTTAGCTCTCTCTCTCGCGCTCTCTCTCTCTCTCTCGCGCTCTCTCTCTCTCTCTCGCGCTCTCTCTCTCTCTCTCGCGCTCTCTCGCTCTCTCTCTCGCTCTCTCCTCTCCTCTCTCTCTCTCTCTCTCTCGCTCTCTCGCTCTCTCTCTCGCTCTCCCCCCTTTAAGGCTCTGTCACTTCTCACCCAATGAGCGTTAAGATTATGAGATCTGAGGGTCACTGATTATTTGCTATGGCTGAAAGATTTCCCCTTTATGCATTTTATATTAAAGAAGTTCACTTCCAGAACAGAAATTTACAGATAATTTACCTGCCCCGTTGTCATCCAAGATTACATAATTTCTTAATGAAAGACATAAACATCTTGGATGACAAAGGGGTGAGTAAATCTGTAAATTTTTGTTCTGGAAGTGAACTTCTCCTTTCATTTTTTTTTTATAAGTTAGCTTCTGGTTAGTTACCTACTTCATTTTAAAGGGTTAAAACTAAAAGTTATTATAACAGCCACAATAATTGGCTGGTACAATTACAAATATTTTGTTAACTGCATTAATGGGGCCTAAAGTGTTTTTGCATTTTCTCTGCTGGTTTAATAAACGCAAATGTTTTCTGATGCATGTCACATTGTTTTACAGGCTTACAGATACTTGCGTGAGGAAGTCAAAACCTTTCAGGGCAAACCAATTATGGTGAGTGTACATTGTGCTGCCGTCTCTCTTGTTAGGTCAGCTGTAATTTAAGCCCCCTGTATGTGTGCGATCCTGGCCAACACTTCAAATACAACTAGTGTCACCTTGACTACTCTGAATGCTGTGATGATTAACAGGATTCTCTGCAGTACTCAACTTTGACCCTTGTTCCTTCAACCAATCAGTGATCAATTATACCATCAATATGTAACCAATAGGAAAGACCCCCTAGTCACTGTATGGCATTATGTAATCCACAAACCAAGCTGTTTTTGTCCTGCTTAGTCTCTTTGCATTGACTTGTACAACAAAATGCATTTTATCTTGTGCAGCCCACATCCATAAATAGAAAAAAAAAAAACATCTGTATGAGTAATGCATGAGATGCGTCTGTGAAAGGAATCTGCTCTCAAGTGCCCTGCTAAGACACTGGTTCATATTTAACAGTAATTGCTGGATTAGGGAGGTGCATGTACTGAACTGAGTGTAACGCAATGAATGATTATTTAGATGTTCAAGTTTTCAAAGGTGTCTCTTTGTATGTTTGTGTCTGTAGGCTCGTATCAAGGCCATAAACACGTTCTTTGCTAAGAATGGTTACGGAGCCGTTGATTCTGGGGTTTACTCCACTCCATCACAGTACTCGTCTCCAGTTTACCTGCAGCAGGTGTACCAGCCTCCACAGCAGTACCCTCTCTATAGCCTCCTGCCACAGACGTGGAACCCCTCACCAACCCCTTACTTTGAAACACCACTGGTGAGAACTTCATCTTGACATATGTTGAAGACTTTTAAAATGAATGAGATCCCCCATGTAAGACAAATGCTACCTTTTCTAAAATGCTGATTTGGTGCTCAATTCTTATCAGTTAAAAATGAGGCTACACTATATTGCCAAAAGTATTGGGACACCTCCTTCTAATGAAAAGGTTTGACTACTTTAGTCATTTCCATGAGTGCAAATCTTAATGTTTAAGCATATAATGATATTTTAGGGAATTGCGTGCTTCTAATTTTACAGTGACACTTTGGCAGGACCTTTTCTATTCTAACATGATAGTGCATCTGTGTATAAGGCAAGGTTCAGAAAGAAATTATTGAAGAACTTGATTGGTCTGCAAAAAGTCCAAACACCAGTGACTTGTACATGCGTTATATGAACAAAAGTATTCGGACAACCTTTCTTTAGAACAGAAAAAGGCACTGTGCAGTTGTGGCAACAAAGATGGAAACATAATTCATGTATTTAAAAATTGTATTTCCATCTCTTTTGCAACAATTTTGGCATTGTCTAAAATGTTTGTACCAATATGTACAAGTCATTGGTGTTTTTGGCTCCAGCTCTGCACTTAAAGTCACACCAGAGGTGTTCAGCTGGGATTAGGACTTTCTTTTTTTCAACCTTGTCTTATACAAGGATGCATTGCCATGTTAGAATACAAAAGGGTCCTGTCCAAACTGTTGCTATAAATTTAAAAGCACACTATTCCCTAGAATATCATTACATGCTTAAACAAACATTAAGATTCGTAATCATGGAAATTACTAAAGTTGTCATATCTGTTTGTTAGAAGGGGGTGTTCCAATACTTTTGGCAATATAGTGTACATACATTTGTGGTGAAAATGTGTAATGTTGTTGTTGTTGGTTTTTTTTTTTTTTGGCAACAGGCAACAGTGTAAGAGTCCTTTTCACTCTGTCACTTGATGAATTTAATGCTGCTTTGCTAAAAAGTACTTTTTCAAAAGTACTATGTTCATAATGGAAAAGTAAAAACCTATGTTCAGAGAAACAAATGTAACTGTATATAAAAAGATCAAAAGATTTGGTTGTTTTGACCCAGTGATGATAAACTGAGCGCATAGAGGGAAGCAGGGAGTGATCAGAAGATTTTGGGAGTTCTTTTTCTTCTTTTCTGGTATTTTTCTTTCTCTCTCTGTCTCTATCTCTCCTTTAAGTCTCTGTCACTCCTGTCCCAGTGAGCGTTAAGATTATGAGATCTGAGGGTCACTTTGTCTATTTGATATGGCTTTATAGAACCACTTTGACTGACTCATCCAATAAGCTATCTTTTATTATTTTTTTTTTTTAGCCTTTTATTTTGTTACCTTTGTATTGCAGTCAGGAAGGCCGAATGTATAAGCTGATGGAGTCACAGTGGGTTTTCTAGTTTGTAATCAGGGTTGTGATTGTAGGCCGAGCTGCAGAGAAGTCAGGGCAGTTGAATGGTTACCATGCCAACAGTTATTTGGTTCATTTAGCACATTACATTAATGTAAAGAGGTGCTTTGGCCATGTGACATAAAAATGTGAATTCATTTTGTATTAGTTTGAGAATGTGTGGGTTAATCTCAGCTGTTGATTCATCTTGCAGGCTCCATTTCCCAACAGCACATTTGTTAATGGCTTTGGCACAGCAGGAAACTACAAAACTGGCTCCTCTCCAATCAGCCTTACACGCAACTACCCCCGCAACCGGTAAGATCCTGAAACCTTCGTTTTAAGAACCTCTTTTGAAGTCTGTTCCTTTCCCTCTCTGCCAAAAATATAATAGGTTGTTTCTTCGACAGTGGGAACTTTATATCCCAGGGGCTGATTTTTATTTAATAAAAACAGATATGCTTTAGGAAGGTCACATTAGAAACATCTTGTGGGCATGAACTTGCTTTGCTGCATTTCAAACATGTTTGCAAAGATTTAGTTTAGTTTATATCTATTCATTTGGCAGGCCCTTTCGCCCAAAGCGCCTTGCATTTTATTCAAGTTATACATTGATAAAATGTTTAAGGATGAGACTCATATCCTTGGCATTGCTGGTGCGCTGTTCTACCACTTGAGATGACCTAAACACAGTAAAATAACCAATTGTGTTTATTTGTGTGGATTATAAATACTTATTGTTCTTGTGCCTCCTTTTGAATTGAATTGTACTTTTTGTCCAAGGGTGAAAATATTGAAGATAACCTACATTGATTTCCTCTTATATGCAAAAAGTGAGGCAGAGCTCTTGTTTGATGCACTGGAGTCACAATGACTTTATTCCTTTACTTTCTAGACTTCCACTTTATTCCAGAAAGAATGTAATTAATGCCTTCAGGTAGATATGTTCTACTTTTTCTGGAGCATTTCTTTGTTGTAAATGATCATCTTATGCATGTACCATGCAAACTGCTTAAAGATTAGAATGCCAGAACTGCATTGTGGTGATTCAAATGTTTATGCTAAATGTTGGTCTAATGGTAGACTATAGCTAAGGGATGGGCTGCATCACATCACTTGATTATAACAGAACATTTAGTGTTGTTCAAGTATGAGCAAGCACTCTGTAGTGATTGACCATCATGACTCAGCTAAAAGCTGCATCTTGACGCATGATGCCTTTCACAGTCAATGAATGTCAGTGTGTTGTCATCAGATCTGTCATGTGACCTTGTCCTTGCATGTATCTGTTGCTTTGTGTATGAGAGTTTCCTGATGGTGTCTTGGGAAGTACTTGCATTAAAACAGTTTTTTGAAATTGAGATTCATATTAGCTGAAGAAATACAAGATTTCCAGTGATGTATGGTTTGTTAAAATAGGATGATATTTGGCCAAGATGCAACAAATTAAAAATTTGGAATCTGAGGGTGCAAAAAAATCATAATATTGAGAATCACCTTTAAAGTTGTCCAAATGAAGTTCTTAGCAATGCATATTACTAATCAAAAAGTTGATATATTTACAGTACTACATTTACAAAATATCTCCACGGAACATGGTCTTTACTTAATATCTTAATGATTTTTGGCATAAAAGAAAATTCGATAATTTTGACTCGTGCAATGTATTATTGGCTGTTGCTGCAAATATACCCGTGCTACAAATGACTGGTTTTGTTGTCCAGGGTTTTATATATCCAGTGCCCTGTTTATTACCAGTGTATGTTTAAGATACTTTATAGATGACAAATGAGACATAATCTTGGCTGAAACCACAATATTTCACACTAACGAAGAATAGGGGCAGTTGTAACAAGTGCTTTTTTTTTTTCTTTTTTTTTAAATTTAAAAGAAAGTTTATTCATTGTTTGAGTTTGGGATTGACAATTAATTGGTGAATAAATTTTTTTTTAATTGGTTTGTCTGTTAATAGAGAGAACATCTGCAAAAGAAATGAAAATGGTGTCACTTTTCAGGAACTTCTCAACCAAACAGTCTTTTCTTTTTGTCACCACATATCATGTATAACACCTCCATTTGTGATGCTTGTTCTGCACAGCCAGAGAGAGACCACCCTTAAAGCCCAGCTGGACAAACTATCTGTTCTGCAGATGTTTACTCAGCTTTGCTCAGGCTTTGGTGCCTCGGTTAGACTTACATGCTGCCACCTCTGAGAAACCTCTGATTTTTCTATGTTCTGTGCAGGAGTCATATAAAGCCACAACCTCGTGCTGATGTGGGTCAGCTGACAGATACTTCGTCTGGTACCGGTAGTCCCCAGCCTCCATGCACCCCTACTTCAGACACCACTGCCTCCACCCTCACCCCTCTCTCTGAACCTCCAGCTTCCCCCAGAGAAAACCACCACTCAGACCTTGGCATCAACAGCCGGGCCAGGTCAGTTTTTTTCAACCTGTATCATTTTTAACTAAACAGCAGATTTGGTTGTTCTGACCCAGTGATGATAAACTAAGCGCATAGAGGGAAGCAGGGAGTGAAAGGAAGACTTAAGGAGTTCTTTTTCTTCTCTCTGATCACTTTCTCCTTCCATCTTTTCCTTTGCGCTCTCTCTCGCTCTCTCTCCCTCTCTCTCTCCCTCTCTCCCTCTCTCCTTTAAGTCTCTGTCACTCCTTTCCCAGTGAGCGGTAAGATTATGAGATCTGAGGGTCGTTTGTTGAGTGTGTTCACTGAATGGTGACAGGTTTGCTGATAGCAGTGTATTTAATGACTTGTGATGTGTCTAGGAGAGGAAGCTATCGTGGCATGAGGAGGAGAAGAGAAGATGAAAGAACGGCAAGTCCTAAACATTTATTACATGGCTCTCTGAAGTACTTCATTTTTATTCTTCATTCATGCTTAATTGAAGTTCTCATTTCGTTTCACAGAGGCAGAATCCTGAATCAGAAGTGAAACCTCCGCCCCCTAAGTTCGACCTCGCAACCACTAACTTCCCGCCATTGCCAGGAGGTGCGCCGAGTCGTCTGCCAGGTGTGACCGTACAGATGGAGTCCGTTTTGGAAAATCGCATGGCAGATGTAGTTAAGGGCATCAGCAGGGACAAGGTAGTAAGAACTACTTTCTGTAACCATTTCTTTTCGGTCACATTTGGTTTGTGTTCATAGAGAATCAGATATCAATCAAAGCTACCATTTTTCTATGTGTTTAGCCGGAAACGAGTAAGCAAGATGTCAGTCAAGATCCCGGAACGTGTCCGGTGGAAACTCCATCGACAGGACCCTCCACTCCAGCGCCAAAGCTTCCTGCGCCAAAGCTTCCTGCCACAAAACAGGAAACACCTAGCACTAGGTACACGCATACATGTACAATCGGATCTTAAACTCTGAAAGGGAACCCTGGGTTTAGCATAATATAACTTAAATGATATCTCTTGCATATATATGTAGTAGAAAGCCCATAAAATATTTGCTTTATTTAAAAAAAAATCAACATCGTTGATCATTTTGCACTTTTTTTTTCAGTGACATCAGATGGTTGCACTCGATGAGCTACTGGCGCTACCTGTTGCTATTTTTACTGCAGCTCAACTCAGAATAAGCGACTCAGGAAAATAAATTACTGATGCGATGCCACTTTGTGTGGCTTTTGGTTCTAATTAAGGGCAACAAGAGAAGCAACGTAAGTCTTCACTGCTCTTCCTAGTAATAAGAAGAGGAGAAAAGAATGAAAAGATGCCTGTGGACGAATAAAACGTCCTAAAGACCTGCGTCTTTATCTCTTCCCTTTAGTCTTGATGCCGAAAGCTGAAAGAGCTTACAAATGGCAGAGACAAGAAACGCTAGATGCCATCCTGGCAGGAAGTAAACATGCTGATGCTCGTCATGACGCCGCAGCCAGCGAAAAAGTTTCTCAGTGTGAATTTCACTAGATATCCAGGGGTCTTTAGACTCCGTGTGCGGAAAAATCAATGGTACGGCGTTTGGTTTAAGCCTGCACTTATATCTATCAGTACCTATAAGCTCTTTCAATAGCTGTGGTTATCGTATCAGTATTTTATTTTTCAAGCTGTGTATTCCGAGTTGTTTGCAGTAAAAACGGCAACAGGTAGTGCAATAGCTCACGAAGTCCAACATTTCACGTCATTGAAATAATGACTAGTCCACAATATGCATAAAATGATGTGGATTTTTTTACATAATGTAACTCTTTCATGAGTTTTCTACTACATTTCAATAAAAGACATCATTTATATTGTATTAAGCCATAAAAGTCTCAATACCCAGGGTCCCTTAAAGAATTTAACAATGTGTTCAAGTATCGTAAATTACCACTAAACGATACTATTTATCTAGGTTTAATTTATAAATGTATTGTAAATGTTAGTATAATAAAATACACTTGATTAGTATGTTTTAAATATGAGAGAACACCATTTTTGCTTTACATATTTAAAAAGAACAATGTAATATAAAATATGCATTGAAAAAATATAAATAATTAAGAGGTTGTATGAATGGGAGCATGTTGATTCAAATCACATTTCTCTCTACAGTGCGTCACAGCCAGTGAAGAGACCTGAGAAAGAGGTTCCGGTTGCTGAAACTCCACCAGACCTTGCATCAGTGACTACAAAGCACGTCCAGTCCGTTCCTGCCCCCAAACCTTCACGCAGCCAATCAAGCACTTCAAGCACTGCAAGCACTGCATCTACGCCACCTGTCCCAACAAACGCAACTGTCCAGGTAAATGCACTCGTGTGCTAAATTTCTAAATGTTCCTGTTGGTTATTCTGACCTTCAGATGGGAACGGCGATGTCTTTTAACTTAAAGGTTTTATTGAATCACCTCAGGAGCCTCGGAAGCTGAGCTATGCGGAGGTGTGTCAAAGGCCGCCCAAAGATCCTCCCCCTGCACCGGCACCAGCGGCACCGGCAGCACCGCCTAGCCCCAGTCCCACCCCTTCTCCCACCACAAACCAACCACTACGAGAACTTCGCGTCAACAAAGCGGAAGGCCCCGCCTCATCCCGCAGCGAGAAACTGGAGAAAGGAAACGAGAGTCGGACATCGAGAGATCAGGCTGGCTACCAACGTGGTAATGGCCCTAGAGGGTCAGGGTTTAAGCTTAGAGAGCAACAGAGACGGCCCCTACAGGGTCGACGCTCCTCTCCACAGACGGGGTACAACAGACGCAGTGGAAAAGAACAAAACATCCCACCAAGATCGCCAAAGTAATGCCTCATATGCCCACAACATGTGCACACTTGTGTGTATACTTAGATACACAACTTATAAATATATATAAAAAGTAAGAGTATATAAATCTATATATAAATATATCTATATATAAATCTACATATGAAAACTGGACTGTCGCACTGTGGTGTCGAAGAACCCTCTGCTTTCCAAATGACTGTGTGATATCTGGGAAGCTGGTCCTTAAAAATACAGAAGAAAGCTAGTAATTTAAGGAAGACGGAAAACCTCTTACACTTGAAAGGAGAAATGGAAGCTATGCTTCCTGCGTTGTCTGTGATTTACAGCAATTAATTAGCTTGGGTTTTGATTTTACTTGGAGTGTTGAAGGTCCTGGCACTAGTGTACAATGCTGTACCTTTTTTTTTTTTTTTTTTTTTTTTTTTCTTTCGTTTTTTTATATATAATATTATCTATAAATGATAGTAGTACTGTTGGTGACAAAACAAGCCAGCACATATTCTCCATATGCAACAGATCACACAAAGACAGCATGGCAACACTTCCACCGGTCCATAAGTCACCTGTGTGCGTGTGTGTCTTTTCACTACTTCCTATGTTTGATTCAGCTGTGATGCTTTTGAAAATGATCAATGTGCAGTGATTCTTAACTGTTTGTTTAACTTATTCAAACTGTGCGCAAGGCGCTGCATTGCAGATACTGATACAAAGTTCTCATGGTCCTGGAAGACCAGGGAATTTCAATAGTGTGATTTTCAGACTTGGAAAAGTGAGTAGTATCACTATTATAATTAATTCTTCAGCTAGAAAATACTCTGTGACAGTCTGATTTTTAAAATGATTTTAATTTTTTAATTATTATTATTATTTTTTTTTTTTTTTAATTGACCTTAAACATGGTGGAAATCTGTTGATATTTGGCATGAAGTTTCAGAAAACTCATCAGTTGTGCACATTGTATTGTAATTGCTTTATGACTGAATCAAAATGAAATCATGAGGTGCCTATAGATTCCCATCCCTGGTCTAAAACTGGAAGACAAGTCTATGTGTGTATGTTGTTCAGACAAAGGAAGAGGGAAAGTGTAGGTTTGAAGGACACGATGAGAATGAACATGAAGTTTGTCATGACAAATGGATGAAGTAGTACTAGACATCCATTGACAAAAAAGAATCGGACAAATATATATTCAAGGTGACTTTTGAGTTGGTGTGTCGTGCTGTATAATGTCGTACGGTGTCATCTGTAATGTCCAGTGTTTCTGAAGGCTGGGTCTGTCAGTAAGAGAAAGATCAAGCTGCTTTGCTGAAAGAGTGAATAGAAATCATTCATGTAGGTGAGCAAAACCACTGTTTGTCTTCCTTTCCTTAGGGAGTGCAAGTCTTGTTAGTGTTTTCTAGTGATACAGTGTCTCTTGGCAATTTCCGTTGTTTCCCCTTCCCTCTGCTGTAGATGCTGGTGACAATAATCGGGTTGGATTTTATGCTCTCAGATTTAGTGCTGCTTCAGAATTGCTGTTCATGTCCAGTCTGTGATATTGAGTCAGTCTGTGTTTTATGTTTAATTATCTGTATGTGACGCTTGCGTTTATGCCTGTACATTTCAGGTATGATTACATGTAATATACCTGCTACAGCACTCATAATGTACCTGTCATCCAATCTCATGTCGACTTTGGTAAAAGAGAGGGAACTCAGGACCTCGTTGGGGAAATCGTTGGTGTGTATGACTGCTAATTTTGTCCAATGCTTAGTGCAGGATTTTTTTTGTCTATTCGTAGCCTTTTGAATTCAGTAACCACATTAAACTGTAGGGGTCTTAAGTTTCAGTAATGTATATTTGAATGTTGTTGTTGTGTGTTTTTTTTTTTTTTTTTTTTGTTTTGTTTTGTTTTGTTTTTTTAAATCCGTTTAATCAGTGACACTGTAATGCATGATTCTCTCCTCAATTTGTTTTTCTCCCCTCCTTAATGTCTCATTCACATGTATGGATGGGTTGTGCACAGATCCAGACCAAAGTCAAATCAGCAGAGAAGACAATCTCAGGAAGTGCTGTTTAAATGCAGTAGCTCCTCTCTCGCTCCTCTCTTATCATTCTGCCATGGGCAGAGCCACTGTTTAATGAGTGAGTGGTTAAAGATCATGATTAGTGAGTTGAACAATGTATGTTTTAGTTTTATGAAACTTTGTGTGTTGAACCTTATGAAGGTGTTCTATGAACCTTTTTTTTTTTTTTTTTTCTTCAAAATCCCCTTTTTGTGACTGTTAGACAAAATATTGGAGGGAAGGTTCATGCATCAGTTTTGTTTTAATTTATTTTGTTTTAAATTGTCTGTTTCTTTAACTTTCATTAGTGTGGCTTTCTTGGCCTAGCATATGTGTGTTAGTTTGAGGTTTTTATTTTCTATATTTGGCAATGTTGTCGTTGGGCGCAAATTATGTAGAAACTGTGCCACTAAAATTAGACAAAAAACAAAAAACACAAAAAATCAGTGGACCTGGTTTTATTTTTTTATTCTTTTATCTGAATTAATGGATTTGATTCATAACTGGTTGGTGAAATGAATTGTATTATGTTTTGTTGCTAATCTTATAACCTGTGTAGGCTGTAAGCTTTTTAGACATGAAATGGTGCAGTTATGAGTAGCAAGTCTTTAGCCAAAAACGAAAAAAGAAAAACAAGTATTGACCCTTTTTAATTATTTAGGGGGGGTAGACGTAGCAACTGCTGAGTGAAGTGTTGAATGATATTGTAGATGTTCAATGAGGAAAAAAAAAAAAGATAAAGGAAATGGAAGAAAAAAATAAATGATAAAATGATTTTAATCTGTGTATGATTTTTATTCTTGGTTTATATAGCAATTTCTTTTTTTTGTTAGTAACTAGGGCTTTATAATTTTTACTGAAATGTATTTATTTTTTTACTACTACTTTTTTTTTTTTTTTTTTTTTTTTCTTCTTCTTTTTCCTCCCTCAATTTTTTTTTTTTTTTGTGTTCCAGTTTTCTGATTACTTTTTTTTTTTTTTTTTTTTTTTTTTTTTTTTTTTTTTTCTGGTAAATATTCATTAAATTATGTTTTAATAAGTTTGATTATAAGTGTACTGACCTACTTTTGATTTTTTTTAATCCAAAATTTCATGACATTTCACATTATACAGTAAATTCTATTTTTATGCATGTATATATTTAAGAAAAATGTTTATATATTACATGTATTTATAATTATGAATAGAAATGCATACATGTAAATATTTTCTAAATATAGACCATATGTATGTGTATTTATATACACTTAAACAGTGCAGAGACATATTATGTAAACAAAAACTTATTTTGGATGCGATAAATCTGGACTAATCGTTTGACGGCACTAATTAAATACAAAGAGTTATTAGTATCATTATTCATCAATTATAATTAATCATTTAAAAAAATGGTGGAAAATCCTTCTATTAAAATTCAATTTAAACAGCTTTAAGGAATTTATTAAGAGCAATTTTAGTAACACTGCAATAGGGCTGATTAGTTAACATGAACTAAGAATGAACAATACTTCTACAGCATATATTTATATTAGTTCATGATAATTTCAGCAATCACTAATGCATTATTAAAAAAACAAGTTGTGTTTTTAACATTAGTTAATGCACTGTGAACAATGAACGACTGTATTTGTATGAACTAACATGAACAAAGATTAATAATCGGTGTAAAATGTATTGTTCATTGTTCGTTCCTCTTAGTTAATCCATTAACTAATGTTAACAAATGACACTTTATTGTAAAGTGTTACCGTCTTTTTCCCCGTCTTGGGTGTGCAGCACAGAGGTGTGTAAACTAGAGCAGCGGATTTTTCATCACGTCTCCAAATCTGTTACGTAACGACTTTAATCTGGTTTTGAGTATTACCTCAACATATCGCGAGATTTGCATATTGTGAGCTAGCTGGATGAAGGAGTTCCAAAGGTGGGAACGCGGAGAGAGAGGGAACGAGCGAGAGAGGGAGGAGCAGGGTAAGTTTGTAAACACTGAAACCCTTGGCTGATGAACAGGTGACACGCAACACATTTGGATTATGTGATGCATTGCAATTAGCGATTTCAAGTGTAGCGGCACTAGTCGCGGGAACGGTAGAGGTGTCATGAGCACCGTGTGTACACTGCATGAGACGCGACACAATTAGAACACTCCCATATAATTATCGATTATAATCTTCGTACGTTGGCACTGTAGATTTGTTTAATATAATGAGGGTGTTCTTGTTTTGTCCCTTCGCGTCGCTCGCTTGCAGTGTAAACGGTGTTACAGCATGTTGGCTCATGTGTAGTTAGCATTAGCCTTTAGCTTTAGTGATGGGAAGTCCGACTCGTTTCCGCGAATCGGTTCTTTTGAACAGTTCGTTTGAAAAAACTGGGTAAAATGATTTAGATATTACGTACGCTGTCACGTAATTGCGTCATCTCGTGGTCGCTGTTTTATCAAAAGTTCGATATTAATAAAGTAATATGTTTTATTTCAGCTGTTGTTTCAAAACATCTTTTTAAAACCTTAAATGTTAAAAAGTATATTATTTTACTACCGGTTTTGCATGTGCTGATAAAGTTGCCATACAATCACAACGTAAACGTATCTACAATATATTTTAAGCGTATTTTAAGTTTTAAGTCCCACTATTTTAGCTATTAAAATAAGGTTCATTTTACGTTTCGGTTCACTTCAAATGCTCCTACTGTCAGTTGATTGATTCAATCAG
The DNA here is from genome assembly GCA_012976165.1 of Labeo catla. Taxonomy (NCBI): domain Eukaryota; kingdom Metazoa; phylum Chordata; class Actinopteri; order Cypriniformes; family Cyprinidae; genus Labeo; species Labeo catla. The sequence goes on along the minus strand of VONZ01000047.1, from coordinate 1,987,998 downwards.
ATTCGTGGACGAATCGTTCGAACTGGTTTTGTGAACCGATTCAAGCAATCTATTGAAAAGATCCGATTCAAAAGAACGATTCGTTCACGAATCGGACATCGCTAAGAACCTTTTAAACGAGAAACACAGCGCGCCAGGAGTTACGACAAACCTTCCGACGTGTTATTGTTTCGTTAAAACGGTTATTATGGCTTTATTACATACTATTGTCGAGTAATTTTATGATATAGATCATTCTGGAATGGCTTACAGAGGAAACGCATGCTAGCTAGCGGTATGTGTTGGTGTGATAAAGCTATTGGGTTGAAGCGGGTTTCATTTAGCGGAAATGTTCTTTAAACAGGGATGATCTCAGACAATAGTCAAATGAAAGCGTCTTATCATGTAATCGTCATGTACATTATGCAATCAGTTGAACCTAGCAGGCCTCTGTGCTGCAATGAAGTCTGGATTCCTGTCATCTGTCAAGAGACTGTACAGCATTTCAAATACAAAGTTTGGGAGGAATTCTTTTAAATAGAGGCGTTATGGGCACGGAATTGTTAAAAAATAAGTTGAAACGAATAGAAAAGGGGTTTTAAAAAGTCTGAGGTCTTATAAGACGAATCATAACTATTCTTTCTGGATGGTGTTTAGAAGTGACACAGGAAGTAGTTGATCTAAAATGGGAGACGATCGACCTTTTGTCTGCACTGCCCCAGGCTGTGGACAGGTAAGAGCTATTTTCTTGCATTGTTATTCTTAAATTTTCCTTTTTATGCCAGTCCTGTCCTTTTATACAAGGTGTGTGTTTAAGATCTTTTTGGCCCTTAATCTTGGGGCCAGAGACAGATTGTTGCCCCAAACTTTTATTCTAAAATCACACCAGCTGTTTTAATCCCTGCTTCCACTGAGCAACTGTAAGAGGCTCCCATAGCACTGCATAACTAGATAACATAAGCCATCATCAAAACAACAGATGGCCTGATATCATCCACCGCTTCTCTGTTTCTGGCTTCCATCTGATTTGAATTAGGATGAGACGAAAATTGACTGAAAACTTTGCAGCGGGTTAATGCATATGTGCCTCTGTTGATGTTTCTCTCATGTCAGAGGTTCACCAACGAGGACCATTTGGCAGTGCATAAACATAAGCATGAGATGACGCTGAAGTTCGGACAAACTAGGACAGACACAGTTATCATAGCAGGTTTGTGGCCTACATAGATGAATTTATCATTCTGTTTGGTCAGAGTGCTTGTGTTAAGACCAGTTCACACCAGGAATAATAATAATGTGTTTATTATAAGCGCATGCTTAAGTTATGTCATCTACTTTAAATGTTTCAGTTCTTTAAAGTCAGGTAGGTTCTGATTGGCTGTCAATGTTTTATCAAAGAAATCATTCTGGGAGTGATTCCAATAATATAGTTTGTTTGTGTTGTAATAGATAAGGCAGATCCATTCTGCTTTAAAGAGCTTGAGCAATTAAAGTGTCAGACAACAGAATATTTTTGACAATATCTGATATTTATTCTCCACCAATGACACAGCAGTTAGCCGCCTTTGAATGTTTGTATTAGTTGCTAATACTGTGTATGTGCTTGTTAAACTATACTCATGAGGCCAAATGTCTTCACTACCAGTCAAACATTTTTAAAGAGTAAGATTTTTAATTTTTAATATCTCTTCTGCTCAGCAAGCCTGCATTAATTAGATCCAACATACAGCAAAAAGAGTAAAATTCTGAAATATTTTTACTATTTAAAATAACTGTTTTCTATTTTAATATATTTCAAAATGTAATTTATTTCAGCGGTTTCAAAGCGGAATTTTTAGCATCGTTACTCCAATCACATGATCCCTCAGAAATCATTCTAATATTCCGATTTGCTGCTCAAAAAGCATTTATTATTATTATGTTGAAAACAGCTGAGTAGAATTTTTTCAGGTTTCTTTGATGAATAGAAAGTTCAGAACAGCATTTATCTCAAATAGAATATATATAAATTTCATCATCACTTTTGATCCATTTAAAGCATCCTTGCTTAAATAAAATTATTCATTTCTATCCCCCCCTTCCAAAAAAAAAAAAAAAAACTCACTTAAAGCTTTTGAATGGTATAGTGTGTAATATTACAAAAGCTTTTGTATTTCAGAAAAATGCTAATCTTTGGTTCTTTCTGTTCAGAGAATAATGACAAATTTGTACTCAACTGTTTTAAATATTGATGATAATAATACAAATGTGTTTTGAACCGCAAATCAGCATCTTAGAATGATTTCTAAAGGATCACTGAAGACTGGAATAATGATGCTGAAAATATAGTTTTGATCACAGGAATAAATTATATTTTAAAATGTATTCAAATAGAAAACTGTTATTTTAAATAGTAAAGATATTTTCTGCTTCTGGTGAGCAGAAGAGACTTCTTTAAAAAAAACATTAAACATTTTACTGTTCAGAAACTTTTGACTGGTAGTGTATAGTCAAATAATATGACAACCCACTAGTGAGGACATTTTACCGGTCCTTATTAGTTAAAAAAGACTTGGCCAGAGCATGTTTTGATGTAAATCTAGTGTTTTGCACATGTTTTTGTAAGGGGTAGTTTTAGAGGTTGGGTTAGGGAATAGAAAATATCATTAACCTGATCGAAAATCAGTGGAAGTCCATGCAATGTCCTCAATAATACAGTCAAACAAATGTGTGTGTGTGTGCAGATCAGACACCCACTCCCACCCGATTTCTTAAGAACTGTGAGGAGGTGGGGTTGTTTAGTGAGCTGGCTGGCTCCTTTGAGCAAGATCTCCGCAAAACACAGGAGGAAGAGGAAAGGAGAATCAAGGGCACGGTAAGATTTCAAATAAGGAAAGTGTGAAATATTAAAAGGTTAGCAACTTGTATGCTCTATTTGACAGAATTTTGTTAATGAACTTGATTTCTTGAACCTCAAAGCTTCCAGCTCTACAGACACCTACAGAGGTTAAAGAGAGGGAGGGGCCTCTTGAGATTGACTCCTCCCCTCCTGACAGCCCTGACTCCGCCTCCAGCATGACAAACAGCAAAGATGCAGTTGCCATGACAAAAGAGCCTATTGCTTTGAGGAAAACTAAGGTCAATTTAAATTTATGGGAAGATCGTTTACAGTATTCACTGTTATTTTTTCTAGTGCTGCTTATAATGTTGTCATGTATCTCACTCTTGCAGGATGTTCCTCCACGAACTGCAGCGAGTTCCACCCCTACACCAACCATAGTGCGCCCAGGCTCGCTCCCACTTCACCAAGGATTCGACGCCATGAACCCGACTCAGCCCTCTCCCACCTCTGTTATCACTAGGACCCCTCCGTCAAACAGACTCAGGTACAAAAACACTAGATTAGAGGGCGGTTCGTTTCAAATAGGGGTGCCTTTTTTATACACTGTAGGTGTTGATCCACTCAAATGAAATCACAAGCTTGACTTTGTGATAGGTTGTGTTCATCCTCAGGAGTGAAGCAGAAACTTTTTTTTTTTTTTTTAATTGCATGAGTCATTTCAGTGTTGTTCACACCTCTGCTTCCTCACCCTGCATGAGGAAAAAATGTCCTAAAATAGTACCTCTGTAACTCTCTTTTCAGCTCGCCGTCTGGTTCTTTTCCTATGCTGATGCAGCTTCCAAATGGTCAGACTGTTCCTCTGCTGCCCAGTCCAGGGCAGACTTCAGTCATATCGGTATGAGATCTCACACACATGCTTTTTATGGCATGAGTTAGGGTAGTTGATTATTCATTTGCCATCTAAGTAGTCAAGTAGTCAGTGAGGTCAGCTAGCTTATTTGTGTTTTATTTTTATTACTTTTACCATTATTATTAGTCTTAACGCTGGTGCTAGAAAGGGGTTGAATTAAACGACACAATTTCTTGGAGAGGGTTTTATCAAGCTGAGAGTGTACAGTGCAGTTAAAGGAGAAGTTCACTTCCAGAAATTATTAAAAAATGTACTGATAATTTACTGACCCCCTTGTCATCCAAGATGTTCATGCTTTTCTTTTTTCAGTTGTAAAGAAATTGTTTTTTGAGGAAAACATTTCAGGATTTCTCACCATATAGTGGACTTCTATGGTGCCTGCGAGTTTGAACTTCCAAAATGCAGTTTAAATGCAGCTACAAAGGGCTCTAAATGATCCCAGCCGAGGAAGAAGGGTCTCATCTAGTGAAACGATTGGTTATTTCCTAAAAAATTTGACAATTTATATACTTTTTAACCTCAAACGCTCATCTTGTCTAGCTCTGTGTGAACTCTGTGTATTCCGGTTGTATTCCGGTTCAGAAAATGAGATGGGAGTTTTTTAACCTACCCTAACTGTCTTGAACCACAATGCAGTTTCACGCAGAGCTAGACAAGATGAGCATTCATCTAGCAAATAACCAATCATTTTGCTAGATAAGACCTTTCTTCCTTGGCTGAGAGCCCTTTGAAGCTGCATTTAAACTGCATTTCGGAAGTTCAAAATCGCGGGCACCATTTAAGTCCACTATATGGAGAGAAATCCTGAAATGTTTTCCTCAGAAAACCTTATTTCATTACAACTGAAGAAAGAAAGACATCAACATCTTGGATGACAAGGGGGCGAGTATCTGTAAATTTCTTGTTCTGGAAGTGAACTTCTCCTTTAAATGCTCTCTGAGCTTCCCTAAATTTATTCCTTTTAAATCATGGCCACTACAGCCAAAGAAAAACACAGATTCAGCAGGAAATTTCAAGACAGTTACCCTTAAACTTCTAAATGTCTGCTGTAAGCAATGTTCCAATGTTCCAGTCTCTGGGTTTTTTGTGAAATCTATTTGTTTTATTTAATAAAAGGTTGTAGCTGTCAGTTTAGTATTATTTGTATTTTCAGTTTTCCTTTACATTTTTTTTTTTTCATGCTTTTGTCACTTTTATTAGTTTTTTTTTTTATTTCTTTGTACAATTTTGTTCAGTTTTAGTATTTTAGTACTTAAAGGGATAGTTCACACAAAAATGAAATTCTGTCATAAATTCCTCACCCTCATGTCGTTCCAAACCCGTAAGACCTTCATTCATCTTCGGAACACAAATTAAGTGGATTGGATGAAATCCGATAGCTTTCTGACCCTGCATAGACAGCAATGAAACTACCACGTCCAAGGCACAGAAAAGTAGTAAGGACATTGATAAAATAGTCCATGTGACATCAGTGGTTTAACCTTAGTTTTGTGAAGCTACGAGAAAACAAAAATAACGTCTTTATTCAACAGTTCAACAACTGTTTTATCAATGTCCCTGCTACCTTTCTGGGCCTTGATTGTGGTAGATGCTTTGTTGTCTATGCAAGGTCAGAAAACTCTTGGATTTAATAAAAAATATATAATTTTTGTTTTTCGAAGATGAACAAAGGTCTTACGGGTTTGAAACTTATTTTATTTTTAGTTACTTGCCAAGACAACATTTCTACATAATATACATTCATCTAATATTTATATTACAGCTTTATTTCAGTTATTTCAGTAGTTATTATTAACACCATTGGAAGTCTGGAATATCTGCTACGCTTGTGGAGGAATGTGTATTCTTGCACTCTGTGCTGTTTTTAACAGTTTTTTTTTCCAACTTCTTGCACCATCAGCATGTCAAGTTAAAAATAGTTCCAAATTTATGCATTCCGCTGCACTCTGTCCAGCTGTTTTTTTATACAGATGGTCTTTAAGTCGACTGGCTAGTCAATTATGAACATGTGTAGTGCGTTTCCACTTCCCACAGACAGATATCATTCCTAAATCAAAACAATAGTAATTACTATTATGACATTTTCAGCAATATGACCCTCAAAGCAAGCTCACATCTGTTTTTTGTTTGTCTCTATGCTTTGTGTTTATAGAATGTTAAGCTTGTGTTGCTATGTGTGTGTATATATAGCTTGCCAGATCATCAAACCCAGTGCCCAATATCCCAGGGATTCCAGGCCCTCCTATTGGTGGGAGCAGCAGTGGCTCCTCCTCTCCGTCTGGATACAGTACACACTCTGATGCCAAGACGGTGAGAACGCGCACACGTACACCCACGCTAGCACACGCGGTGTTTACTTAGGTATAAATGCTTAACAATGGGCTTATTATGTAACGATTAACTAACTACAAAAAAGTAACACACAGGTTTTGAGCATTAAATTAAACGTTGTGGCATTTCCTTGTGTTTGTGTATGGGATCTGTCTCCATCTAGAGGCTAAAAGCAGCACTATCTCAGCCGAGTCCTAGTGGACCAGCACCAATACAAAAAACTGATCAGACTGAGACACCATCACCTGCTCAACCACAGGTGCTCACAGACATCTCATACCTGTGTTGCATATATGCTAGTATTTGCCTGTTCATTTTGAATAGGGTTTGTTAAATTAATAGGTTTAAGTGGGATATTTTATAGTAAATAAGCTCAACTAAAGCATTATATATCAGTATACACTTTTTGTACTGTCATCAGCTGTTATCAAAAATCAACATAGCAGCATTTATTTGAAATAGATTTTTTGAACAATGTAAATCTCTGTTTCAAATAAATTGCATATGCTGAAGTTCTCAGTGTATTTGACAGCTCATGCAATGTCTTTCAGGTATCCCCTGCTCCACCAAAAGGAGGACGCAGACGACGAGGAGCAGATATTGAGCCGGATGAGCGCAGACGCCGTTTTCTTGAACGGAACAGAGCTGCCGCTTCCCGTTGCCGGCAAAAACGGAAAGTGTGGGTCAATGCCCTGGAGAAGCGCGCTGAGGAGTTAGCGACTTCTAACGTCACACTCACTGTGAGTCTGACAGAGTGTTGAGTGGTTTATTTATATTTTTGATAATGTCATTGGTTAAGCCAGCATTGCTGGGTCCGGCTGGTCAGGAATTTTTTGGGGGAATGATCCTTTTTTCCTTTCCCTTTTTTTTTTTTCCTTGTTATCTCTGCAAAGTAATAGGATAGTTCACCCAAAAATTAAAATTCCATTATTAATTACCCTCATGTTCCAAACCTGTAAGACCTTCGTTCATCTTCAGCACACAAAATAAGATATTTTTGATGAAATCCGAGAGCTTTCTGACCCAACGCAACTGACACGTTCAAGACCCAGAAAGGTAGTAAGGACATCAATAAAATAGTCCATGTGACATCAGTGGTTTAACTGTAATTTTAAATAAAGTTGTTATTTTTGTATTCTTTGCGCATAAAAAGTGTTCTCGTAGCTTTTAGAAAAATTATGGTTCAACCACTGATGTCACCCTGCACTATTTTAACAATGTCCTGACTACCTTTGTGGGCCTTGAACATGTCTGTTGCGTTGCTGTCTATGCAGGGTCAGAAAGCTCTCAGATTTCATAAAAAATATCTTAATTAATGACAGAATTTTCATTTTTGGATGAACTATCCCTTTATGCAGAGATAGCAATATTCCTGAAAAGGTACTTAAAAAGTGCTTGAATTATTGAAAGAAAACGTATCTGTATGTATTTTTTTTTTTTTTTGCTTATTTTAGTTTATCAGCTAAACTGGTAGTTGAACTGACAGTGTCATGTAAACAAGGCTGAAGATGCAAAAAGAGGAACAGATGAACCCAATCAATTGAGTCTGTTTGATTCAAACTGGACTTATTTTCATTTCATGCGCTTCAGTAGCAATAACCTGAACAAATTAGAAGAGCCATTCATTTTCGATTTTCGGCATTGCTTGTAATGATTTTAAAAAACATTGCATTATGCCATGATTCACTGTTTTGAAGTGCTCCAATAGGATCGCGTATCGCAAATCATTTGATTCAGATCGGGCCTTCAAATCGCATATTGCAAATCATTTGCTTTAGGTCAGGACTTCGAAGCGGGTTCGCAAATCAATTAATTTAAATTGAAACCTCAAGTCAGAATCATTTGATTTAGATCGGAACTTTGCGTATTGTGAATCATTTTATTCAGATCAGGAACAGATTCTTGAATCATTCCGTGAATTCGCTCCACTCTCCAGGTCCTGATCTGAAATGATGGTTCGTGAGTCATTATTCGCAAATCATTTGATTCAGATCGGCACTTCGGAGCATTTTACACTACTTTTTTTTTTTCTTAAACAGTAAAAAACATAAAGCCATAAGTGAGATTACTGATTGAAGTCCTTGAAAATAAAAAAATTAGTGTTTGAAAAGGCTTTGAAAGTCCTGGAATTTTATTTTACAGTATCTGTATGAACCCTGTATATCCAAAAATGACCTTCATGCAATTTGATAATAAGACTACATTGATACAGTCGTTTATATATCCTTGACAGAGTGAAGTGTCCCTGTTGAGGACTGAGGTGACGCGTCTGAAAGAGCTGCTGTTGGCCCATAAAGACTGCCCTGTTACTGCCATGCAGAAAAAAGCATATCTTGGTAGATCATCATCTTCCTACTTATATCCGGCCAACATATTTTCTTTATTCATCCTAAATCCCTTATGTGTAACATTCATTTTTTATCCATTTCTCGTTATAGCTGCAGGAGTGGATGAGAATGCAGCATCAGCGTTGGTGATGCCCATGTCGGTACCGGCTCCGGTGTCGGTTAACGGTCTGAGCGTGCGTGCGGCAGAGGCTGTTGCCGTTTTAGCGGGAATGGGCTCGGGCCAGTGGAGTAACACAGCTGGAGATGCTTCCTCCCAATCGCAGCCTACATCCAGATGATGAGCATGTCCTTCAGCCAATGGGAACTAAATATACTTTCAAAAGAGCGAATCCCCCTTTCCCCCTCAAAACTGTCAGTCCTGGTGTGTTTGTAAATGCTCTCATGTGACAAATGGGAACCAATGTTACCACGCTCTGACCACACCCCGCTCACCCGTAGCCTATCACAGACTCTCCCCGGGCTAAGTAGTGACATCATAGGACGCCCCTGTCAGACTGCACAGACTAGGAAGCACTGCAGTGGAAATGAAGTCTCTTCGGTCATCTCTATAAAATACATCTTTACATATACTTGTATAGATCTTCTAACTAATGCATTGAGTTGATATTTGTCTCGTTTGCAGATATTTCTAATTATTTTGCATTTTATTCAATGGTTTTTCTAATATAATGATTCGTTGCATGATTCTGGCCACAATAGAAAGATGATTACTACACTATGCAGATAAGTTTAACACCTCCTTTCTCAGTCTCTCTTGGTGACGCTATCTCACACATACTCGCTCTTTCCATTTCTCCCTTCTCTTCTTCTCTGTCTTAATTTTATTGTCGTATCTAAAGTAATTTCTCTCAGGTCCGTGCTTCTGTGGCTGTTTTTGTGAAGATCGTGTCTCACATTTAGCGTAACCTGTCGCCGCAGAATGGACTCGCAAACGCTTAAGAATGGAGAGAAAATATATTTTTATATTTGAATATCGTTATTGGTTTGTCTGCATTTTGCAATATATATATGGATATAACGGGTAGCGTAACCACGTGGACATGTTTTAGATCAGTATGATTATGATATGCTCTGCTGAATTATAGGTATCTTTAACCAAAATACATAAATCCTTTTGCATTAGAGGTTAGGCCCCCAAAGTCGAAGTGCATCTGGTCTCGTAACAGGGAACACGTGCACAAAAACTCACGCGTGATGACTCTTGTGCTTGCATTTTGTGAATGTACAGTAGTTAACTAACCCGGCTATGAATGTGAAGTCTCGTTTCAAAATGGTTGAAATGCTTAATAATGAATACGTTGGGTGTTAGAATGGTGTTATAGAAATAAAACAATGTTATTTCTTTTAGGGGCCTGAAAGACTCACACTTGGCCATCCTGAGTGATTTTTCATCTGGTGCACACAACTAACACATAACTTATTAAGTTGTATTCCATTAAACAGTTCATGCCTGATCACTTTTTTAAAAAAATAGAATAATGTTAGTTTAAGCTTGGCTTTTATATCAAAACTTGCAGGGGTTTTTTTTAATCTAAATTTGAATATCTGTTTTTTTTTGGCCCATTCTTGCCATATAAGAAGAAAAAAATCATGCAGTGATAAATCATACCTATGACATTAAAAGACAAAATCATAACATGAAAGTAATAGATAATTATTTCATGAAAGTCATAATTATGACATCAAAAGTCCAAAATAAAACTTGCTTAAATATCGTTATATAGGCATGATTTTTAATGTCATTATTATGACCTTTTGTCATTTGTTATGATTTACCAAAGCATTTTTTCTTATGTGGAGGAAATTGGCTTTAATTGGTTTTGGACAATGGCATCATTTTTTTCTCTAATATTATGTTTTGTTTAGATTATGTGTAGATTATCTAGGTGTTTTTTTTTTTTTATGATCCAATCTGCCATATCAGTTTCTGTCATTGACCTTCCTTGCATCTGGATTTATCCTATTTGGATGTAGAACGTACTGCTTTCCACAGTGTGTATAACTCACTGATCCCAAACTGTGTAATGTGTAAGTGAAGCCCTTAAACTAGAGCTGTAAATATGAAATGAGTGTCAGCGTACAAACATTGCTTACTGTATGATATTGACTAACTGAAACGGTCCTTAAGATATGTTATAATTAAACATTGTTGGAACTCTAGCCTCTTGTACATTCAATGAGATGCGTTGGGCTGTTTTATGCAATTTTGATCACCTTGTTTTGAAGGAGAATTATTCCTCTGTGTATATAGAAGTGGTACGGTGGGATTTGACTGCTCTGTGTATATGGAACAGCTTGGATGTGGTGCATGTGCACAGTGTTGTTTATCAGTGTGAGCAATATATTATAAACAATACAAACCTTGTATATTGCCAGTGTATAACGTATTTACAATGATATGAGCACAAGTAGGACATGTTCTTGAATTAACATGTTAGTTATAAAATCAGAAGACACAGGAAAAGACTGTAAAATGTTACAGTAAGTACCTGCTAATTGGTTAATAGCCTACATAGTTTGTTAATATCAATTATGCTTTGTGTGTTACATGAGTAAAAGTGCTACATGCCCTACTTGTGTAAATCACTCCAAAGGAATAACCTACCCAAAATTCATCCATTCGTCTTGCAAAACATCTATATAATGTTGTTTTCCCCCTTTTGACAGACGTGAAGCTTCATCAAAATGTCATCTAATGATGACATTTTGCTTCATCTAATGGACTTAGAAAGACAAAGGTGCTTCATCTAATGGACTTAGAAAGACAAAGGTGAATAAATAACGACAGAATTGTCATTTTTGGGAATAAACATTACTGTCACCATTGAATTCAAGATATTAAATTTGATGAAGATTCTCTCTCACCACAGCAGAGGGAGCAAAATCGCCGCGGCTTCAGAGCACAGGCTCACAGACTCCTCATCCCGAGCTCTGGTCATGTGATTCTTCCCATCGGTTGGGATTTCTCTCTCGGCATGGCGGAGATGATGGAGCTCGGTCTGCTATGTAATGCCATTTGTTTTTCATTGTGAGGAGGACACGGGTATTTTAGTTGTCGGTAAACCGTTCTGCGCCGTTCTTTCCCCCGGTTTCGGGCCATAATGGCGGAGCGCGGTGTGGATGTGTCCGCTCTCCCCCAAGAGGTACGGGAGCAGCTCGCTGAGCTGGACCTGGAGCTGTCGGAGGGTAAGCCTTTAAACAACAACGGCTCTTCTTTTCTTGTTTAAACGGGTGACTTATGCTGGATATGTATTAATTGACAGGCTCAGTCTTGCATCCTCAATGAGAGCATCCACACACAGGTTCCGTGATGATGATGCTTCAATGTCGCCGCCGCTCGCGGAAACATACTGACCTCTTTTTCTGCATCTCACTGGTTCAACGTCGCATTTATCCGCGTTTTAAACGTCCATTCCGCTTTGTTTTGCTCTTTAATTGTCCTGACATTACTTTAAAATGTGTCCTTATTTACTGTTGCATTGCGCAAAACAAAAACACCGAGTCTGTGAAGCGCTTTGGACATATTTATGTGATTATTTACAGGCCACGGTTATTCTGCATATGTCTGTCTTCATACTTCATACAGACTCCATCAACTAATAGTATTCAGTGTTGTATATTTAGTCTTTACTTAATCTGATAATGGAAAAATATATTAAAATAATATACTGTTTGAAAACAATAGCTTTAATAATATTTACACTATATATGCTACTATAAAGGGTAACTTAATATGTTTATATGTAAACTTTAATGGGTAAACTAACATTTATCCTAAAGCCTATGCTTTATTAATAAGCACACTGCTTGACACATTGACAGTGCTATTAATAGACCTAAACAAATGTTTCCTCCATAAACAATCAACACCCATATAAGATTCAATGAGAGGTCATGTATGGCAAGCCTTTTTAACATTTATTCGTTAGAATGACAAGGTACCTTATTTTTTAAAAAAAAATAGACTAGTTTTTTTTGTTTGTTTTTTATTTCTCTAGTGTGCATTAGATATTATTTGCTAATTATTTCATTGCATTCTACAAAGCCCTGTCATTTAGATACATAGTTAAAATAGTTAATGATGGTATGTATTCTAATTATCAGAATGTACTGTTTCCATTTTCACTAGTACTGTTAGGTATTATTTCTTATTCATTGTATTTAATATAGTGCTGTCAGTCGATTAAAAAAATAAGCAGTCACATTTTTCTGAAATTAATTGCTAATCCCACCTAACATTAAATTTTTTAAATATACTTTTATATTGCAATAATTTCACATTCAATCTTCAGATATCTTTTGTATTAAATTTAGTGCTGTCAGTTGATTAAAAAAATAATGAATCACACATTTTTCTGAAATTAATCGCTAATGATCGTGATTAATCCGACCTAACATTAAAGTTTTTAAGTATACTTTTATATTGCAATAATTTCACATTCAGTCTTCAAATATCTAGAAACAACATAAGGACAGTATATTTTTAAATATTTTTTAAATATTGTTTTTTATGACTGAGGGTATCACTGGTACAGTATTTTGGTATATATTTGGTATATCTTCTGTTTCCTGTGGTCATAAAGACGTTCTGCATCTAAGTAAATGCAACTTTTGTCAAGAAAAAAAGAGACAGAAGTAGCAGTTGTGAGTGGGGTGTCCAATCCTAGCCCCGCCCCTGCGGTAACTGCGTTAAATATTTTTATCACCATTGAACTGGAAACATTCTTGCCTGCATTAACGGGGTAATTTTGACAGCACTAATTAAATTATTTGAAAGTTTATCAAGATGTAAATTTTTATTTATAAATATTAAAATCTTTATGAAATAAGTACAGCCCATTAAATAGAAGTCAACTGTCAGTATCCCACCAACAGACCAATAGCAAAATTTGAAATTTTTTGTCCAGTAATTGCTAGCATCTAATGAATAGTTAATTGCATATTTAAAGAAAATGCTAGTCACTAATACATTAAAGTAATTATTAGTAACATAAAAGTTCTATGGAATAAATGTTAAAACAGCTTGCCATAAGACATGTAAATCGCTCACTCAGACAATGGAACTTGGCATAGAGTGGACTGGTGTCACATGTGATATATAGCTTCAATGTCATGCCCATAATGCACATTTGCACATGTATAAAATTCATATAAGCAAAGCATTACTCTTTATTTAGCATTTTAAATGGTCTTCAGTATGAACATTGATCCAAGACCTCAGGTGAAACAGAAATACACTGAAGAACTATAACACAACTGTGTGTGTGTGTGTGGTTGTTTACATTTAATGTGCCGTTATTGTCATTGTGATTCATTGCAGAAGGGGCTCTGTTTGTTTGCGTGTGTGTTTAGTCATCCTTATGTGTTATATAAGCCTTTCAGCAGTGTTGTATGAAAGATTCAGAAGAGCAACACAATATCTTAAACAGCATTACCGAAATATAAAAAGAGATTCTCATTTATCTCTGCTCCAGAGAATCGTTTGGAATAACAGCTGATCTGCCATCAGTGCAGCCTGCACTCCTTCTCAGTATGTCTCCCACACAGCAAATCAAGACAGCACCTAGAGGCAGATTACAAATGATGGGCTAGCTTGCTTTGGCTTCACTTACTTCATTGTCGTGTGTTTTTGGATTTTATGACAGTTGCGTACATCAACTTGTGTCCTTGCTGATGCAGTTTTGCAAACACACATGCTTATCTCTTTCTGTCTTTGATGTGTTTTTAATTTCCCCAAGGTTTGACTTCCTGAAGTATGCGTTATATATATATATTTATGTATTAGCTAAGACTGCATATCTGTTTCTCAAAGCCCACAGTGCAGTCCTGGCACAATTCACGGTCCCCACCTACAGTCCTCAATTTTTGGCTCTTAGACAGGAGATGCCTACTGCAGCCTTTAAAATCCTGTCAAAACTGACTTATCCAGTAATAGCGAGGTTTGCTTTAGAGTAACGTTAGTCGTGTGTATGAGCATATGTTTAGCATCACACCCATATCGTCTTTCCTTTGGACTAATGACTGTATGGGTGACAGCACAAAGAAAAGGTCACAATGAAAGACTCTTTATTTCAGTCTTTAAAGGACCAGTGGGAGTGTGGCTGCTTCCGGTTCACTGCTCAAAGACCCTGCTTTGATGATTTTTGTTTGGGTTCATACATAGTAGTAATGTAGTTATGGCCATTTGACGGTAGTTATAGAGTTGATGTTATTTTTAGTCAGCTGAGATCATGTTGTCCTTTTATTGTTTTATAGCAGAATAATGTGTTATGACTATTAACACATTAGTGTGAGTATTAACAGTTGTCACAACAAAATAGTACTGTAAAATATGATGGTACTGCTAATGGCTAGGTTAACATGCTAATGGATTGGTTTTTTAGACAGTTGTACCACACATTAGGATAAGGATGGTATGAATGATTGACGCACAGTGCATTTACTTCTCATTGTACTTCTGAAAGTGATATATTTGAAATTATCCTTTGTACAGAAATCTTAATTTTAATTGGGATTAATAGTGTTAAAATATCCTTGTATATAAAATATACATATAAAAATATGTTGCTAAAAATTGCTACCTTTATCCTGGGCCAGCAGACAGAGCTTCATTATTGTTGAGCCCTGTAAATTGTACACATAAGCTTAATATTTAATACAAATATCCTTATATGTAATATGCGTGCATGTACAAATATGTTGCTAAAATTGCTGCATTTCTGCTGGGCTAGCAAACAAAACATTATTTTCGTCAAGCCCTGCATATTATACAATAAATACATCCTTACATATAATATCCATATGATAAAAAAATCCTTAAAATAAAATAAATAAAAAAATATCCTTGCATATAATATGCATACATTTAAAGTATGTTGCTAAAATTGCTACATTTCTCCTGTAAATGATACAAATAGGCTTAATTTTTAATAAAAATGTTCTTATAATATCCAAATGATAAAAAGTCCTTAAAATAAAATAATGATAAATAAAATATCCTTGCATATAATATACAAACATTTATAAATATAGAGCTAAAATTGCTATATTTTTCCTGTGCTAGCAGGAAAAAAAACATATTGTTTTACCCTGTAAATTATACAAACAGGCTTAATATTAAATAAAAAAATATCCTTGCATATAATATATTGCTAAAAATTACTACATTTCTCCTGGGCCAGCAGACAAAACATGGTTATTGTTGAGCACTGTAAATTATACAAATAGTCTTAATTTTTAATAAAAATATCCTTACATATAATATTCATATTTTTAAAAAATCCTTAAAATTCCTTATTGTTTAACCCTGTAAATTATACAAGTAGGCTTAATAATAACAAATTATATCCTTGCATATAATATGCATACATTTAAAAATATGTTGCTTAAATTGCTACATTTCTCCTGGGCTAGCAGTCAAATTATTCTTATTGTCAAACCCTGTAAATTATAGGTCTTATTATTATTTTTTTTAATTAACCTTACATATAATATCCATATGATATTTTTTGAAAAAATAAAATAATAATAAAACAAAAATATCTTCCTTGGACAGCAGAAATAACATGACGAGTTTATTTTAAAAACAGGTAACTCCATTTTTGACAATTTTTAACAAGCTTTTCCATTGTGCATTCCAATTAATCTCAATCAAACTGCCGTTGTGTTATTTTGCTTAAGTAAAAATAACAAAAAAAAAACAACAAAAAAAAACAGCTAACCAGTGTTGCCAAGTCCATGGTTTTCCCACAGAATTGGGCTACTTTAAAACGGTTGCCCGTGGGTTGTTTTTCATGTCCCAATAACATAATATTTAGCTCCTGGAATGCTAATTTTGCCAGAGGAATCCCGCCAAAAATGTGTATTTTACCCCCCGGGAGGCGATTTTTCCTAAGGAAACTCCCTTGAAACGTGATTTGGCTACTTTTGGGCTAGTTTTGAGTAGCAATTGGGTGGATTTTGTTGTGAAAACCTGGCAACCCTGCAGCTAACTAACACAATAAAACATGATAACATAATAAAAAACATGATTTTAAAAATCATGTAATAAACTTTTATAAGCCCTGTATATTACACATGTTAAGTAAAAACACACTATATTTAATATGTACATTTTTTATTTTAATTATTTTTTTATAATATTATATTTATTATTTGTACATATAAATAGTGTTAAAGCAATTACTTCTGTGCATGTATTTGTTTACAGTAACAAGACAGGAGATGATTTTAAGATGACAGTTCTTCAGAGACTCCACCAACAGCTTGTATTCATTATTTGTAATGTACGTGTGTTGTGAATGAAATAGTTTGTTTCTGTGTGTGCGTGTGTCTTGGTGACAGAGGAAGAGGGGTGGAGATAGGAGCTTGTGACACACTCACACACAATGAGCACCATTGAAAGCATCAGGGCTGAGCAGTCGTGATCTCTGCTTGAATTCCCAGCACATACTCAGACGCTTTTATGCTCTTAAGCTGATCAAATGAGCTGTGTGTGTATGTGTGTGTGTGGAAATCCTCTTCCATAGCTGGTCAGCATATACTTAAACTAAGGAGGCTCGGACCAGCTGTATAATGTCTGATTGTGTGCATCTGTTCAGGTAACCTTAGTAGCTTAAGCGCCCACTGTGACTGTAGGAGGACAGGCAGGCTTTCTGAGTTGTAAAGAAAAGAAGAGAAAGAGATAGAGTGGGAGAGAGAGACCTAGGGACAAAACACAGAGAGTGAGAGATTACTCTAATCTAGGTCACAGAGCATCGGGAAGCAAAACACTCATTTACCCATGATTCACAGCAAGCTTTCTGACATGTTGTCTCTCTGACATGTTGTCTCTCCCACTGTCTCTTCTCTGTTTTCTCCTCTTTCCCACCATGTGATTGCTTGATGTCTCCTTTGTTTTAAACAAAACCCTGGTTCATCTAGCTAGCTCGCTCTCAAGTGCACGTCACATAGGACATGTTAATAGTGAATATCTTTTGCAATGCTTGCGATATGGGTTCCTCCAAACTGAATTATTCACCGGTCTGTGATGGACATCAGGCCTAAAAAAAAAAGAGATGCACACTTTACTTGTAGTACACACATACACACAAGTTCAGTCAGTGAGAAGAGTTTTTCTATGGGCCTTAATGATTTTCGTGATGTGGAAATTTTTTCCAAATTCCGTTTTAATTTTTCTGGATTCCGTTTTTTTCTGTTTCAATTTTTCTCAACTCCTTTTCAATGGTTAAATGTAATGTTATTAATTAAAAATCATGTCTGATAAATTAAAATCATGAAACTTATACAATTTCAAATCAATTAATTAAAAAGAAAAAAAAAATGGAATCCAAAAGACTTTTTTTTTCAGAATTGCAAGATATTAACTCGCAATTGTGAGTTATAATGTCAGGATTGCAAGTTATAAAGTGAAAATTGTGGGATATAAACAATTATGACTATTTCTTGCAATTCCACAATTTTGACTTCTTTTCTCAGAATTGTGCAACAAAAACTCTAGTTATAATTTCCAAATCTGAGGAAAACTTAAACAGCTTACAGTTCTGACTTTTTCTTAAATTGCAAGTGTAAATCACGCAATTGTGAGTTTAGATCATGCAATTCTGAGAAAAAAGGCAGAATTGCTAGATGGGATCTCGCAGTTGCAAGCAAAAGTCAGAATTGTGGGATAAAAAGTTGCATTTACATTTTTTCATTTTTTATTCAGTAATGGAAACAGACCTCCATAGGTAACAATTAACTAGAGAGCATGTGACTAAGAAAGGTATGAGTAATAATTTGTATATTACAGTTCTGTTTCTCACTTGTGTAATGAAGTTTCAGAACTGAAGATGGACATTTGTGTGTTTGTGACAGCATAAACTGTTTCTGGTCATGCATTCACTCAGCAATTTCAGACATTCCTGTGCTTTTATTGTGGCTAAAATAATCTCTCCAAACACGCATAAATAATTTCTCATGTGAGTAGGCTTTCGTGTTGTTTTGGTGTGTGTATGTATGTATTTAAGTGGGTTGTATTTAGAGTCACAGTTGCTATGGTAACAGTAGAGTTGGCCTTAGGCTGGTCTCATTCATAACGAATAAAGCTAAAAGCAGTAAGAAGCCCATATGCCACAAGAACAGTAAAAACAGTATAATATAAAACCATTAAGCCGTATTACACACTCACCACACAGTATGACCTTTATTAGAGGGCTGCTAAAAGGTGAAGTGTGTAATTTTTGTGTCACAACATAATTGTAAAAATAGCTGAGAACAATGTGAATGGTGCTTTCCTGCACAAATCCTGCTGCCACAATGTTAGGGGTTGTAAGTGTTGCTATGTGGTTACAAAAGTGCAAAAGTTAGGTGGTTGCTACTTGCTAGGATGTTCTGGGTGGCTGCTAGGTGGTTGCTTGCTGGCTTAGGTCGAGTTCTTGTGGTATATTATCTGTTTGTGTGTCTGTCTAGTACCTACTTAACCATATTTTGGGGACAAATTTGTACCCAAAAGTGAGTAAAACCTAACAAAAAGTTTAAAAGTTTTTTTGTAAAAATGCAGTTTTCTGTGAGGAGTAAGTTTAAGTAGGTTCATTATCTTTATATAAAAACAAGTCTATGTAATGTCCCCATTTAGATAGCTAAGTAAACTTGTGTGTGTGTGCATGCATAAGTACATTTATACAAAGATATAAATTATAAATTATATTTTAAATAATTATGATTAAATAAATAAATATAAAATAAATGTACTTATAAATATGTATACTTAAAATATTAAAGGGGTCATCGGATGCCCATTTTCCACAAGTTGATATGATTCTTTAGGGTCTTAATGAAAAGCCTATAATATTCTTTGGTTAAAAATTCTCAATGGTTGTGTAAAACAACACCCTTTTTACCTTGTCAAAATCTGCTCTGCAAAAATCATCCTGTACTGGTCGAGGCTGCTTTAAATGTTAATGAGCTCTGCTCGCCCCACCCCTCTCTTCTCTCTGTGGAGTGACGAGCCTGTTTACTTTAGCCACATTTAGCCACGTTTAGCCGCTAAACTTGCTAACTAGCATGTTATTAGGAAAGGTGATTGCAGAGATTCATACAAAAAACCCTTATACTCACTTCTGCTGTAGGTGAAGCTTGCGTTTGCGTGAACATAGACGCATTTATGTAGATTGGGAGGCACATTCCATTCACAAACAAACGTAATCCACTGCATCTTCAGTGGCTCAGATGTCGGGAGTAAATGACGACCACTATGTTCATTATTACATCCAGCAACACAAAACACCTCAATCACTCAGTCGAAGATATTCTTGTCTAACTTACATCCCTGCTCCGGCATCAAAACAATGGAGGTCAGACTGTGACAGCTGATCTGAGGTAAGACGCTCATGTCAGTCAACTATCGTGACACCGACAGGCATCTGAGAATGGCTCGATTTGAAAAAGGGAATATTATTTTTACAGATTCATTAAAAACCACTGCATGGATTTTTATCATTATAGAGTAGATTTGTACATACACTGCCAACACACATTAATGTTCAAACAACATGTAAAAGTAAACTTTACATCTGATGACCCCTTTAATCTTAAATACAAAGTATGTGTGTGTGTTTATATACTAAAAACTCTCCTCAGCAAGCCACATAATTTTGTAATATTCAAGGCATAAACAATGTAGGATGAGTTATGTGCCAAAATATTTTATTTGGGTTTTGGTCCAGATCTTTATGTATCAGCATTAATAAGAGGCGTAGAAAGGGAGTGAATCTCACAAAACCTTGAAAAGTAAGGATATGTCATGTTTTATCTTAAAATAAAATAAAACTATTACGTCCATTAGGTTTTTCGGATTGTGACATTTATTTTGAGGACAATTAAACATATTTACCTCCCCAATTCTTGTGTTTCTCATAACTGTTTAATAAATATTTTCAATACTAAAATTATTTTTTATAATCACTTTTTTAACTGAATTCAGACTCTAATTGACCCTTTGCAAAAAAAAAAAATGCCCTCCTTAGTTACTGTTGCTATGTCTGACAAACAATACACATCATGTTCTAACGCAGTAAAAAAAATACATAGCGTAGCAAAGAGGAAACTGACAACACCCCGACAGACAAGAAAGAGCAGGTTACTTTTGTTATGGTACAAGGTGTCAGTTTTAAATGATCATTTTTTTAAGAAATCCAAACAATAAATAGTGTTTTATGGCTCTTTAAAGGAGAAGTCCACTTCCAGAACAAAGATTTACAGATAATGTCCTCACCCCCTTGTCATCCAAGATGTTCATGTCTTTCTTTCTTCAGTCGTAAGGAAATTATGTTTTTTGAGAAAAACATTTCAGCATTTTTCTCCATATAATGGACTGATATGGTGCCCTGAGTTTGAACTTTCAAAATGCAGTGTAAATGCGGCTTTAGACGATCACAAATGCAGTTGTAAATGATCCCAGCCAAGGAAGAAGGGTCTTATCTAGTGAAATGTTCGGTTATTTTTATAAAAATAATACAATTTAAATACTTTTTAATCTCAAACACTCATCTTGTCTTGCTCTGCCTGAACTCTGTGTGTTCTGGCTCAAGACAGTTAGGGTATGTTGAAAAACTCTAATCGTATTTTCTCCCTCAACTTCAAAAATCATTTCAAAATCATCCTACATCACTGCAGAAGTACCAACCTAGTCTTTGCAAAGAAGATCAAACGATTTTGAAGCTGAGGGAGAATATAAGATGGGAGTTTTTCGACATACCCTAACTGTCATGAACCGGAAAAAAACAGAGTTCAGGGAAAGTAAGATAAGACGAGCGTTTGAGATTAAAAAGTATACAAATTGCATTATTTATATGAAAATAACCGATCGTTTCGCTAGATAAGATCCTTTTTGGAAGTTCAAACTTGGGGCACCAAAGCATTCCACTATAAGGAGAAAATGCTGAAATGTTTTCCTCAAAAAAATAATTTCTTTACCACTGAAGAAAGAAAGACATGAACATCTTGGATGACAAGGGGGTGAGCACATTATCTGTAAATGTTTGTTCTGGAAGTGGAATTCTCCTTTAATGTGTTGTGACAGATCAGTGTATTGCCTTATTAGATCAATGCTACGTGAACCGATCGTCTTTTCTTCTTCACTTAAAGCATGAAAAAACCACATTAATGAACAGCAGACCATATTTTATTTAATCTGCGGAAAGATGTCAGTACACACAATGTTTCAAGTTTAAGTCCACCAAAGTTAATCTACTCTCCTGTCTGATTTGTTTGTCAGACAGAATGGTGGATTTCGTCTTATGATTGGTCAGATCGCTTGTCCCTAAAAATAATGCCATTAATTGAAAAAAAAAAATCACAAGGGTCCTAAAATCTTTATTAGCGCTTTAAATTTTATTTTAGATTGATTTTGTCTGATCTGGACACCTCTTCAGATTTGACAGCACTTTAACTTGCACTTGCACACAGTAAAGCACACTGTAAACACAGGTCAGATCATCCCCATATACTGTGTTACAAAGTGAATTAGGAAGGTTACACCTGACAAGGCATGTTCCCAGGTGTGTGAAGTGGTAATTTGAGTCTTGTTGTCACCTGCATGCACACACCCAGGTAACCCTGACTTTACTGTTTCCACGAGCAGGTTTTCAAAGCCGGTTTGTCGGTTGTATAATATAGAAAGACTCAAGAACAGATAAGAATGATTTGAACACCCTGATGTGTCTTTTACCCTGTCACTCTCTGTCTGTCTGTCTGTCTGTGTTTCTCCCTGTCTCTCACAGTCTGTTTTTATATTCTCAGCAGAACAGGAAACCATGTCATGGGGTAGAAGATTTAACACTGGAGAACATGACATCATCCAGAGGGAAAGGAAATGTGTGTGTGCATGTGTGTGTGTGCGTGTGTGTAAGGAAAGACAGAATGTTGGACATGGACAAAAGAACAGTGAAGGAGGGCAATGAAATTCTACTTGAGTACAGTGTGATACAGTGTTGGCAGTTGCTGAATGGTGAGTCACCATCTGGTGGTGGGTAACCGAGGCTGTGTATGTGTGTAGGGACACAATGGAGAGATAGCCGTATTGTGTCTTGAGTGAAAGTCATTGTGAGCGCTCTGTTGTGTCATAGTGTTTCAGGGCCAGTGATGCAGCACACCAGAGGGAGGGTAAATATGAGTATCTGAAAACTTTGTAGCCAGGGAAAGTTAATGCTTTTCAAAACAACAAGCCAAATTCTCTCTCAGTTGCAGTCACAGTCAATTTAGAAAAAAAAATGAAAAAGATGTTTGTCCATCAAAGAAAGAGAGCTCTTTCCTTCATACACACACTCTAGACAGTGAGACACGCACATATTCCTGCTTCAGATCCAACTTTCCCACAGTCCGAGCAGCTGGTGTGCATGTCTGTCGTACAGAAAGTCACCAAGGGATTAGATGGTTCTATTGCTCTATTGTAATTACCTTTACAGAAATGCATAATGTAACACCAGTAACATCAACAAGCTTTTTTGCAACATCAAGAATTGCCAACACAGAAATAAATCACATTTTAAAGGGCTCATCGGATGCTATGTTCACTTTTACATGCTGTTTGAACATTAATGTGTGTTGGCAGTGTATGTACACATCTACTCTATAATGATAAAAATCCATGCAGTGGTTTTCAATTAATCTGTAAAAATAATATTCCGTTTTTCAAATCGAGTCATTCTCAGATGCCTGTCGTTGTGGCATCACACCGACAGAGGCCACTCCCACCATAGTTGGTTGACATGAGCATCTTACCTCAGATCAGTTGTAACAGTCCAACCTCCATGTTTTGATGCCAGAGCAGGGATGTAAGTTAGACAAGAATTGAGCGATTGAGGTGTTGTGTTGCTGGATGTAATAATCAACATAGTGGTTGTCATTTACTCCTGACATCTGAGCTGCTGAAGATGCAGTGAATTACATTTGTTTGTGAAGGGAATGTGCCTCCCGATCTACATATGAAGAGTTCAGATGCAAAAGCACCTAAATCCATCTGACGTCTTTCTTTAAAAAATGCATTTTTATCAGGCTCAGATGTATAGGTTTCTATGTAAGTACCGGTACTTCTGATTGGGCTGAGGCTGGTATTTTAGCGAGTTTGAAGTAAAAGTATTTGATGGACGTATAATATGTGTCGAGAGCATTCACCCAGTATCATTATCTCATTTTCGAGATGGCTTTTAGCTGGTTTTGCGTCTGAACTCTTCATATATCCGTCTATGTTTGCGCGAATCATTCGTGATCCAGCTTCACTTACAGCAAAAGTGAGTATAAGGGTTTTTTCATGAATCTTTGCGATTGCCTTTCCTAATAACGTGCTAGTTAGCAAGTTTACGGGCTAAACGCGGCTAAATGCGGCTGAAGTAAACAAGCTCGTCACTCCACAGAGAAAAGAGAGGGGCGGGGCGAGCAGAACTCGTTTGCATTTAAAGCAGCCTCGACCAGAATGGGATGATTTTTGCAGAGCTGATTTTTGGAAAGGTAAAAAGGGTGTTGTCTTACACTACCATTGAGAATTTTTAACCAAAGTATATTATAGACTTTTCATTAAGACCCTAAAGAATCATATCAACTTGTGGAAAATGGGCATCCGATGACCCCTTTAAAGTATATTATCATAGCAAAGAATTGTTTTACATTGTAAAATGATCAATTATTAATATTTTACACAATTATATTTTTATTGTATTTTGAATGGAGCTTTGATGAGCGTAAAAGACTACTTTCCAAAAAATCTTGCTACCTGATCTCATGATGAAAACATACTTGAGGGAACTTTCACAAGACGGAAAATACGTAGAATTAAGTACATATCAATGCAGTTTCCAACACAAACACTAGAGGCAGTAAAACACGAGCACTTATAATCATTTTTGTACATAGTTATGATCACAGCTTGCTTGGTAGCTCAGCCGGCACGGAATTGGACTTACGATGCAGAATCCTTGGGTACGAATCCTGTAAAAAACATGACTCATGATGAAAGAACTAAAAGATGAGAAATCGAAAAAGTAATGGCATGCTTGCGATTGTGTTTTTACGTCAAATTGGCTTTTGTTTATACTATCAGGTAGGTTTAGGTGTCGTGCAAATGGTACATTATTTTAAAACGTCACGGAGCATTAGAGTTTCAAGTCTTCCGGGGAAGAAAACGAACACTCTTTTAGCACCACTCAGTGTTCATTTCACATTGAATATGTCACGAAAAGTACATGGCAATATATATTTTGCGTTTTGCAAACAGGTACATTTTTGTCATGAGTTCAATTTGAAATCTTATTGACCACAAATATTTGAATGGTAATGTTTATTTATTTGCTAAAGCCATTATTCCATTTTAATCTCTCAGGTGAAGGGAACATCGGATGCAAAATTCAGTTTTACATGGTTTGCATTTAAATGTCTTAGCAGAATGGAATGTGGACACAAGCACCCTACGAATGATAAAAATCCACTTACTCCTGTTTTTTAATCCTCCCAAAAAAGAAACAGTCTCAATTATCAAGCCGTTTTGATTTTCTGAGCAGTATGATGTCATATTGCTCAAGCCCTGCCCACCCCAGATGGACAGTCCCATATTAGCATATTTCGGCCCTCAGCCAGTTGTAAACTGTCTGCCATTTTCTCCACGCTCGAGCAGCTGTAACGACAACACTGTCTCGTAAACAATTAGTTTTTGTTTTTGATGGTAATGTGACACCAAATACACAAAAAAACAGAAGAGGGGGTGGAGTCAGTAGTAGCTTATTATAATTTAAAGAGACATGCACAGAAATGGGTCGTTGTGAACAGAGCTTTTTCTTAACAAGGTAAAAAGGGTGTTGTTTATACAAGACCACTGAGGAATCTTAACTAAAGTATGTTGCAAATATTTCATGAAGACCCTAAAGAATTATGCCTTGTGGAAAATGGATATTTAATGTTCCCTTTAATATCGATATGCATGTAAATGTGTATTTATACAAGAATGACAAAAAAATTTTTAGGTTGCCAGAGGAGCTTTTTAAAATTATCTCTAGTCATTTTTGTATCTTGCTAATGTAGTCAAACTGTAACACTAATGTAGCTTTATCTCTTAAAGGAGTGTGGTTCTCCTTCACCTCCTTTCTCTCAGGGCCAAGAAAATCCCCATGTGTTTGTCTGTGTGTATGCATGCCTGCCAGTAGATGTTTATGTATGCATAAACTAAATCATGGAAAATGCCAGAGATGGGAAAAGAAGTGGTGTACTGAAAAAGGTCACTTGTCATAGGACGTTTGCCCATAATTGCTTGCAAATATAAGTGCTGTCGTGATTAAATAGATTTTGCTCTTGACGTTCAGATACAAGCTCAGTTCAGGCTAAGGATCCATATTAGAAAAGCATTTGGATTAGATTTTTATGATGAATGTTGAATTATAACGTGGATTTATTGCATTGATACTAGTTAAAATAAGATTTACAATGCAAGGCCTGTACAGTTTGGTTTGTTTCAGGACAGGTTAGTGTGCTTGAATTAGACTTTGAAAATGTGAATTTATAATAAGAGTTAATTTTACATTTTAAATAAGAGATTTCAGACAAAATGTCTGGATTACAGTTAAGATCATTGTTCAGACATTAAATTGCAGGTTATAGAGTTTAAAACAGGTAATTTTACTATATTAGATTGAAAGACAGTAATAAAATGTAGAATTTCTATGATTTGTGGAAGTGAGATTCTGAGGTGGGATTGTAACATAAATGTTACAACTTACTGATTCTTCGACTGACAGTGTTTGTTGATGTCTAACTTTAGGTCATGTCATGTGTATGAGTGAGTGAGCGGTCAAAGCTTAATGTAGATTTCTGCCTTAGTCTGTTGTCACTCACTTCATATTATCATCATTCTCCCAACAACCAACCACAATCTGTGAGCCTCAGTGTGGAGTGGACCACCTTAGGCCATCAATAAAACCTTCTAGTTTGCGGTTGACTTAGAAGAGCTCATTTACTTGTCTTGAAAATTGTCTGCAGTTCAAAACACAGCACTGAAAGATGCATACAGAACATACACATATACACAACCCCCTTCATAGCTACATGTGATATAACAGTCTGGTAAAGCTAAAAATATCCCATGGTGCAGCTGGGTTCGGTCCTCATGCATTACTTATGGGAGTTGACTCTTCTTTTGCTATTTTTCCTTTTTTTTTTTAATGTTAAAAATGGTTTTTGAAAGAATGATTTGTTTAGTGGCCTGACTCATGATTCTGTGCCGTTTGCTGTCAACACTTAATCTGATTTCTATGGGATTAAAATAAATATTTTTGTGTTATCTCTTTTGAAATCTTTCCCCTTCAGGGGATGTGTTGAAATGAGCTTGAGCTGCTCACGTATCATAACCAAAGCTCTCTCCATCCTGCATAATCCCACTAGATTACACATTCTGCTCTTTTTCACACTCACAAGTGCACACTTGAATCCAGCACTAACTCACACAAATCAGCTTGGCTGTTAGAATGTAAGATTGTGATTATCTTTAAGGATTTGGGTGTTTGGGTTTCTCAAAACCAGCGTTTCCAAACCTCCTCCATCAACAGCTAAAAAGCGTTCCTTTGAACTCATATTTTACCAGATATTATGTAGCATTATCATTATTAATAATGTACTACTACAATGCCAGTGCATATACTCTGCTGTTTAAAAGTTTAGTGTCAGTAAGATTTTTACAGTGTTTTTGAAAAATGTTTTCAAAAGTGTTTTCTCATGCATAAGGCTTTATTTGATCAAAAATACAGTAAAATTGATAATGACAATTTCTTTTGGGATTCTTTAATGAATGAAGGTTAAAAAAACAGCATTTATTTGAAATAGAAGTATTTTGTAACATTGTAAATGTCTTTGCTATCACTTTTGATCAATTCAGTGCATCCATGTTGTAGTAGTACTTTCTTTTTTTTAAATATTTTGAACATTAGCGTATACCTGCACAAAAATCAAATTTACAGTTATTTTAATATGTTGACAATCATTTATAATTAAAGTCATAATTTCTTTTTAACAATGCAAAATTAAAAGCTTTCCCTACAAACATCCTTGGTTGGGTTACAGAAGAAATGCACTGACTCCAAAACTGTATTTTGACAAGTTTAGTTCACATAAAAATGAACATGTAATTTGTTTCTCAACACTTGTAATTCCTTTCTCACCCTTATGTTGTTCCAAACACATAAGACCTTCGTTCATCTTTGGAACACAAATTAGTTTTGATGAAATCCAAGAGCTTTCTGACCTTGCATAGACAGCAGCGCAACTGACACCTTTAAGGCCCAGAAAAGTATTAAGGACATCGTTAAAATAGTCCATGTGACATCAGTGGTGTTATGAAGCTATGAGAATACTTTCTGCGCACAAAGAAAACAAAAATAATGACTTTAGTCCGCTCTCAGATATCATCAAAAATATCTTAATTTGTGTTCCGAAGATGAACGAAGGTCTTACGGGTTTGGAACTACATGAGGGTGAGTTATTAATGACAGAAGTTTCATTTTTGGCTAAACTATCCCTTTAAGAGTCATTTTTTCATTTGAACTGTATGAAAACTTTTTTGGAAGGCCACTGCTTGAACAGAAATGAAGTGGAAAGATGTGTGTCTTGTCCAACCACAAGTGTTTTGCAAGACATTCGACCAAAAATGTATCAAATGTTGAGTTCATGCTGT
Organism: Labeo catla; assembly: GCA_012976165.1. Classification (NCBI taxonomy): domain Eukaryota; kingdom Metazoa; phylum Chordata; class Actinopteri; order Cypriniformes; family Cyprinidae; genus Labeo; species Labeo catla. The sequence continues at coordinate 1,959,922 of VONZ01000047.1, read as the reverse complement.
TTGTTTTTAACTGGTAATCACATTATCTCTCTTTTTTAGGTGACATCACACAAAAAGGATACGAGAAGAAGAGGGCCAAAGTTTTAGCTCCCTACTTGACACAAACACAAAGTAAGAACTACAAAAATATCCCTGCTCATACCCCCTCTTCCCTCCATCTCCTTTCAGCCATATTATCTCTCTCTCCTTGTTTTTCTCAGTTGTCCACTGACTCATATGATAATGTGGTTATGAAACATCTTCTCAGGCTGTTCCTCTTGAGGTTGAAGGCTTCCATATAGAGTCCCTCTGCACTGCCCTCTACTGTTTATGCATTGGACCGCAGCATGAATTGCTCTTATTTTATTGACAGTTGTTGATGTGAGATATGTTGGAATTGTTTATAATGCTGGAGAGACTTTACTATACATTTTCACATTATCTGTAATCATTGACCTTTGCTGGTTTGCGTGACGTTCACTCTTATTGTCTCCACAGATTTGGCTCCGCCTCCGGCCTATGATGCACAGTCTCCTGGTCCAAGCTCCGCCTCTGCACCTGAACCTGGCCCTTCGAACTCGTCCTCCTCCTCTTCTCGGCACCGGCGCACACGGCGTCCACACCGGAGCGGTGGGACTAGAGATGAACGATACAGATCGGGTTAGAACGGCCTGACAACATACATTTCTTTTTCTTTTTATCAGCCATTATAGTGGCTGATATTCAGACTGAGGTGATGTTTTGCCATTAGTGCCACTAAACAAAAGCATTTAATTTTATCAGCCTTAATAGTGGCTGGTAAATAGAATTAGATTTCATTCAGCAAATATGATGATGTTACACCTTATGTTTCAGCAGTGAACAAATGTCACACTTAATCTTTAAAACTTTTTCTTATAGAACTACAATTGGCGAGCTGTGTGTAAACTTGTGTTTACTTAAGATTTATAGGGTGTGAGGTTTACAGAGAGGCTGCAGATGGTAATATTTTCCTGTTCTTTGACCACATCCATGCAAGAACTGTTTAGTCATCTGCCATGGCAGTGATCCTTGGACAAAATGGTTGCCTAGATGAAATGTGTCATTGTGGATTTCTGGTGCTTTGTGGCAATTGAAATATGGCAGCTTGCTTATTTGATTGTAGGTTGCTTGTTCAGTTGTTCAGTTTATCACCGCAGGTGATTATATATTATTTTACTGTCCTACTGTTGTCAGAGATCAGTTTCATCAGTGCTGCAGATTCAATCAGTTGATTTCACTGCATAATTTATGTTCAGGGCCTTGTTATGTAAGCATTACTAAAACTCTGATGGGTGACTGCTGTTGTTTAAGAAGCTTTGCTGATATAAAAGTTGCTGATTTAAATCTAGGTACAAAAAGCAGGTTAATGAGATTCCAATCAGTCTTGTACTCTGGAGAAAAGCATTTAACCCCATGATGTTCAAGGTTGTACCTGTCACTTTGAATAAAACCAAACATCTGCTAATATCTCAGTGCAGAGGTCCAAGGAAAAAAAAACTGGCTGTTCACAGTTTTTTCTTTTTCTTTTTGCCTCAGATATCCACACTGAGGCAGTTCAGGCAGCTCTGGCCAAGCATAAAGAGGAAAAAATGGCACTGCCTATGCCAACCAAACGTCGGTCCGCATATGTACAGTCACCAATTGACAACTGCACCCCACCAGGTAATTACAAGCACCAAGTAAACCATTGCACTAATATAAATATCGTAAGTAAACTTACAGAACCATACCACATATAGTAAGGAAGTATATCATCATATAGTTAATAGTTAGTATAGCTAATCAAGATATTATACTCTTTTTCTCATGTAAAATGGGAAGAGTACCAGTATTTCTCAGTGAAACTCTGACTGCATCAAATCCTTTTCCTTATGTATTTCATGTAATCATGCAGTGAATATTAGATCAGTTTTAATTGAGTTGATAAAATTTGTATTTTATGTGTTTTAATTTAAGGTACTTTTTATTTTAACTTGTAAATAGTTTTTATAGTTTTTGCTGTTAAGTTAAAATTTGTAGCAGAACTTATGAAATTCTACTGGTATTAACAGTTTGGTATTTTGACATCCACATTTACCTTTCTTAGGAAAATCATTATAAAATGCTTAAAGGATTAGTTCATTGGTTCAGATTTTCTGATAATTTACTCACCCCCATGTCATCCAAGATGTTAATGTCTTTCTTTCTTCAGTCGAAAAGAAATTAAGGTTTTTGAGGAAAACATTCCAGGTTTTTTCTCCATATAGTGGACTTTAATGGGAATCAGTGGGTTGAAGGTCCAAACTGCAGTTTCAATGCAGCTTCAAAGGGCTCTACACGATCCCAGCCAAGGAATAAGGGTCATGCCTAGCAAAATGATCAATTGTTTTCTAAAAAAAACAAAACATTTTTATACTTTTTACCCACAAATGCACGTCTTGCACTAGCTATACATCCACTACTTCACACGTTATGTAATCACAGTGAAAGTGCAAAGAAAGTCGAGTTTTTCACCCTACCCTACCTTTTTGAACCTTTTGAGTATACAAACGAAGAACTAACCACATGTGAAATTACCAGCGCGATTACGTAATGCGTGAAGTCATAGACACGCATCACAGAGCTAGTGCAAGATGAGCATTTGTGGTTAAAAAGTTTTTTTTTGAAAATGACCGGTTGTTTCACTAGATCAGACCCTTATTCCTCAGCTGGGATCTTGTAGAGCCCTTTGAAGCTGCACTGAAACTTCAGTTTGGACCTTCAAACTCTTCTTGAAGTCCACTATATGGAGAAAAATCCTGAAATGTTTTCCTCAAAGAACGTAATTTCTTTTCGACTGAAGAAAGAAAGACATTAACATCTTGGATGGCATGGGGTTAGGAAATTATTAGGATATTTTAATTCAGAAGTGAACTAATCCTTTAAGTAGTTCCTACCATTATATTTCTTAAACATATTCTATCATTCTCTTCCTTGCTTTTAATATATTTTCTCTTGTTCTTTCTTTCTTTATACTTTCTATCTCTCTCTATCTCTCTCTCTCTGCCAGACTCCTCCTCTTCCTCTGATGATGAGGCTGTGTCGAGTGAAAGTACAGGGGCTCAGCAGTCTCCAGACACCTGGATTAATAGCTCTCTGCACGGCTCCTCCACCTCTTCCTCTGCCTCCTCCACTCTCTCCCATGGGGAGTCTCGGCCCACCCAGGCTCCTCAGCCTCAGTCTCAGCAGGTCCCGCCTCCACCTGCACTTGCCCACCCGCCCCACTCCCACTCCCAGCCCTCCGCCCTGGCAGAGGCCTTCGCTCAGACACGCATCGGTGAGTCACAATTACCCCACATTACTTTTGCCATTGTTAATACACTTTAGATGTTTTCATTTGTATCATTTGGTTTTAAGTTTTAATTTCAGCTGTTTAACCTGCCATTTTTACATGTGTTTTCATTGTGTTATTATTTTGAAATGGTTTGACTTTTATGTTTTCTTCTTCCAAATGTTATTTTTTGTTCATTTGTTTTTTTGTGACTTGTCAGTGAGAAGAATAGGAAGAGGTAAAATTGAGTGTTAGCAGTCTTTCACCTTATCCTGTGTGTGTGTAAAATTTGTTGTGAGTTATGAATATTAATTGCCTCTCCACATGCCCCATCCCTCAGCCTCTGCTCCACCTGTGTGTTTAAAGGATTAGTTCACTTCCAGAATGAAAATTTCCTGATAATTTACTCACCCCCATGTCATCCAAGATGTTCATGTCTTTCTTTCTTTAGTTGAAAAGAAATTTTTTGAGGAAAACATTCCAGTATAAAATGGGGATTCCAGACTAAAATGGGGATTGACAGGTTGAAGGTCCAAATTGCAGTTGCAGCTTCAAAGGGCTCTATACGATCCCAGCTGAGGAATAAGGGTCTTATCTAGCGAAACGATCAGTCATTTTCTAAGAAAAATAAAAATTGATATGCTTTTTAACCACAAATGCTCATCTTGTATGCGTCTTGCACTAGCTTGACCTCACACATTACATAATCACACACCAATGACGTAGGCGGAAGTACTAACCCAGTATTTACAAAGCAAGCATGCAGAAAAAGTCAAACGCCCTTTACAAAAAAGGTAAAACAACAATATCGGATGATTTTGAAATTGGAGGAGAAAATGTGTACTTTTTTAACCAAAGCACACAGATGAAAAACTAACTATGCATGACCTTTCCAACGTAATTATGTGATGCGTGAAGATGCGTATGCGCATTGCAAAGCTAGTGCAAGATAAGCATTTGTAGTTAAAAAGTCTATTTTTTTTTTTTTTTTGAGAAAATGACATTGTTTCGCTAGGTAATACCCTTATTCTTTGGCTGGGATCGTCTGGCCTTTTTCAGCTGCATTGAAACTGCAATTTGGACCTTAAATCCACTGATTCTTATTGAAGTCCACTATATGGAGAAAAATCCTGGAATGTTTTCCTCAAAAACCTTAATTTCTTTGAACTTCTCCTTTAAAGCCTATGCATGACTGGTTTGTCCATAGGAGGTGATGAAAAATTACAAAAGGTTCTTAAAGTGGCTGAACTATGTGGTTCAGGACTGATCATTCATACCTTAATACACACTTGATCTCATATTGTTTTTATTCAGAGAGAGTGCTTTTTCTGCAAATGATGTACCTTGAGTGTGTGTGAAATGCAGACAATAACTATAGACAGTCTGTAGACTAGAAAATCTACCAATAATCAACTGTGAATGTATAGACAACATGAAACGCCGTTCGCGCATTCGCTTGCAGAAACTGTTTATGTGCATCAGACCTGAAATGGAATATTCAGTAGGCTGATATTATTGGTTAATGTTATTTTTCTCCACCCACACGGCCTTAGCCCACAGAGGCAGAGAAAGTTTTTGATGAAGGATTATGAAAACAGTGATGTACGATGATGATGAGACACAATAAAACCAGAGACAGTTATGTAAGAGATAATGTACAGTCAGTAGGTAAAATAAACCCTGACAGGGTGATCAATATTGTAGCACCCTTAAGAGGTTTATTTTGGTATAATGAGCAACCGACTGTACATTATCTCATGATAAAGGCACAAATTACTTAGCTGTTTAGCAAATAAATAAAACTAACATGAAATAATGATTTGAGAGTAAATTACTTAAAGTTTGGGTAAGATCTTTAAAATGTTCTTGAAACAAATCTCATGCATTTATAATCTGAAATAAGGTAAAAACCGTAATATTGTGAAATAACATTAAAATTTAAAAAGTTTTCAAATTTAAAAAGATAGTTCACCCAAAAATGAAAATTACCCAATGATTTACTCACCCTCAAGCCATCCTAGGTGTATGTATATGACTTTCTTCTTTCAGATGAATACAATTGGAGTTATATTAAAAAATGTCCTGGCTCTTCCAAGTTTTATAATGGGAGTGAATGGGTGTTGAAAATTTGAAGTCCAATAAAGTGTATCCATCCATTATAAAAAGTACTCCACACAGCTCTGGGGGGTTAATAAAGGCCTTCTGATGTAAATCGATGCGTTTGTGTAAGAAAAATATCCATATTTGAAACTTTATAAGCCGTAATCTCTAGTGGCGTTGCAGCGGATGATGTAGGATGTAGGCGCACTTTAAGAGCTAAAGTATGATATGTTTAAAACTTTCAGTAGCACTGGATTTGAGTGAGTAATATGTGTTATTTTGTACCAGATCCAGTAGGAGGAGTTGGGCCCCCTGATGTGCCATCCCAAGCTCAGGCCAGAGGCTCTCGTGTGGATCTGCCTGCCAACGCCGTGGTGCGAGGCATGAGTCGAGGGCAGAGCCGGTCCAGCATGATGGAGACAGCAGACGGTACTGAGTGTGTCTGTGTGTGTGCAGGGGAAAAAAGAGTAAAAGAGAGAGCGATAAATAGAGAAATGTTTATCTGTAGTGTGCTACATTAGACATACATACTCTCAAAATGTATGTCAATCTTTAAGCTCCTTTTCATAACTTTCTTTTCATGCCTCTCAGAACTTTGTGTAAACATCTCAGTAGGGGCATTTCAATGAGTCTTTATGAATGCTGTGTTTGATTGCTTCATTAATCGCATCCCGTTTCTTTGTTCCTTTCCACCTTTTATCCGCTTGTTTCATGTTGCTTTTCTCTGTCAGTGAGAAGAGTAGGCAGAGGTAATGATTGGTCATAGACATGTCCTGTAGGTTGGCTTTGAAATTGTGTGTTTGTGTTTGTATACTGTATATGTGCTACACAGAGAGAATGTGAACCCTACTAGTGAAACCCTGCACTTCTTTAGGAAAATAAGTAAATAATAGTAGATCACTCATCCCTAGCACTCTACTTACATGTGGTTTTACTCAGTCCTGATCCTTCATAATACATCAAAACTGCTTTACAGGTAAAAAATTCCCATAAATGTATCATAAAATCATTTTCAAAGGACTTATATTTATACTGAAGTCCTTTAGTATTAGAAAAATATAGACAAATATATAGAAAATACAGAAATATATATAATAAAATACAAAAATATCTCATATTCAGATACACTACTATTCAAAAGTTTAGGATTGGTAAAATTTATTTTAATGATTCAAAGTCTCAACAAGGCTGCACTTATTTGATAAAAACATACAGTAAAACAGCGATAGTGTGAAATATTATTACAATTTAAAATAACTGTTTGCTATTGTTATTAGTGCTGTTAAATCGATTTATCGTGATTAATCACATCCAGAATAAAAGTTTGTGTTTACATTAAGGCTGCAAAACGATTAATCACATTCAAAATAGTTTATGTTTACATTCATATACTGTGTATATTTATTATAAATACATACACATACATGTACATATTAAGAAAAAAATATATTAGATTTATATATTTACATTTATATATAATATAAATTATATAAGTTAAATATATATACATACAAATAGTTTTTTAAATATATACATGTATGTGTATATTTATGTATAACATATACTATATTACATATAGTGTGTAAGCATAAACTTTTATTTTGAATGCAGTTAATCATGATTAATCATTTTGCAGCTCTAGTTTACATAATATATGTGTACTTTGTATATTTATATGTATATATAAATAAACATACATATGTGTATATATAAAAAAATATATAATGCAAATTTATATTTATGTAAATTATAAATCATATATATATATATATATATATGTATGTATGTGTGTATTTATATATAAATATACATATATTATGTAAACACAAACTTTTATTTTGGATGCGATTAATCGCAGTTAATTGATTTTTAAGCTCTAATTCTTATATATTCTAAAACAATTTATTCCTGTGATATTAAAGCTGAATTTTCAGCAGAAATCATTCTTATATGCTGATTTTGTGCATATTTTGGTGCAAGAAACTTGTTTTTATTCTTCTTTGAATTTGTATCACTGTAAAACTTACTATCACAATTTAATGTGACTTTGCTGAAAAATTTTTTTATTACTTTTCTCCTAAAAATAACAATTTTACTGACCCCAAACTTTGGAATGATTGTGTATAGATTGATTTTACATTTAATTTGATCTTTAATCCATTGTATATCTAGGCATTCTTGGACCAGAACCGATAATACCACTGTAGAAGAGTGTAATACATTCATAGATATGCTTTAGTCATGATTTATGCTTTCCCAGTTCATTTATAAGTGTGCGTGAGTGTGTGTTAGTTCGTCTGTCTCATCCCACCCTGCCTGACCCCGATCCCGGTGTAGGTGTTCCTGTGTCCAGTCGTGTGTCCACGAAGATCCAGCAGCTGCTAAACACGCTAAAACGACCCAAACGCCCGCCACTCAGTGAGTTCTTCATGGATGACCAAGAGGAGATTGTAGAAGGTACGTTAATGAATTCAGAAAACATCAGACACATTAAAAGAAAGCTGTAGTAATACACGTTTCTTCCTCCACAGTTCCTCAAGTAGATCCTAACACCCCAAAGCCAGAAGGACGGCAGATAATCCCGGTGAAGGGTGAGCCGTTGGGTGTGGTCAGTAACTGGCCTCCTGCTCTTCAGGCAGCGTTAACTCGATGGGGTGCCACACAGGGCAAAAGCCCCGCCCTCACAGCTCTGGATATCACAGGAAAACCACTTTATACACTTACATATGGTAAGACTGAGCAAGGTCACTTATCTTGATTGAAAGCAGAAGCTGGAATTGGCAAGAAAGGTCTAAGAGCTTCACGACTGAGTGATTGGTGTGTGATTGACAGGGAAACTGTGGAGTCGTAGCGTAAAGCTGGCCTACACGCTCCTCAACAAGCTGGGAACCAAAAATGAGCAGATTCTCAAACCAGGAGACCGGGTAAAAAATTATATAACTTCATAATATAATAATAGTGCTGGGCAATGCTTAATTGTGATTTATCACTTCCAAAATAAAAGTTTTTGTTTATATAATATGGACCACAAAACCAGTCTTAAGTAGCACGGGTATATTTGCAGCAATAGCCAAAAACACATTGTATAGGTCAGAATGATAGATTTTTCTTTTATGCCAAAAATCATTAGGATATTAAGCAAAGATCATGTTCCCTAAATATATTTTGTAAATTTCCTACTGTAAATATATCAAAACTTAATTTTTGATTAGTAATATACATTGTTAAGAACTTCATTTGGACAACTTTAAAGACGATTTTTTCAATCAATTATTTTTTAATCAATATTTTTTCAATATAAATATTTTTTTAATCAATATTTTTTTTGCACCCTCAGATTACAGATTTTCAAATAGTTGTATCTCAGCCAAATATTGTTTTAACCTAACATTTGTACTGTGTATATTTTGTATATATTTTGAAAATATGTATTCACATGTATATATTTATATTCATATAATATTATATCTAAATATATTTAATATATAAACATAACATATTTTTCTTAAATATATACATGCATGTGTGTGTATGTTTATATATAGTACATGCACATATATTATGTACACAAAACCTTTTATTTTGGATGTGAATAATCATGAATAATCGTTGCCCAGCACTATAATACAATTTAGTTGTGTAGAATTTTGCAGTGTTTTTATTTGCTAATATAGTTTTTATTCATCTATTGAATTACCTTTTATTTTTCTATTTTCAGTTTTCATTTTAATTTTAGTTGTATTAATTTTATTATGTGCTTTTATCATTCTTATTAATTTTTCTGTTTAGCTTTAATTTATTTTTATTTGAGTTTAGTTTTAGTACTTTATCTTATTTTGTTGGTTTCTGTAATAGTAATAAATATTTAATATACATTTCTTATATTTTATTTCAGCTTTATTTAAATGATCATTTTTAATACAGTTTTTAGTTTCAGTTAACAATAACACGATATGGACTATGAATATTTAGCCGCAAAATACTATTTAAATATGTATCCTGCAATCTCTAGAACTGCTCTGAGAGTCATTTAATGACCATTTTACTGTTTCTTTTGAGAAAAACCATCGTCATATCAAATACAAACAGAAACTTAAAGGTCTTCACAGCAACCCGTCAAAATAAAAGTTTGGTTTAATTTGAAGAAACTGTGACAGAAATATAGTACATAATGTAATAATTGTATTACTACTAGTAATACAATTGCCACAACATTGTTTTTGAGGAGTATTTACCAGAAAAATTATTTACCATAATTTATTTACCAGAAAAATGTAAATATACAACACAGTATTTCTGAAAAAGAAATGAAATAATGCTTTTTTTTTTTTAATTTAAGATTAATCGAAATGTAATAAAACAATTAAAATGGAATTCATAAAATTAATGAAAAACACAGAATTTGGTCAAAATAAAAGAGCCATAGAGCCTTAAAAATATAGTTTTTGTTAAACGTTTAGGAAATTGCTGTTGAATTGTGTATGTTTTATGATTTCAATTGATTAGACATGCTTTTCTGATTAATACAATTTAATCTAACCATAAAACAGAGTATAGATAAATAAATCTGGAAAAAAAATCCTTTTCAAGTTTTTACAATTAAACAATTATATTGTCTATTGTGTAATATTGCTTTTGCATTATTGCTTTGCTAGTATTGCATCCCCCCTCTCAAATTTCCTTTTTTTTTGTGGGAAAATTGTGTAAATAGGAGAAATATTCAAGCTGCCTCACATAATTCAGTATTTGCTTTGTTTTGGATTAAATTTTGCACTCACAGAATCGTGAAATCCTGGCGGGACTAGCTATGAGTAACATATATTTTTAGAAGCAATGTTTATTTAAAAAATGCTGCCATTTCGCAGCAGGCACTGGACGTCAGTATAATGTCAGGTTGACATTGGACCCCAATGTCGGACAGATGTTGCATTTTGGATGAGAATGAAAATCGGGTTGATGTCAGTACTTGACGTTGACTTAAATTTGGATTTTGGTTACACAACCTAAAAAAAAATAAAATAGTCAGCTGATGTCGGAACATTAGGCACTGGTCATATATCAACGTCTTATGACGTTGTGTGCCTGCTGGGTTCGCTTTAATTATTTGTAAGCAATGTCTTTTTATTGATCCAGGTGGCATTGGTGTATCCAAACAGTGACCCTGGTATGTTCTGGGTTGCGTTTTATGGCTGTTTGTTGGCTGAAGTCATTCCTGTGCCCATAGAGGTTCCACTATCCCGAAAGGTAGTCACATGTTTACCAATAATATATTATACAAAGCTTTCAAATCTAAACAGAGTGCCAGTAATTCATATTGTTATTGTGGTTGAAATAATTTCCATGTGTTTACAGGATGCTGGGAGCAGCCAGGTTGGTTTTTTGTTAGGTAGCTGTGGGGTGGGTCTGGCTTTGACCAGTGAGATCTGTTTGAAGGGTTTACCCAAGACCCCCACTGGAGAAATATTGCAGTTTAAAGGTCAGAGACTTCACATACACCAATGAATGATCCATTTCCTTTTTTAAAGCCCGTCAGAAATGGTAATTTTATGATGGATCTAATACTAGTTGGGTTTCTGATAGGCTGGCCCAGGTTAAAGTGGGTGGTGACGGACTCCAAATATCTCACGAAACCTTCAAAAGACTGGCAGCCTCACATACCGACAGCCAACACAGACACGGCATACATAGAGGTGAGATCATGTGCGTGGTTTATGTGTGTGTTTGTTGAATTGATGTAAATGTTCTTCTCTTTCTTTCTCTCATGCAGTATAAGGCCAGTAAGGAGGGCACAGTGATGGGTGTTGCGGTTTCAAAAGTTGCCATGTTAACACATTGCCAGGCTCTAACTCAGGCCTGTAACTACTGTGAGGGTGAGTGATGCTGTTGCTATGGAAACACCATCCTTTAGTTGCAGCTACACTAAACCAAAAATCTCGCTATGCTGCTTTACTTGCACTGGCCGTTTGGTAATAAAATGTGTCTGCATGCAGGTGAAACGCTGGTGAATGTTTTGGACTTTAAGAAGGACATGGGTTTGTGGCATGGAGTTCTCACGGTGAGTGACAAAAATGTGTATGATTCATCAGTGCTGATGCTACGGATTTTTTCAGAATAAATAAAATATAATATAATAATATATGTGTGTATGTATCTGTGCCTATATATTTTATTGTTTTATTTGCTTTTTATTGATTTATTCATTTATTAATAATATATTATTGTTTTTATTGTTTTACTTTTCATTTATTTATTCATTTATTAATAATGTATTATTTTGTATTTATTTTTTCATTTATTTATGAAATAAAAAATAATTATTTTTTAAGAAAATTATGATTATTATTATATAAAATAAAAAGTTTTTTTGCATTTACTATTAGAAGTTTACCCTTCAAAAACACTCAAATTACTGTAATTATTCTTTTTATTATTTAACTTTTTATTTATTCATTTATTAAAATTATATTATTGTTTTTGTTGTTTTAAAGTTGTATTTATTTATTCATTTATAATTAATTTATTATTTGTGTTGTTTTACTTGTTATTTATTTATTTATGCATTTATGAAATAAAGGCACATTTTTGGATGATTATTTGTTAAGTAAATTATTATTAGAATAAATTACTATTATAGAAAATAAAAAGTTTTTTATCATTTACTATTAATATTTTAGCTCTCCAAAACTCTCAAATTGCTGTAATTATTATTTTAATTATTTTACTATTTATTTATTTATTAATGATATATTATTGTTTGTATTGTTGTCATTTTTATTTATTAATTTATTAATAATTTAATATTTTTATTGTTTTACTTTTTATTTACTTATTTATGAAACAAGGCACATTTTTGTTAAAATTGTTTTATTTTATAAAAAGTAAATTATTTTTCTTGTTATATAAAATAAAAAGTTTTTTGCACTTACTATTACTATTTTACCCTCAAAATTGCTGTAATTATTATTTTTCTTCTCCTTTTTATTTATTTAATTATTTATTCATTTATTAATAATATGTTATTGTTTTTATTGTTTTACTTTTTATTTATTTATCCATTTATTAATACTTTATTATTTTTTATTGTTTTACTTTTCATTTATTCATATATTTATGTAAAGGCACCTTTTCGGAAGATTCTTTTTGGAAGTAAATTATTATTATTGTTGTTGTTATTATTATTACATAAAATAAAAAGATTTTCTGCATTATTATTTACTCCTCAAAAACACTCAAATTACTGTAATGTGAATACATCTAATTACTGTAAAACAATGAAATAGACAATGTTTTTTAATCAAATCAGCATGAAGGTAGCTCATCAAATATTACTGGGTTACTTACAGTATAATTACATTGCATTTCAGTAATGGCTTTATTGTCTTGAAAGTAATGTCACAATGCAAAATAGTTTTTGATTTTGTGCTGAAATTTAATTTTGGCAGTTTCCAGGCATCTGCTCAATAACATCTGTGTGTATTTCAGAGTGTGATGAATCGAATCCACACCATCAGTGTTCCATACGCAGTAATGAAGGCCTGTCCACTCTCCTGGGTTCAGCGAGTTCACATACACAAAGGTACAAGAAACACGAGGCCAAATGTTTGTCTGTTATCTACACGCATTTGTTTTGATATGAAAAACGTCTGTGTCTATAGCACGGGTTGCCCTGGTGAAGTGTCGTGACCTGCATTGGGCGATGATGGCTCACAGAGATCAAAGAGACACCAGTCTGGCTTCTTTGCGCATGCTAATTGTTGCTGACGGAGCCAATCCTTGTGAGTTACACCAGACCTCCTGCAAACACTCCATGGGAGATGATATTCATTTAATATTCATATGCAACAATTTAACTCTTTTCATCTCTCCGTATCTCCATCTCTTTCTGATTTAGGGTCGGTTTCATCATGTGATGCATTTTTAAACGTATTCCAGGCTCATGGTTTGAAGCCAGAGGTCATTTGCCCATGTGCTACATCACCTGAAGCCATGACGGTTGCCATACGGAGGTATATCATCCTTCTGACAAACTGTAGGGATCCCTTTTTAAAGGAGTCATGAACTGCATTCTTTAGTTTCACTTATAATCTCAGAATGATTTTACATCCAAAAAATGTAATTTAAAAGTAATAGGCTATTTTCTATCCTGTTTTTTACCCTCTCTGCAGAATGGTCTGTTTTTATGGGCGAGGCACATTCAAGACTCACAAGTGAACACCCACTGCTATGATTGGCTAACAGTTTTGCTTATTAAAATAACAGATGGACGCTGATACTCTGAAAACAACATGGTCATTTGGGTGAAAAGCATATGAATACTTTTACTTTTAGTAGTCAACATTTGAAGTGGATCAAAACTTTTCATCAAAGTTGTCCTAAAACTAAAACAATATCCGTTCTTGTCTTAGGACAACTTTGATGAACTTTTTTGATCCACTTCAAATGTTGACTACTATATATCCAAAAAGTATGGAACAGACAATGCAGTAGTGGTAAAAACATGTGATGTGACATTACTGTTAGATCCACTTTAGTCAGACTCAGCACTGTAACATCTTTTACTTTTAGTCTCTCTGAAAAGCCTGCATCATACTGTCTTGTTTAAAAAAGAATCTGTAGTAAAGCAAACAAGTAAACAGTGTTTGACTGACACAGTTTGGAGCTTTTTCCTAATTTATCACATTTACACCGGATGCGAGCGGCACAGTGTGACTGTAGACAACAGAACCCAGTCTACTCTGGATGCGGCACAGATTGACACAACAAATCCCCGGGCGCTTGTCTCAGTATTACGTCATAAAGTGGCACATTCCAAAACAAGTTGTTTTCTGTGCTTGGTTTCAATAAAAGCTGTTTTTAAACTGCTGAGAAAGCTTTGAGTTTTGAAACTTACAGGATGTTTTTATAGTACACTATAGTATGTCAAGGGATATGATCAAGGGAGATTTGATTTCTCGGTTCATGACCCCTTTAAAAGCACTGGCTATTTGTGTCCTGATTGCGAAATGTTTCTCCAGGCCTGGGGTCCCTGGTGCTCCTCTTCCAGCAAGAGCCATCCTGTCCATGACTGGGCTGAGCCATGGGGTCATCAGGGTCAACACTGAAGACAAGAACTCTGCTCTCACTGTCCAGGATGTGGGACACGTCATGCCCGGAGGTGTGTGTGTGCTTCTAATGCTAATTGTATACACTACCAGTAAAGTTTGGAATAATTAGATAAGATTAATTTGATAAGATTTTTTAAAAACTGTTTTTAAAAGAAACTCTCTTTTGCCCAGCAAGGTTTTTGATGAAAATATTGCGAAATATTACAATTTTTTTATCTTACATTTTTTATCTCAGATTTATTATTATTATTTTTTGCATTTTTGCCTTTATTAGGACAGGACAGATCAGAACTGACAGGAAGCGAAGTGGGAGAGAGATAGGGGGCGGGATCAGGAAAGGTCCTCAAGTCAGGATTCGAACTCGGGACGCCCGTAGTGCAACAGCGCTATGTGTCGATGTGAAATATTAAAATTTAAAAGAACTGTTTTCTGTTTTAATAGATTTTACTTACTTACCTACTTACTTGTCATTATTACTGACCACCAAAACTAATAGCTAATTATTATACAAAAAAATTAGCATATTAGAATTGATTTCCAAAGGATCAAAATATTTTAAATTGTAATAATAATTCACAATATTCCTGCTTTTACTGTATTTTTAATTAACACAAGATAGCATAAAGAGATGTCTTTCAAAAGCTTTAAATCATAATTATTGAAAACTTGGTAGTGTCACTGAATTTTATAAATATGATTTGTATGTCTACTTATACAAAAAATAACCATGGTATTACTGTAGGCTTATAGACCATGGTAAAACTATGGTATTCTCTTGGACATTTCCTTCAGACAAAAATCAAATTCATAACACCATGCTATCAAAGTTTAAAATATGTTTGTCATGCATGCATGAAGTTCCCTGTTGAAAAAAACAGCATGTGCTGGTTAGGCATTATTCGAATCAATGCTGCTGGTTTGAGCTGGTTTAAGCTGGTCCTTGGCTGGTCCTAAGCAACTAGCTCCTGCTCAGGACCAGATTAGGACCAGTTTAAACCAGGTAATGACCCACTAAGGACCGGCTTAAACCAGCAGCCATGCTTCAGAACATGCCTAACCAGCATATGCTGGTTTTTTAAACAGGGTTAGCATGTGTGTTTATATGTGTTTTAGCATTGATGTGCATTGTGAAACCGGATGGGCCGCCCATGCTGTGTAAGACGGATGAAATTGGAGAGATCGTTGTGAACTCTCGTGCTGGTGGAACCATGTACTACGGCCTGTCTGGAGTCACTAAAAACACCTTTGAGGTATGATGATCAACTTGGCACCGAATTACACACAGTAAATATATTTTTATTGGAATAATCCTGCAGCATTGATGTGCTTGTGAATGTTGTGTTGTTTGTTTTAAATCTCGCAGGTGATCCCAGTCAATGCTAGTGGCACTCCTATTGGTGAGATCCCATTTGTGCGCTCAGGATTACTGGGGTTTGTTGGACCGGTAAGAGTCTGAAAAAGGAAAACAAGAGCAGGACGGTGCCATATTTCATGCATCATAATCTGTATTTCCTGTCTCTTCCTTCAATAGGGTAGTCTGATATTTGTGGTGGGTAAGAATGAAGGCTTGCTAATGGTTAGTGGTCGTCGTCACAATGCTGATGATCTGGTAGCGACGGCACTAGCGGTGGAGCCAGTTAAAACTGTGTACAGAGGAAGGTGAGGGTTCACATTTGAATATAGAGAGAATAATGTTGTCTAATATAGTAGATATTAATCTGAGGGGTATGTGTTTGTTTTGTAGGATTGCTGTATTCTCAGTGACTGTATTCTATGATGAGAGGATAGTAATCGTAGCAGAACAAAGGCCTGATGCTAGTGAAGAAGACAGCTTCCAGTGGATGAGTCGGGTTCTGCAGGTACAAATTTATAGATGTAGTTTTAAAAAATAATAACATTTTATACTTTAAAGTCTGATATACCAAGTTATTTCTATGGTACAAAAGCAGTGTGTGACTGTACTGCCAGTATGTGCTATCTTTTGGTGGGAAAATTGCTTGTAGTGGCTATTATTAAATATAGCTAATAATTTAATGATTAATGCGTATTTATTATTTAAAGCTTTTGTCATTGAAATATGTGTTGTTATTGTTAACTAAATTTAAAATGATTACAAATCATTTTCATTAATTGAAATAAAGCTGAAATTAATATATATATATATATATATATATATATATACACTGTGTGCAGAATTATTAGGCATGTTGATATTCTGGTCATATTTTTTTTCCAAACACATTTTACCAATTCCAAACCATATCAGTTTTAATAACTACTGTCAATTTTGTATTTAATCATTTATATGTGATATATAATTGTCCGTGAAGGCAGGAAATGAAAAACTTCTTATATTCAGGTGTGCATAATTATTAGGCATGTTTTCTTTTACAGATAAAATGAGCCAAAAAAAGATATTTAACCCAGACCGAAAAGTCCAAATTATTAAATGCCCATGAGAAGAATGCAATACTAATGCAATACAAGAATTTGCAAAGTTAAGGCTTGACCATTGGACAGCGAAATGCTTGTTGAGTCTGCATGGTCAGAAAAAACAGGTGGAGAAGAAAAGATGCATGTTAACTGCAAAAGAATTAGAAATTAAGGTGAAGAATTAGGTGTGACACCATCAGGAACCGTTTCCAGTTCTCCAGCGCCACCATTTTCCAGAACTGCAACCTACCTGGAGTCTTCAGAAGTGCAATGTGTCAGGTTCTCAGAGACTTTGCTTGGTAAAAAATCCTAAAAAATGCCCTTGACTTAATAAGAATAACAAGCTGACGTGTTGTAAAATACATGAAGACAGTTTTTTTATAGGCTTTATAGACAGATAAGTTGAGAGTGACTCTTGAAGGAAAAGCATCACATCATCTTGTATCCTCTGATTCAAGAATTCATCTTCCAAAATCTGGCAGTAGGTTTTGGGAGTTCATTTTAGCCCATCTCTGCAAGTCAGACTTTTCAGGATAGGAGACTAAACATGAACTCCCAAAACTTACTGGCAGTTTTTAGAAGATGAATTCTTGAATCAGAGGTACAAGAGGATGTGATGCTTGTCCTTCAAGAGTCACTCTCAACTTATCTGTCTATAAAGCCTATAAAAAAACTGTCTTCATGTATTTCACAACACGTCAGCTTGTTATTCTTATTAAGTCAGGGGCATTTTTTAGGATTTTTTACCAAGCAAAGTCTCTGAGAACCTGACACATTGCACTTCTGAAGACTCCAGGTAGGTTGCAGTTCTGGAAAATGGTGGCGCTGGAGAACTGGAAACGGTTCCTGATGGTGTCACACCTAATTCTTCACCTTAATTCCTAATTCTTTTGCAGTTAACATGCATCTTTTCTTCTCCACCTGTTTTTTCTGACCATGCAGACTCAACAAGCATTTCGCTGTCCAATGGTCAAGTCTTAACTTTGCAAATTCTTTTATTGCATTAGTATTGCATTCTTCTCATGGGCATTTAATAATTTGGACTTTTCAGTCTGGGTTAAATATCTTTTTTGGCTCATTTTATCTGTAAAAGAAAACATGCCTAATAATTATGCACACCTGAATATAAGGAGTTTTTCACTTTCAGCCTTCACGGACAATTATATATCACATATAAATGATTAAATACAAAATTGACAGTAGTTATTAAGACTGATGTGGTTTGGAATTGGTAAAATGTGTTTGGAAAAAAAATATGACCAGAATATCAACATGCCTAATAATTCTGCACACAGTGTATATATAGCATTAAAAAAAATTTAATGAAAAAATTGAAAAGTCGATGCAATAAAATTAAGAAAACTAAAACTGAAATAAAAATGAATTTAAGCTAAATAGAAATATTTAAAGGAACAAAAACAAATAAAAGAACAAAAGACCACAAAATTACTTAAATCTAAAGTAAATAAAACTCTAAAATTCTAAAATAATTTAAAATATTAATAAATAATACAAAAATAACACTGGTCTTAATTGACTTAATCTTGTTATTCCAGTCAGGTTAATGCATTTAATGAATATGAATATGGCCAAATTCTGATTAATATCAGGATATTTTTCTGCATGTTCAAGTCAGTGGTTTATCATGGTTAAAACAGTGGCTTAATGTTGCTTACATAAAAGATATTTCATTGTTAAGTTTACACACAAAAGATTGATAGTCTTTTATGTATGGTTTATTTATTTGCTGGTGGTTTTGTGTCCCATTTCACAACTTTAGGCAATTGACAGCATTCATCAGGTGGGATTGTATTGTCTTGCACTGGTTCCTGCAAACACCCTGCCCAAAACTCCCCTAGGGGGCATTCACATCTCAGACACCAAGCAGCTCTTCCTGGAGGGGGCGCTGCACCCCTGCAACATCCTCATGTGCCCCCACACCTGCGTCACCAACATGCCCAAACCACGACAAAAACAACCAGGTATGTATGCATTGGTTAAATGGAAAACTTGGAGGCAAGGAAACCCTGAAATCTGGATGTAAAAATTTGATGCATGTTAAGTGTTCTATCCTGTTTTTCCTTCTTTCATAGTTGGTGTCGGCCCTGCCTCCATCATGGTGGGTAATCTGGTTGCTGGGAAAAGAATTGCACAGGCTGCAGGCAGAGATCTGGGACTGATAGAGGATCAAGACCTGGTCAGGAAGGTAAATTGAGACTTATTGTGTATTGTGCCCATGCAACAGGAAGTAAATAATGCATACTGTATCGTTTGAAGCAGTATATTTAAAATGCATTGTGTGGTATTTTAATGCCTTCGTATGGATGCAGTTGTGCATGTGGCCTACAATGATGGTAAGCACTGTGATCATTATGGCACAATCACATGCATGGCATGACTTTTGGCATGGCTATATGTTTGAACTGATGATGAACTGTCTATCTTATTTTTTTAGCATCAGTTCCTTACAGAGGCTTTACAATGGAGAGCACAAACTGATCCTGACCATACGCTTTATGTACTTTTGAATGCAAAGGTGAAAACAAATGTCATACACATAAAAAAATAATGCAAGTGCTTAATCAAATCCTCACTTAGATATTCTGTTTTGCTGGCCTATAATATGCTCTCTTTCTGTCTAGGGAGTGGCAATATGCACAGCTACTTGTGTTCAGCTTCATAAAAGAGCAGAGAAGATTGCTGCTGCTCTCATGGAGAGAAGTGGTATTAACATCGGAGAGAATGTGGTGCTTTTGTATCCACCAGGTAAATCACAGATTTGTCCTGTCATAGCTGTTTTTGAAGGATGGACAGTTAAATGGAACTCCAGGTATTAAGACTTGTATGGCTTAATGTAATGAATGTAAATGATGTCTCTTACTGAAATATGTAGTGGAAAACCCTTTGAAAGATTTACATTATTTAAAAAATCTTTTTATACATATTTTGGACTATGGGGGATGCCATTATTCCGATGACGTGAAATGGTTGCACTCTGTGAGCTACTGGCGCTACCTTTTGCTATTTTTACCACAACGCAACGTGGAATACACAAAATAAAACACTGATATGATAACCACAGCTACTGAAAGAGCTTATAGGTGGCGACTGATATAAGCGTGGGCTTAAACCAAATGATTTACCATCCATTTTTCCCCACAAGGGGATTAAACGACCCCAGATATTGAGTGAAATCCACGCTAAGAAACTTCTTCAGTGGCTGCGGTGTCATGACAAGCTTAGACATGTTAAATCCTGCCAGGATGGCATCTAGCGTTTCTTGTCTCTGCCATTTGTAAGCTCTTTCAGTCGCTGTGGTCTACAAAAAGCCTCAAAGGCATCAGGCCTAAAGTGGAGAGAGCAAAGACACGGGTCTTTAGGAAGTTTTATTCATCCACAGGCATCTTCCCATTCTTTTCTCCTCTTCTTATTGCTAGGAAAATCAGTGAAGATTTACATCGCTTTTCTTGTTGTGCTTCAACTGAAAATTACAACAAATGTGGCCTTGTATCAGTATTTTATTTTCCAAGTTGCTTATTCTGAGTTGTGTTGTGATAAAAAATTGTGAATGTAATTTACATTAAATAAAGCCATACAAGTTTTAAAAAAAACTTCCCTTAAAGTAAACCACAAAGTCATGGTTAATTGGAGAAAAGTGCTCTTTCTCACTTCACATAAAGAACATTAACATGTAGGTGCCTTAAAGCAAAGCAGCAAAGCAACATTGTTGTTATTGTAACTAAAACATTTGTATAGAATATATATAAAATGTAATGTTTTTTTTACACAATTAAAAATGCATTTGAATTCTCTGTGTGTGCAGGTATTGATCTGATCGCAGCATTTTATGGCTGTTTGTATGCTGGTTGTATTCCTGTCACCGTGAGGCCTCCACACCCGCAGAACCTCTCTGCTACCCTGCCCACTGTCCGCATGATAATTGATGTAAGTCTGTGTTTGCATCTCTTAACACCGTTAGGTTTCTTTTTGGTATTGAAGGCCTTTCAGAAGCCAAACTCATTGTTCACTTTTCTTGCATCTCTCTCCTGGTTTCCTCAGGTCAGCAAGGCTGCTTGCATTCTCACTACTCAGGTTTTAACGAAGATTCTCAGATCTAAAGAAGCAGCAGCTACAGTCAACATAAAAACATGGCCCATCATAATAGACACAGGTAACACACACTTAGTTTTCAAAACAGCTACTGTACAGAACATACTGTGCTTTGCTTGTATAATAATAGGTTCAAGTCATATGATATGATCAGTTAGCATATACACTGGATCAGGATTTGCTCTTTCATTGAAACAACTTTTAGTTTTGTATAATAGCTTTCCTAATAGCAGACTCAACAGTTTCATTTGGGTTGGTTCACACAAACATAAAATTCTGTCATTAGTTATTGACCCTCATGTCGTTCCAAACTCATATGACCTTTGTTCATTTTAAGATTTTTTATGAAATATAATATGAAATTATGAAAAGCTTTCTGACCCTGCATAAAAAGCAACACAACTGACACGTTCAGGGCCCAGAAAGATAGTAAGGACATTGATAAAATAGTCAGTGTGACATCAGTGGTTCAATCTAATTTTATGATGCTACGAGAATAGTTTTTGTGTGCAAAGAAAACACAAATAATGACTTTATTTAACAATGTCTTCTCTTCTGTGTCAAACTTCGTTGTGCATTCATGAGTCAATATTTATAGGACATTTTTGAGTATTCTAATTCAATTCTACTTGCAACTAGTTTAATGAAAGGAATACATTATAAATGAAATGAAATCATATAAATTACACAAGTTTACAGTGTACTGCAAGAGACTTGAGGAACAGAAACAACAGGAAAAG
The DNA here is from genome assembly GCA_012976165.1 of Labeo catla. NCBI lineage: Eukaryota > Metazoa > Chordata > Actinopteri > Cypriniformes > Cyprinidae > Labeo > Labeo catla. Next base: position 1,938,146 of record VONZ01000047.1, on the reverse strand, counting down.
GAACTAAAACTGTATTCTTAAAGTCTTCAGACTTCACTTCACAGGTGGCAGGCTCAAAAATATATTCTTAAGTAACATATCCATAATTCTCCGCAGATGACTTGCCTCGCAAACGACCTCCCACAATCTACAAACCGCCCAATGCTGAGATGATCGCCTACTTGGACTTCAGTGTCTCAACCACAGGCATGCTGACAGGAGTGAAGGTGAGAGATTTGTATCTCAATGGATGTTTCATAATTCTTTCCGCCAGTTTTGGTAAACCTTTTAAACCAGAGTCACTGACAAACCTAATGGGATGCATTAGCAATTTACCTTGATAGGATTTTTCTTAATACACAGTGGTGTCCACTAGTGAAAATATTTCTATTTTGAAATTTTCTGATTTGAGATTGTAAATTAGATTTCCTAATTTTCTGTGTTATCTTAGACGTTTTGGACCCCATTGTAGCAAATGTCTCCCTTTGACCTAAAGAAATGGTGCACCAAAAAATAAATATTCTGTCATTAATTACTCACCCACATGTTGCCAAAACCCCGTAAGACCTTCATTCATCTTCAGAACACAAAGTAAGATATTTTTTATGAAATCCGAGAGTTTCTGACCCTGAATAGACATTGATGCAACTGACATGTTCAAGGCCCAGAAAGGATGTAAGGACATTGTTACAATAGTTCATGTGACATCAGTGGTTCAACCATAATGTTTTAAGCTAGTACTCTCATACTCTCATAATTGTTATGGAGTGAACGAGACGTGGTCAAAAACAGGCAGGGATACACATTAGTAAACAGGTACAGTACAGACAAGACACAAGAGTAATCCAGGGACAGGCGAGGGTTCATTGACAGCAAACGTAATCCAGGGGGCGAGGCAAACAGTTATTCCAAACAGACATATAATAGTCTAAATGAGGGGTGAACAGAGTCAGAAACAGCAAGACAAAGGGGTTAATCCATGACAGGTAATAAATCCATGGCAGGCTGCAGACAGACAAGATGAGATAACAGGCAAGGATCAAGATTCGGATAACCAGACTAGAAACAAGACTAAACTAGCCTCAGGAAACTGGGGAAAACTCTGTAATGTACCTACTGCTAGGAGAGAGATAAACGCTATGCAGTACTTGGCGCTGAATGATAGGTGTGACTTCATATACTGTGTGTGATTGGCAGCAGCTGCGTGTAATCAGTGAAGTAGACCATGGGAAATGTAGTCCAGGGTGTAGTGCAACAGTCTGTGTAGTGTGAATGTCAATAGAATAGCACGGCGACCTCTGGTGGTGAGCAGACTGAAGACCATGGACAGGATTCGTGACACTAACATTACGTCAAAAAATACGTCACATGGACTATTTTAACAATGTCCTTACTACCTTTTTGGGCCTTGAACGTGGTAGTTGCGTTGCTGTCTATGTCAGAAAAGCCCTTGGGTTTCATCAGAAATATTTTAATTTGTGTTCTGAAGATGAACGAAGTTCTTACAGGTTTGGAACAACATGAGGGTGAATAATGAATGACAAAATGTCCATTTTGGGTGAACTATCCCTTTAAAGCAAATCTTAATTGTACTGTACATTTAAGAGTCTTCTCTCTGATTGGCTGTCTGTCAGATCTCTCATGCGGCGGTGAGCGCTCTCTGTCGCTCTATAAAGCTGCAGTGTGAGCTGTACTCCTCTCGCCAGATCGCCATCTGCCTCGACCCCTACTGTGGACTTGGTTTCGTGCTCTGGTGCCTTGCGAGGTAACAGATGGATACACACAAACAGTCACATACAAATGACTCATACTCACATAAAAATGACTCACAGCTTTGTGTTATCTCATGCAATGGCTTGTTCTCTTCAGAATGCATATGAATATGTTTTAATGGTATTATAAACCTGAAATGTGCTTGTGTTTTACAGTGTGTACTCAGGTCATCAGTCCATCTTGATCCCTCCTATGGAGCTGGAGAGCTCGCTGACCCTGTGGCTGGGCACACTCAGTCAGTACCGCATCAGAGATACCTTCTGCTCCTATTCTGTCATGGAGCTTTGCACTAAGGGACTAGGTGGACAAACAGACATGCTGAGGGTATGCATATTTACTATGGCTGTCAGACGATTAATCGTGATTAATCGCATACAAAATAAAAGTTTGAGTTTGCCTAATATATGTGTGTGCACTGTGTGTAATTATTATGCCTATATAAATACACACAAAATAATGTATATATTTAAGAGAAATATGTTATTTTTGTACAAAATATTTTTATTTATATATATATAATATAAATTATATAAAAATTATAATAAATACATATACTTGTAAATATTTCTTAAGTATATACATGAATGTGGTTGTATTTATATATACATAATAATTACACAAGTACACGCACATATATTAGGCAAAGTTAATTGTTTAACAGCCCTAATATTTACACACCATTAAAGGCATAGTTCACCCAAAAATTACAATTCTGCCATCATTTAATTTACTCACCCTCATGTCATTCCAAACCTGTATGACTGTCTTTTTACTGCAAGAGAATTGCAATTCCATTCCATCTTTTTTTGATCTTCACATGTTCTTCTAATGTTCTTCGTGTCCATCTGACTTCAGGCACGTGGTGTGAATCTGTCGTGTGTGAGGAGCTGTGTGGTGGTTGCTGAGGAGCGTCCACGCTTGGCTCTCACACACTCCTTCTCCAAACTGTTCAAAGACCTTGGACTCTCCATGCGAGCTGTAAGCACTGCTTTTGGGTCAAGAGTTAACCTGGCCATCTGCCTACAGGTACGTTATCTGAAGTTAAATTTTGCAAATGGATTTTCTTTTGCAACAATATATATTCTTCTCACTGTTTCATCATCTCTGTGTTAGAAATAAATGCACTGGTGAGAGGTTGTGGATATATATGATGTTGATTATTTGATGTGCAGGTGATCTGTATGTTGGTGGGTTTGTATTATTTACAGGGTACCACAGGACCAGACCCCTCAACTGTTTATGTGGACATGAAGTCCCTCCGACATGACCGGTAAGATAAAGACAAACACATATAAACACAAACACAAAACAAATAGTCTTTAAAGGGTTAGTTCACCCAAAACTGAAAATTCTGTCATTAATTACTCACCCTTATGTCGTTCTAAACTCGTAAGACCTTTGTTCTTCTTTGGAACAAAAATTATGATATTTTTGATGAAATCCAAGAGCTTTCTGGCCTTGCATTAATAACAACGCAACTGAAATGTTAAAGGCCAGAAAGGTAGTTGGACATTGTTCAAATTGTCCATGTGACATCAGTGCTTCAACCTTAATTTGAAGCTATGAAAATACTTTTTGTGACAGGGAAGAGAAGAAAGTTTTCTATGCACACAGAAAGTATTCTTACAGCTTCAAAAATTATGGTTGAACCACTAATGTCACATGAACTATTTTAATGATGTTCTTACTACCTTTCTGGGCCTTAAACATGTCAGCTGTGTTGCTGTCTATGCAGGGTCAGAAAGCTCTCGGATTTCTTCAGAAATATCTTAATTTGTGTTCTGAAGATGAATGAAGGTCTAACAGGTTTGGAATGACATGGTGACAGAATTTTCATTTTTGGGTGAACTATCCCTTTAAATATTTGTAGGTGATGTGTGTTTTGTGTGTTAAAATGTGTGAAATGTCACTTTCTGGCCAAATGGAATTGTGTTTGGTGCTGTTAAATCAGAAATCACACTTTTCACTTTTAAGTAGTGCAGTATTCTATCTATTATGAGACTGGGTGTTGTCAAATATGAAAACATCTCCAGAGCTGCTGGTTCCTCCCAGCTGAGCTCCTCCTAAGTGATTATGTCATGTAATAAAGTGTACAACACTGATAATGTTATTTCTGTGTTGCAGGGTGAGGTTAGTAGAGCGAGGAGCTCCACAGTCACTTCCTCTCATGGAGTCTGGAACAGTAAGCACGCTTCCATTGTTTGATTGAGCATAAATGAAACTGAAAATATATATAAACTGAAACATATATAAACTGAAATATATATACTCTTTCTCCCTCTTCTAGATTCTTCCTGGCGTGAGGGTGATCATAGTCAATCCAGAAACTAGAGGACCGCTAGGCGACTCTCATCTTGGAGAGGTGTGTTTACTTATGAGAATAATAATTGGGTGTTTCTTCAGCTTTTTTTTTTTTTTTTAGAAAAAAATAGCATTTTCTTAATTTATTTAATTTGTAAACTAACAAGTTATTTTGTTAAAGTCACCATGAAATCAAATTGATTTTTTTTGGCTTTTAGTATGAATATGATCTAAAAGCTAATATGTTTCAAAACAGTGACAAAATGACAGAATTTACAAGATATAAGCATTCAAAACTTAGTCTCTAACTTCCGCCAATATGGATCAATGATTTTGATGACATCAAACTGCAATTCAGCTTCTTTCGGTCCAATCAGATGCTGTCTAGAATCCAAAGCGTCCCACTGTAATTGGTCACAGAATTAGTATTTTCTGTATGGTGAATAGCACGTAGTGCACTATATAGGGGATAAGGAACGATTCAATGTAAATATCTTTTTCATGGGGCAAAGGAAGTCTGGTTTCGCGCTGTCACACGAACTGCCGCAGTGTGCACACAGTCTGCTTCGGTTCAGAGAAATGATAGCACGGAGAGCATCACATGCATGAGCCGGCACAGACCATAAAACATATTAGACCAGTTTGAATTCTACACAGAATGGTATATTTTATAGCGATATGGATCACATTGTGGCTGTCGTATGCTGTCAAATATGGCTTTACTGAGCTCAATGACTTTGGCCCAAGCTGTGATATAAACAAAACGCTGTTTAAAAAAGGGGGCAGGACTTCTTGATATGTCCTGCCCTGTCTTCCTGTTTCAGTTGAAATTACATCATTGCATAGAATAACGCTGCGTGTTTCAAAACACTTCAGTGGCCCTTCAAATACAGTGACTCCTTTGTCTTGCTTAGGCTAATTTTGAAAATAATAATAATTTGGCTAATAATTTAAGAAACCTACAGCTTTATTTGGAAATGATACAAGATAAGTGATATTTATCTTAATTTTGTTCATCAAAATAGATTATATTTCTTATCCAGTAATACACTTATTTCTTTCCCAGATTTGGGTACACAGTCCCCACAATGCAACAGGATACTACACTATATACGGAGAAGAGAATCTGCAGGCTGACCACTTTAACACAAAGCTGAGTTTTGGAGATCCTCAAACGCTCTGGGCCAGAACTGGATATCTGGGATTTGTCAAGAGAACTGAACTCACAGACTCCAGTGGAGGTGAGAGAGAAATAAAAATGGATAAATTAATGACAAAGTGCTCAGACAGACTGATGGAGACAATACAGTGTGTTTTTAGGGGTTCAAGAGTAAAAAAGCATAAAAAATGCTATAAAATATAAAATTAAAGAATAAAAATGGCTAGAAACTACACAACCATTTGTCCTGTCAACATGAAAATCGCTATGCACGGTTGTGGTCCAAAGTGCCACAAATGTCTATAACAGTGGTGCTCATCCCTGGTCCTGGAGATCGACTTTCCTGTAGAGTTCAGCACCAACCCTGACCAAACACACCTGAACCAGGTAATTAAGATCTCAAGGAGCACTTAATAATTACAGACAGGTGTGTTTGATTAGGGTTGGAACTAAACTCTGCAGGAAAGTCAATCTCCAGGAACAGGGTTGGGCACCCTGGTCTATAAGGACATTTGTATATCTCAAAAAAACATGGCCGCAGTTGGCCGATGAAGTTTGAGCATCTATTAGACAACGTTAACAGAGGCTGATCAGAATGAAACTCGGTGGACCTGTTTGACTCATGGCCCCAAAGGTCTATGAGAAATTTGAAAGAAATCGGCCACTGGGGGCCAATATCACGTTTTCCAAGGGTGTAAATCAGAGGTCTTAAACTCAGTTCCTGGAGGGCCGCAGCTCTGCAGAGTTAAGCTCCAGCCAGCTCAAACTCACACCTGCTTAGAGTTTCTAGTAATCCTGAAGACCTTGATTAGCTGGATCAGGTGTGTTTGATTAAGGTTGGAGCGAAAGTGTGCTGTGGCCCTCCAGGATTCGAGTTTGAGACCACTGGTGTAAATGACTGTACATGGCGTGTTTTTCTCACATACACATGATATTCGTATCATATGATAGAACTCCTCATTCCAGACAATTTTGCCTCTAGAACTATTCTGTCAATCAACTAGTTTTTTAAATAATTGAGAAGATGTAGCAAAACTATTTTTTTGCTCGTCTGGAAAAAAACACTGCAGTACAAAAGGAAAAACTCAAAACTTTAAAACCTGGTGAGCACATGAGACAGATGATTCAAAACAAGCACGCAAAGGAGATCTTTTAAGGAGATCGGACCATAGCTGGCACAGTAACATAAAAAAAAATGTAACAAAAAACATGATATTTCTATGGTAAATTACCTGGATTTGCCAAAAATGCTTTTTAAATAATTGATTTAGGTGGTTACAGGCTTGCTAAATAATGTCTTTTTTCATATGTGCTTAAATGTCTCAAACCACTTGAACCTCAGCATATATATTTTCCTAATTGTTAATATTGTAACTAGGGATCTCAGACTTTTGAACCTGACTGTAGATACATGAATTATGAAATAAAAATGCATGCATTTTGTAAAAATGTCCTTGCTTTTTTAGATCGCCATGATGCCCTGTTTGTAGTGGGCTCTCTGGATGAGACATTAGAATTGAGAGGTTTGCGATATCATCCAATTGACATAGAGACCAGCGTGTCACGTGCCCATCGCAGCATTGGTGAAAGGTAATATCCCACCCACACACTCTTTGCTTAATTTTCATTTCTATTTATAAACTTTTATTTGCTTTTTTTCTCTGCAGTGCCGTGTTCACCTGGACAAACCTGCTGGTGGTGGTGGCTGAACTCTGTGGATCAGAGCAGGACGCTTTAGACCTGGTTCCGCTGGTAACCAATGTTGTATTAGAGGAGCATCATCTGATTGTGGGTGTAGTGGTTATCGTTGACCCAGGGGTCATTCCCATCAACTCCAGAGGAGAAAAGCAGCGAATGCACTTGAGAGACTCCTTCTTGGCAGATCAGTTGGACCCCATATACGTAGCGTACAACATGTGAGCTGGGTTATGGGCGAGACAAAGGCTTACCAGAAGGTGCTATGGAGCCTTACAACTAGGATCGGGTTCATATAAAAAGACAGACTTGGCCCTGTTTTTTCAGGGATAAGGTGTTAATGAACAAAAATTACAAATGTGTGAGGTGACTGTTTCGGTGAAGGGATACTATAATAGAATTTCCCTTTTTGCTCACTTCCTTTTGCCCCAGAACCCCCCTTTTTCAGAAAAACGCCACTTACTGTCTGTCCAGTTCTTGGTCATGATTATAAATTTACTTGAAGAGCATAGCTGTTTTTTTCTACTTAAACGCATTCCTATTCTAGCACTATCTAGCTAGTTTTTTTTTATTAAAATGAGCTTAAAGCCTCAGTTTGTAAGTTTTCACCTGGGTTGTTTGATTCCAAAATATTTGATTCTGATTTCAAGTTTTTGGAATCAACAGAAACGATTTCAGGAGTCAGTTCTCCGAACAACTAAGTAAAAAGGGAGACAAAGTGAAATCTTAAAATAGTGCAATATAAACTAATTTATACTACTATGATTGATAGAATGAATGATGGGAGGTCTTGACGGATGGATGGACTACAAAAGGCCTAAGTCGCATTGATCAGTCCAGTAATTATGTAGGTTCAGCAATACAAATTCTGTATCTTAAATTTGGGATGTGTAGTAGTGTGGTAATCAAGTTAATGAACACATTAGGACACCATGCTTCTGAATCCCAACAGCAAAGAATGGAAGATGAGTTTCTTTTAGGATCTAGCATTTGATGATTCTGAATATATACATAGAATTGATCTGCAACCCAGCTTATTAATGGTGCTGTGTGTTACAGGGCTCTAAAATGAAACATTTTAGGACAGCATTGGGGTAACAGCATGAGAACTCCCCTGGTCATTTGTCATTCATCAGATGCTTTTGTCCAAAGCAGCTTACGGTATACTTAAACACAGGGACAGTCCCTCCGGAGCAACCTGGGGTTAAGTGCCTTTCTCAAGGGCAGTATTGATTATAGGACATTTCTGTAACGCTCCGGTTCATAGAATGCCCTTACCCAGGTTAAACTCCACAGCTTCATCACCATTGTTTTGAATAACACACAAATGTGATACAGAGACTGCAGCTGTCAGCTCATTTGCTGTCTGTTCTGGAACCATTTAGCATTTTAAATCTTACCACTGGGGCTTTAACAAAATATATTTCAGATAATGGTACATATACAGTACCTTGCGATAGTTGTCAAACCCCTTCGTTTTTTCATGTTTTGTTATGTAGCAGCCTTATGTTAAACATCAATTTACACTCCTTACACCTTAATGAAAAGGCAAAAAACTGATTTGTGACAACTTTAAAAATGTATTAAAATTAAAAAAATGAAATAAGTACATTGCATAAGTATTCATACCCTTAACGCAGTACTTGCACGACCTTTTTGGGTATGATGCGACAAGCTTTGCACATCTGCATTTGGAAATTATCTGCCATTCTTCACCTCTCAAGCTCTGTCAGCTTTGATGGGGGCAGATGTACATTTTCAGGTTTTTTCAGAAATGTTTGACTGAGTTCAAGCCCAGGCTGTGACTGGGCCACTTTCACAGGACATTCACAGAGTTGTCTATAAGCCACTCCTGCTGTGTGTGCTTAGGGTCACTGTCCTGTTGGAAGGTGAACCTTCTGCGCAGTCTGAGTTTCTGAATGCTCTGGACTGGGATTTCATTAAGGCCGTCTCTATATTTTACCATGTTGAGCTTTCCTTTTACTCTGACAAGTCCCTCAGTCCCTGCTGCTGAAAAACATCCACACAGCATGAGGGTGCTACGTCCATACTTTACTTTTGGGATGGTACTCTGCAGGTGATGAGCAACCCCTGGTGCTTTTTTGGAAATTCCAAGTTGGTTTTTATGTGTCTTCACTGAGGAGAGGATTGAGTTCGGCCATACCACCATAAAGCCCGGATTGGTGGAGTGTTGCAGTGATGTTTGTCCTTCTGTAAGTTTCTTCCATCTGCATATATGATCATGGAGCTCAACTAGAGTGACCATCAGCTTCTTGGTCACCAGTCTAACCAAGGCCCTTTTCCATCAATAGCTCAGTTTGGGCAGGAGGCCAGCTCTAGGAAGAGTCCTAGTTGTTCCAAACTTCTTCCATGATGGATAATGCTTCTGTGAACCTTTAATACAGCAGAATTTTTTCTGAACTCATCCCCAGATGCGTGGCTTGACGCAATCCTGTCTCCGAGCTCTACAGGCAGTTCTTTTGAACTCTAATATGCATTTTCAGCTGTTAGACCTTTTATTGAGAGGTGTGTGCCTTTCCAAAATACCCATTCAACTGAATTTGCCACATGTTAACTCCACTTAAAGTGTAGTAATATCTACAAGTGATATGCGTGCTCCTGAGCTCAATTTCAAGTGTCCCACGTAAGGGTATGAATACTTATGCAATAAAGTAATTTCAGTTTTTTGTTTGTAATAAATATGCAAAGTTGTTACAAACATGGTTTTTCTTTGTCATTATGGTGTATAGAGTGTAGATTGTTGTGGGGAAAAGTCAATTAAAACAGTTTAACATAAGACTCCAACATACAGGGGTTGGACAGTGAAACTGAAACACCTGGGTTTAGACCACAATTAGTATGCTGTTTGGCCTCCTTTTGCAGCCAATACAGCATTATTTCATCTTGGGAATGACAAATACAAGTCCTGCACAGTAGCCAGAAGGATTTTGAGCCATTCCTTTCGCAGAACAGTGGCCAGGTCGCTATGTGATGTTGGTGTATGAAAACATTTCCTGACTCGCTCCTCCAAAACACCCCAAAGTGGCTCAATAATATTCAGATCTGGTGACTGTGCAGGCCATGGGAGATGTTTAACTTTACTTTCATGTTCATCAAATCACTCTTGTCACCAGTCTTGCTGTGTGTATTGGTGCATTATCATCCTAATACACGGCACCACCTTCAGGGTACAATGTTTGAGCTATTGGGTGCACAAAGTCAACCTTCACACTCTGCTCTTATTGGTGGAATGTGCGATCAGTAAAGACTGGCCACCAGGCTGCATAAATATAGCCATGAAACCTCCAACACTATATTGGCCAGTGTTTCAGTTTCATTGTCCAACCCCTGTAACAAAGCATAAAAAAAGGGGTTTGAATACTTTCGCAAATCACTGCGCATATATATGTATGTATTACACTGAACAACTTCATTCTCTCAACCCCCACAAGTTCTGCATGAGGATAATCATCCTTATTATTTTTCATTATCCTTTATGCACTTTATGAGATAAATGCAGATACATTCTGTAACATGGATTATTAATATCTGTAAACAAGGGCATATGTGTAGTATTATGTAATTACTTGCATTATTGAGTAGCATATGAATTACACAAAAAAGTGCAGGCACATTCAAAAAACACATTTTTGAGACTAAGTGCTCAGTGTAACCTCAATATTTACAAATCACACATTCCTTGAGTTTACTTTACTTATAACAGTAAGAAACACTCATATGGACAAGAACGTTCACTTACTGTAAACCTCATTATCACACACCAAGCCCAAACCAAACACAAACTGAGATACGTATAGCTCTATTTTTGCTCTCATCTAAAGGTGCTTATACACATCAGGACAAGCCATTTAAACCTCTGAATGGAAAAAAAAGGAATTCAGGCATCTGTACAATAAAACAAAACAACTGTAAAATAACACGACACTCTGTACAAGCAAGCCCCTCGTGAACACCTAACTGTACAAAGGCATAGATTTTACATGTTTGGCAAAGGATCTTTAAAGGACAGTTGCTGTCTCCTGTACTATAGACATTTTTACTAGGAATGACTAACTTCTTGTAAACCATAAATAATTGTAAATTATTGCTTGTGTACAGATGAGAAATTCTACTGTACTGTAAGTTAGTTGCTGTACTCCTGTCAGATTTTTGGATTAATATTAACTACTGTCATCGACATCCCTTCGTAGCCGAGCGGGCGTCTGAAGTTGAAGACTTCTTGTAAATAGCTTGCTCTGTTTCTGTTTGTTCTTTTCAGAAACGTGATGGGTTGAAGTCTGTGTGTCATGCATTTCTATTTAGAATTCCGATTCAGAAATCTTACAGTATGTACAAGTCTTTAAGATGTAAGCATGATAAAGTCGAGCACTGTGGGGGCTTGAAAGACTACTTTCAGAGTCCTTACACAACTGATCACTACAGTATGTTAGCCTAACCTCATTCCGGGGTTGTGTACGTATGCGTATGTATGGTCACTGCGTTGAAAGGTTGTTTGCGGACGAGTTCCACGATACCTTTTCCCAAATCAGAGACACTACTGTCATGAAATGTATTCTCTCATTTTCACTGTTGTTTAATGGCATCAGAGCTGAGTTTATGTGATGAAAGCACAAGCGAGTGAATGAGCTTTTTACATGGGGCATTCAGGGAAATAGTGCTTTCCAGGACGGAGAGGATATTCATTTATAAATACCCACTTTCATGTTTGCAATGATTTTGTTCTTGAAATAAAAAGAATTTATTTGTCATCTACATAAGTGTTAACCAAGTCTTCGTATGGACAAAGAAACAAAACAAAAAGCAGAAAATAATAAGAATTGATCATCTGTCATGTCAGCTAAGTGCTGGAACCTAAAGAAATGGTTCACACACTATGCAACCAGCTGCAGTTACATTTAAAGTACACATCCGGCAATGCACTTAAACACTATTCAAGAAATAAAATACAGATTATTTGCTTGCTAAGGACAATGGGACTTTTTTTGTTTAAACAATGCATATTACCCTTATGTGTTGATTAAAACATTCTGTTCAGTTCTCACAGCATTTTTAATCGTAAGATTAAAATATCACATTCTAATGATAAGAATGTGATACAATTACAGTTTCTTTTAGTCATTCACGGATATAAATGAAAATCATGATTATGCAAGCAAGCATTTCCCTGTTGGTTCACATCTCTTTCTTTTTTGTACATTGGTTACTGTAACTGTTTTATACTCCAATGAAAAACATGAAAAAATAATAAAAGGCTTTTATTTTGCATCTCTGAAGTTTGTTTTTTATAACTGCAGTTGTATTATATCTATCTATCTATCTATTTACAGTGCGTGCATTTTCTTTGACAGATAAAATGAGCCAAAAAAAAATAGATTTAACTCAGACTGAAAGTCATGAGAAGGATGCAATAATAATGCAATGCTAGAATTTGCAAAGTTAAGGCATGACCATTGGACAGCGAAATGCTCATTGGGTCAGCATGGTCAGAAAAAACAGGACTTTTAAATCTCTTTATTGGGTTTATTTTATCTGTAAAAGAAAATGTACCTTATAATTATGCACACCTGAATATAAGGAGTTTTTCTTCCAGCTTTCATGAACAATTATATATAACTTATAAATGATTAAATACAAAATTAATAACAGTCATTAAGATTGATGTGGTTTGGAATTGGTAAAATGTGCTTGTAAAAAAAACAATATGACCAGAATATCAACGTGCCTAATCCACTAATCTCTTTTGGTTAAACTACACAATGCTTTAATATCCCAGCGTCTTCCTGGAGGAAAAAAAACAATGTTTCAAAAATATTTTTAATAACCAACATGTACATGTTTTTTTTTTAAATATAATATTAACATTAAATGACATAAAGAATTTCTCAAAATAAACATAATGTACATTTTGAAATGAAATTTGCACATTTCTGTTTGCGAATATAATATTTGCCAAGCAGAATCTATAAATTCAGAAAACTGCACTGGTTTCATTCATATCCCCAGACCCCTTTTACGTTTCAGCGATATTGACCAATCACAGAGCTTAATACAGATTTACGTAACACGTCCTTCTAGGGGGCGGCGCTTATTGCGGCCTTTAGAAAAAAAAAACCCTCAAGCCATCTAGATTTTTTCAATGGAAACCGCCCAGGTTTATTCTATGCATTATTAAATAATTTACTTTACAAATTATATCTCGAGTGCTGGCATCTATATAGACGGCGTCATTGTTTCTAGGAGCGGTTCAAAAGGATTAAAGGTAAAGCGCTGCTTTTGTTTTGTACTCTTCCTCTTCTGCCGACCTGTCGCTACAGCAGTCATGGCGCCCGTCCGCTCGGTTGTAGCACTCGTTTTACGGGAAGGTGTTTTAATGGCTCCCCGTATCGCTGACGTCTGTTGACGCGGGCACTTGCGTGCCAGTGAGTAGCTTGGAACTTTCTGCAGAGCGCGGCATAAAGTCGCCCACAGGCTTCATAACACACCACAGTGGTTTGCTTTATTTAGAGATGCGCTTTTGATCGGGATCTCATGAGGGAATAAGACTTTAAGAATCTGACACTCGTTAAATATTTGCAACATCGCTTAAAAAACTACCCATTTCTTGTGATGGAGCGTATGTGTAGTAGAAACAAGCCCGCTTATAAATACCGCCAGAATCTTACGTATTTTAACAGGTCAGTTCTAAAATGAAATCATAGACAGTTGTCTATTTTTATTTAGCCTGTTAGCTGTTGTAGCATTAAATTGTTTGTTTTAAACGCGGACTTTTAACAGACAATATTATCGAAAATATTGAATCAACAGGTCGTTGTGCCTCGCAATGTTATTATGGCTTTATTAAAATAGAAATTAGCCCCATATTGCTTGGTTTTTGGAGGATTGAGAGTTTTTGATGGGCGTTATTTAGCATCCGGTTCTGCATAATAACAACACAAAGCAGCTTCATCTAATTTACTACTACGAGAGTAGTTGGTATCTTCCATGTTAACTAGCTGTTACTTCCATTACTAAGTTATTTTATTTTCTATTTTTTGTACTGGAATCAAATCATAAATGAGGACAACTGCAGAAAGCATGTAGCAATAATGTGTAGAAAGCAGCCCGCAAGGGCAGTGTAAGTGTTTGTGGTGGAGCTGAAGGGTTGAGAGCTACTGACTCAGGGTTGGGGTAAAATGGAAACGGTGACTAAATCAAGGCTTTTGACTGTTAGCCTGGGTTGACCACAGAGCTACCTCAACACATGCACGCACACATGTTTGTTTTTGTGAATTGTGGGGACTTTCCGTGGACATCTATAGTTTTTATACTGACCAAAGGATATTGTCTATTCCCTAACCATAAACCTACCTCTTACAGAAAACATGTTTGCATTGTTACATTTTCAGATAAACATAATTTACTATTTTTTTTAATCCATTTTTTTTTTTTACATTGTGGGGAGCCTGCGGTAAATGTAGCAGGAAAAAGTACACACACACACATCCTGACCATCCTGTAAGCACATATAGAAACTGTGTTCTTCAGCATTCTCATGGTTGCTGTCAATCTGCAAAGTTATACATCATTTTTATACATTGTTTTTCTACCCGTAGTTCAGATTTGTTTGCACTGGGAGGCAAATACAATATATTATACTACTTTAGATATACCACAGTATTTAGTATAGCACTGGTCCCCATCTCTATTTATTATTGTTAATTATAATATAATATTGTTATTTTTAATGTAATTTTTATATTAATTTGTATTAATTAATTCAATTAAAAATAAAACGATGTATTTTTATTTGGAATATTTATGATAAAATGATATAAAAATATTACCAAACATTTTTCAGTTATTTGCAAGGCATAAAAATGATCAGATATGTGACATTTTTTAGAAATGTAAGGAAATTGTGATGTGTGAAATGGAATGAAAATTAATGAAAGTATAAAATATACTTTTTATTTATTTTTTTATTATGATCAGCTCTGAAATATAACTGGTTATAAATTGCTTGTTTATTGTAATTTCTGTAAACGTTTTTTTTTTTTTTTAATTCCAGTAATCACAAAACTACAAAATTAAGAAATATGGAAACTCTGAAAGCATCACATCTACATTAAATATTGACCAAAATCATTGTTCATTTGCAGTGGCAATGGAGGAGGTCCAGCAGAATAACAGTAATGGCTCCGAGTCCCAAACTGTTGCCATCCCCACAACTATAACTGCCTCTCACATATCACAGATAGCACAGGTACTGTATGTACTTATGTACACACATTTTCATGATGTGCACTACCAGTCAAAGTTTATTAATGTTTTTTTTTTTTTTTAAGAAGTCGGTTCTGCTCATCAAGCCTGCATTTATTTAATGACCAAGAGTACTGCAAAAGAGTAACATTTTTGCTATTTAAAGTAACTGTTTTCTTTTTTAATATATTTTAAAATGTAATTTTTTCCTTGATTTTAAAGCTGAAATTTTAGCATCATTACTCCAGTCACATGATCCTTCAGAAATCATTCTAATATGCTGATTTGCTGCTCAAAAAACTTTTAATATTATGTTGAAAACAGCTGAGTAGAATTTTTCAGGTTTCTCAAATGAATAGAAAGTTCAGAAGAACAGCATTTATTTGAAATAGAAATCTTTTGTAACATTATAAATGTCTTGATCAATTTTGATCTTTTGATCAATTTAAAGCATCCTTGCTAAATAAAATTATTAATTTTATATAATAATTCAGATTTCAGATGAATGCTGACCTTTGGATCTTTCTGTTTATCAAAGAATCCTGAAAACATGTACTCAACTGTTTTAAATATTGATAATAATACTAATAGTAATAAATGTTTCTTGAACAGCAAATCAGCATATTAGAGTGATTTCTGAATGATCATGTGACACTGAAGACTGGAATAATGATGCTAAAATTTAAGCTTTGATCACAGGAATAAATTACATGTTAAAATATCTTCAAATAGAAAGCAGTTTTTTAAACAGTAAAAATATTTCACAATATTACTGTTTTTTTTTTTTTTTGTATTTTGGATCAAATAATTACAGGCTTGGTAAGCAGAACAGACTTCTTTAAAAAACAAAAAAAACAATAAAAATCTTAAAACTTTTGTCTGGTAGTGTATATACATATATATGTTGTGTGACTAAGCAAAAATAGCAATAAAATAATGTTACATGTTGTTATCATCTTGTGAAAAGATGTCTCTGGGTGGGAATCCAGTGACTGTGGTTCAGCTGCCCAGCGGTCAGTTCCAGGTTCAAGGTGTGATTCAGTCAGCGCAGTCGTCGGTTATCCAGTCTCCACCAGCACAAGCCCAGGTAATGTGCAGACACTCACAGTCATAAACTTCCTGATCTTTATAACTTCCATTTTTACTCCAGGTTGAAATTGGTGACATGTTTTCCCCCCACTTAAACAATGTTTCCTGTTAGGGCCAAGGATCTGACAGTGATGATTCTCAGGAATCAAGCGACAGCGGAGCATCCAACCAGAGGTCAAGAGATATCTTGGCTCGACGCCCATCCTACAGGTAAAAAACCCAGGTCAAATCATTTGACTCATGAGTGGCACCTCAAAATTACACCAATTCTTTTATCAGTTCTAAACTCGGCGTCCTACTAGTTTTCTCTTTCAGTGCTCTTTCAGACATCTAGCAAGTTTGAATTTATCAGAGCCTGCAAGCTTATTTTGTAAGGTGGACACTTATGGCCTTGGCATTGGCCAGAAAACTTCTTCTCACACTAAAGAACTGGATCGGCTCCAAAATATTCTCTCAGTAAACGCACAGCTCTCAAAACTCATTATTATTCATGGTAATTGTGTAACCTAGCATTTTCTCCCAAGTGTGGTTCTCCTACACTGTAATGACTAATAAAATGAGAAAGCAAGGACAGAAGACATTTTTAGTGTCCAAGTAAGAGAAAATTCGCTCATTCTTTATTGTGACATTTCTGAGTGAAACGACTTCTCGAATTCTGAAATATGTTTCATACCTGAAGTAACCTGCTCTGTCTTGCCTGTTGGTGCATTGTCAGTTTCCTCTTTGCGTTGCGATGTATCATATGTGAACATGATATGTGGTGTGAGAGCGCTTGTTGGACATAGCAACAGTAGGATCAGTTCTTCAAGAATTGTTTGATTTTCATGGTGATTTTAATGTAAAAGTTTTTAGGGGTTCAAGCGCATAGCACTGAAACTCTATTGTAATTTTTAGAATGATCACAGATTGCCGATCTCAATGTAAAACTGATCATGCAAACCAAACCATAGGTCGTAGAGACTTATTGACAATGACACTTCATTTACACAGACCGAAAGGCTGCCTCTGATACTGTGGAATGTGGTGGGCCAGAACCACATTTCACCCTTTTTTTTTTTTTTTTAAACAAATAATATAAGCAAAAACCTTTTTTGTGTATTTTGAGGTTTTCTTCTGGATCCTTTTGCTCCAAATTGCAGGCACCTCTGGCACAAAACCAAGAGTTTAGGTGCTACACAAAAACTTTCTGTTCCTTTTTGTGTTTCAGGAAGATTCTAAATGATCTGTCAGCTGAGGAAGTGGCAACTCAGAACGAGGGAGAAGATGAAAGCTCCACCTCCTCTGCCATAACAAGCGTTTCACTCCCTACCCCGATCTACCAGACAAGCACTGGCCAATATAGTAAGCCAAGCCAGCATAATATTAGAATACAGTGGGTTTTGCGAGGTACTGAATGCATCATGTGGTAACCTCCTATGTATTTTGCAACAGAAATGAAGCAAATGGTTGATAAGTTGCAAAAATGACCCAACTGAAATAACCAATTGCATAAAAAGCATATGTATCTTCATGCACAGTTCACAATATTATATCATAAGCCGTCCGTCACAGTTTTGTTTGCTCTTTTTCAGTTGCGATTTCATCCAATGGCTCTCTGCAGCTGGCCAGTGCTGGTTCAGAGGGTGTGCAAGGCCTGCAGACTCTCACCATGACCAACTCTAACCCGAGCCAGCCAACTATACTGCAGTACGCTCAGACCGCCGACGGACAACAGATTCTGCTGCCTAGTAACCAGGTTGTGCTCCAAGGTGGGCACACAAAGGCAAAAACACCTTTTCTTTTGGCAGTTCATTAGTACATGTGGGACACACTCTGGTTGTGATACTGTGTTACAGGTGCAGGGGGAGAAATGCAAGCTTATCAGATCCGCTCTTCTTCCTCCTCGCTGCCTCAAACCGTCGTCATGACATCACCCGTTATCAGCTCTCAGGGCAAAAGCGATGACCCGCAAATGAAGAGGGAGATACGCCTGGCGAAGAACAGGTGGGTGTATTTGAGCACAAGAGATTGAGTTTGTTTAGCGAAATGAGGAAATGTATAATATCCTGCGTTGTTGTTGCATTCTTTGTGTGATTCTGATTTTTTGCATGCAGGGAGGCAGCCAGAGAGTGTCGCAGAAAGAAAAAGGAGTATGTGAAGTGTTTGGAGAACCGTGTGGCTGTCCTGGAGAATCAGAACAAGACTCTTATCGAGGAGCTCAAGACATTAAAGGACCTGTACTGCGTTAAAACCGGCTAGTGGGACATCCATGCAATCGTGCTAACGGAACTTTGCCGGCAGACCTGTCTGCCTACGTGCTTATACAAACACAGGGACTTTTTTTTTGGCATGGGGGAGATACATGTAATCCTCATGTCAAATGCTTGTTTTTATACAACTCATTTTTAACTAATAGCCTAAGAACGATTGACCAGTAACAACTGCAGCAATTATGCTTTTCAGAATAGATGGAAAGAGGGATATGCTTTTCCATTAACATATTTTTATTTGCAGTCAACAGATGTTTATATTTGTGTATGTATCTTGTGCGAGCATCAGCACGTCTACACTGGGAGATCTTGCTTTATTCTTGACCCGTTTGGTTTCCAGGGAATATTGAATGTTAATTTTATTGAAGCGTTAGCTGAATTTTGTTTTATCCAAGGTAGAAGACTGGTATTTTTACACCTTATCTCGGATGCGCTTGTATGTATGAAAATTGTGACGCGATTGTGTTTTTCATGAAGTCATGCAGCTGTGTTCTTTGCTATTTTTCCCCTTCTTAGGAAGCTCTGGTATTCTTACCCCCATTCCGTATTTTATTTTACTGAGTTTTAGTGAGAAGTTTTCTACAGAGACTGATCCGAATTTAAGGTGAGGACTTTCAGCTTTACTATTATGGGTAACGTGAAACAGTGGTAAGTTCATTTGAGCCTTATTCTGGATTGATAGACTAATGATGTAGGATTTAAACCATGTCCTTTCTAGTCCAGGTCTTTGTAATATGTCAGACTGGTCTTTAAGCCATAAACACACTTGGGTTGGGACTGTTGTTGGTTTTAGCTGAGTAATAGACCTTAGGCTTACCACTGTTTATAAGCCAAGCTGTTACAAGACAATCGAATCAGGGAGTATACGATGAGAAAAAAAAACTATGTCACTTGTTTTTGCTAAAGTGAATCTAAATAAATATTTTTCCAGCCTTTGTTTTTCTCCCTTTCAGTTTCAGTGTTGTTTCACTTGCCTGATTTGTGGCTCAAGTCTCAAGGAGGCCCTTGGAAAAACTCCACTCAGATAGAAAATGCAAGGTTAGGTTATGACATGATGTTGGTCGGTATATGTGACCCTGGACCATAAAACCAGTCTTAAGTAGCACAGATATATTTGTAGCAATAGCCAAAAATACATTGTGTGGGTCAAAATTATCGATTTTTAATTTATGCCAAAAAACATTAGATTTGTAAATACTTAAGATAAGTAAATATATCGAAACTTAATTTTCAATTAGTAAAAGTACTTCATTTGGACAACTTTAAAGATGATTTTCTTTTTCTTTTTTTTTTGGTTTTGTGGTCCAGGGTCATTTAGGTTATTTAGGAAACCATAATTTAAAAATTATAGTTTTGTTTTTTACTATTATGTTTTTTATTACATAAATAATTCTCAAATGAATTTTCAGGCTTAGGAAAAGTACAAAAATAATAAAATAAAAGTCAAAAATATAGAAAAAGTCAAGGAAATTCAAGGTGGAGAATGCAATATGGTCTAAGTATTTATGTGTATTTAGCTACTACCATGGTATTATAACAAGTACAGAAGCATAAACGCAAAAGTATAAAGTTTAATTTCTTTTAAAAGTGCTACATTGCGTGACACACATTTCTCCTAATCACTAGATGGCAGTATGACTCTCTGATGCATTAAGCATAAACTCAAAAATGCTGGCTTGCTTTTCAGCCAAGACAGTCATGTAAAAAGATAAGAGTCATATAAAATACTCAATGCAGTCTTCTTGAGATTGTCTTTTTACATGAAACAAAAACTTTGTATTTTATGGTTGAATACAAGTGGTTATTTCATACAAACATATAAAGCTCCATAGTGAAATGTACTATGAATTTTTGCTAAATTCACATTTGTTATTTGACTGCATAACCAATAATGTGTGGTTTGATCATAAAAAATATAGGAGCTTGGATGTGACGTAGCTGAAGGTCAGAGAAGCCAGCTGCCTCAAGGTCCTTCCAAGTAGTACAAGTTGCATCACAGCCATCGTTCATATAATACCTGATAAACATACAATTATATGAATTATGTGGCTATTAACTTTGCAGTTACAGACTTTCTTATTCCATAGTGGTAACATGCTTTGTTACCATGTATGTTGTATTCCATTACTGTTGTGTTAAATAGATACATTTGGATTATAGCAAGAACCCTTCCTCTCACTCTGTCCAAAAGAACCCATGACCTCCATATATACACTACCAGTCAAAAGTTTTTAAGCAGTAAGATTATTAATGTTTTTTTTTAAAGAAATCTCTTCTGCTCACCAAGCCTGCACACAACAAAAACAGTAAAATTCTGAAGTATTTGTACTAGTTAAAATAATTCTATTTGAATATATTTTAAAATGTAATTTATTCCTGTGATTTCAAAGCTGAATTTTTGGCATCATTACTCCAGTCACATGATCCTTCAGAAATCATTCTAATTTTCTATTTTGCTGTTCAAAAAAACATTTATTATTATTATTATGTTGAAAACAGCCGAGTAGAATTTTTTTCAGGTTTCTTTAATAAATAGAAATGTCAGAAGAACAGCATTTATCTGAAATAGAACTATTTTGTACCATGATAAACATCTTTATCATCACTTTGATCAATTTAATCCATCCTTTCTAAATATATGTATTAATTTCTATAATTTCTTGAACAGCAAATCAGCATATTAGAATGATTTCTGAAGAATCATGTAACGCTGAAGACTGGAATATTGATGCAAAAATTTTTTTTATCTTTGATCATAGGAATAAATTACATTTTAAAATGTATTCAAATAGAAAGCAGTCATTTTAAATAGTCAAAATATTTCACAATATTACTGCTTTTGCTGTATTTTGGATCCAATAAATGCAGACTTAGTAAACAGAAGAGACGGCTTAAACATTAAAAATCTTTTGACTGGTAGTATATATGCCTCTTTTACTCCAGATGGAGATAAATAACTTTACAAGTTATTTAAAAGTACATATAATGTAAAATATAATCGTTTGAATAATTTTTGTAAATATTATCTTTTTATATTACCAGAAAGGCTGAATAACATGTTGAAAAAAGTAACTCCAGGTTGAAGGGTCAGACACCACATGTTCAATGAAGAATAGTGCTCCTCCCTAAAGAAGAAAAAGTACAAATGTACATTTCTCAACTCATAATTGTGTATTTGAATGTGGTTAATTTAAAATGACCTGGTATTTAAAAGCACCTGAAAACAGTAGCCTACTGATCTGTATTATGAAATATGTTATATTTCCATTCAAGTGCTGACTGCCATAAACTTACAGGCCTCAGAACTCTCTTTGCTTCTTGCAGAACCTTCGACATATCTTGGACTGAGCACAGAACCAGTGTGCACACCACAACATCCACTGAGTTGTCCTCCACCACCTTTAGATTCTCCCCAGAAGCCACTATGAAGCTGTCATAAACGAGGTGGTCGTTCTTCGCCATAGTTGTGTCCAGGTACTTTTGGAAATGCGGGTTGGGGTCAGTGCATGTGATCCTGCAGCCCGTCGGGTAGTGCTCGAAGTTCGCCCCGGTTCCGCAGCCCACTTCCAAGATGCGCAGAGGGCCTTTCGGGGGGTAGAATTTCTCCAGGTTGCGAAATAGCTCCTTTTTTTGGTCCTTCATCGTTTCATTGTACACTAATGTGAAATTATATACGAACCGAGGAAAGACGCGTTTGTAGAAAGACAGAAGTCCAAACCACTCTGCAACATACAGGGGTAAAGTGAGGACTTTTACTACAAAAGCACAAGCGTTCATAAACAGCGTCATTTTAACAACTAACCTGGAACTCTTCATGGGCGATCACACGACACCTCGTTAACAACGACTTACTTTCGGACAAGAGAAACGCAAGCAGAGCCAAATGGGAGGAGCTGGAGCTCTAGCTCCCCCTCGCTGGAGGTAATGGGTGGAGATAGACAACTAATCACACCCTACCCTTACCCCTTACCCTATCGCTAAACATAACTCCACCTATTGGTTCACACAGAGGTGAAAATGGACATCCAGAGAGGGTGAGCTGGAGGCCATTCGGCTCTGCAGTGAGCAGTACTTGAGCTCAGCAAAAGAATTATGGGTTAAGGCTAGAAGAGATACAGCTACAGTTTGGTGAACTCTGCCCGGCGAATTGTTTATTAGTGAAGACGTGTGACCGCCTAGCCTAATTAAAAACAAACTTTAAATCTGCAGTGCTGCAGCAAAGTCAAGAACATTTAGGATGTACTATATGTTTAAAAAAAGTGTATGTAGGGCTATTAGGTGTTTTTTTTTTGCCTATTCGCTTGTTAAGTCTGACGTCAAGCGTCACCTCTTCCGTGACTCCCGGGTCCAAACGCTCTATCAGATGACATGAGAAAACAACAAACGGTACTAATTATACACTCACAATGTGATATAATACTACCAAAAAATGTTAATCCTACCTTTTAACTCCATACCGAAATCCCAGATAGCCATACAATGAAAATATAAATATTATAAATAAATAAATATACAATTTTTGTGTTTGGGACGGTGTGAGCACGGAGTCTGTAGTGTACACTGTAAATTTGAAAACGTTTAACTTAAATGTTTAATATGAATAAACAGTGCTCTTAAAGGGCTGCTGAGATAGTATTCTCAAGTGAAATGAGTTGGGGTTTGGAGCCGGAAACGGGATTTTTTATTTATTTATTTATTTTGCCATTTTGCCTTTATTAGGATAGGACAGATCAGAACGGAGAGGAACTGAAGTGGGAGAGAGATATGGGGCGGGATCGGGAAAGGTCCTCGAGTCGGGATCGAACTCGGGACGCCCAATGCGCAAAAACACATGGCGCTACCTACAAGGCTATTGGCGCCGACCGGGAACAGCGTTTTTTTTTTTTCAAATAATTTATTGAGTCATTCAAATTCTGAATTTTACAGTAGCCAGGAGGTGAACACAAAGAAAAGGAGATACAAAATTACAATGAATTAGGAAAAAAATAAAATAACAAATAAATAAATAATAGTAATAAAATAAAATAAAATTTAAAAAAGAAAGAAAATTACATAAAAACATGAAAATGTTTACATACATTAATACATTTAACAGCTTTCTTGTTTGTCAGATTGTAAATAGATTTTAGGTATTGCTTAACTTCTGATTTCAAAATGAGAAACAATGGTTTATAATCGCCATACTTGCATTTATGTATACTAAACTTTGCCAGCAAAAGTAACAGATTAATCAAATAATATTCCTTCTGGAATGACATGTCCTAAGTGAGAAAACCAACAGCGTTAGTTGGTGCGCTCAATGGACGCATTACGTCATCAATTAACAAGCCCATAAGGTGTTTTTAAAAAGACGCAACAACTTATGACGTCATACGTCGACATTCGATCCTAGGTTTTTAGGCGTCCATTCTCACCTGTGCATTTTGTTCACTCCTTGCTGATACAGTGCATGCAATATACATATACACTGCATATTCTTTTATTACACATAACATAATTTCTGAAATTATGTGTTTTGTTTTATTTGTATGTATGGATTGCTTGGGTTGTTATCATCTGGTGACAATTTCATATCAACAGCACCTTTAGAAATATATTTACCAGGAAAATGGTGACATGTTAAATACTTATTTTACCCACTGCATGTCCCTTTAAAAGTTTGTGTTTATTTATCTATTTTTTAAGGTTCAGTTTCTTGGAAAAACTCCACTCAGATAGTCAGACAGGAGATGCTAGGTTAGCATATGAAATGATGTTGGTCAATATTTGAGAAAACATAGGCCTGGTTTCACAGACAGGGATTAGACTAAACCAGGATTAGGCCATATTTTAATTAGGACAAGTAATTTTTATAAATGTGCCTTCGAGGAAAAAAAACCTTACTGGTATGCATCTTGAGACAAAAGAAAGGCACTGACATATTTTAAGATGAGTCAGTGCAAGTTTCTTTTAGTTTAAGCAGCTCAGACTTACATTTTAGTCTAAGACTATGCTTAAGATTTGTCTGTGAAACCAGGGGTAAATGTCTTGGTTGTTGTACTAAAATGTTAGTCAGAGGACTGTTTATTTGCTTTATTGTATTTTTTTTCAATTCACAACATATATAAAGAATAGTGGTTCCACAGTCAAAAACAACAAACATATTAAGTAACAGAACTTAAGTCAAATACATTTCTGTAGTAAAAACACATTGTACTAATTTTTCAGCTAAAACTGTAATTTTTGTGAGTAAAGTACAATGTTTTATAACAGGAACTTTAACTTTGCATTGGGAAAAAATCCAACAATGTCTGCCAAAATTTAAAGGTGGAGAATACAAGGTGCACTTTTAAACTATATTATAAAAAGTATATTAGTATTATGTCAAAGGATCAGGTGTATGTTTATTTTCTTTTATAAATGCTCCCTCCTGTGACACACATTCCTCCTAACAACTAGATGGCAGTATGGCTCATTTATGCATTAACCACGACCTCACAAAAGCTAGAATCCACTCATCTCCAAATGGGTACTGATGAAAGTTGTTGTTTTGTCTGCTGGTATTTTCATACAGAATCTTAATAGTGGTGTGTTTTACAAACAGGATACTCATGCAACAAGACAATGACTACATTCATTCAATCTCTGCACATTAAACAAAAACTTTCTAATTTATGGTTTAACACAAATTGCTCTTTCATACAAATACATTTAAATGTAGATGGTGAAAGGAATCAGTTTTGCATCTTTTTGCCAGAATTATTTTAATTATTTGACTGCATAACCAACAATGTGTGGTCTGATCAGAAAGAACAGTGGTGGTTGCATGTGCCGTAGCTGCAGGTCAGAGAAGCCAGCTGCCTCAAGATGCTTCCAAGTAGCACGGGTTGTCTCACACCCATCACCGAAATAGTACCTGACAAACATGGAATTGTTTTAACTCCAGTTTGAGATAAATAACTATTATTAATATTATGATTATAAAAGTTATTATTCAGTGGAAATGACTAGTAAAATATAATGGTGATTTTCTACACAATGTATGTTTTTATATTACCAGAATGGTTGAAAAACATGTTGAAAAAAGTAAACCCAGCTCGAGGGCTCAGACACCACATGTTCAAGGAAGAAAAATGCTCCTCCCTGTAGAAGACAAAATATATATATTTCTCAACAAATAATTGTGTATTTGAACATAGGTTATTTAGTTCAAAATGTCCAGCATTTCAAAACAGCAGCCTAATCTGTAAAGTGACATTCGCCCTAGAACAAACAGCTGTTTCTAATGGGTTTATCGCAGCAAACGGTGATCTACGTGTAGTTGCGTAATGCTGTTACCTTTCATCTCAAATACACTTCATGTAATCAATAATTGTTTGATGCAAATCGGCTTGGGAGTGACATGAGACTGTTTATTAAATATATATGCATACTGGATTTTAACCACCTTAGCACTGACTATCATGAACTTACAGGCCTCAGAACTCTCTTCGCTTCTTGCAGAACCTTTTGCGTATCATTGACTGAGCACAGAACCAGTGTGCACACCACAACATCCACTGAGTTGTCCTCCACCGCCTTTAGATTCTCCCCAGAAGCCACTATGAAGCTGTCATAAACGAGGTGGTCGTTCTTCGCCATGCTTTTATTCAAATACTTTTGGAAATGCGGGTTGGGGTCAGTGCATGTGATCCTGCAGCCCGTCGGGTAGTGCTCGAAGTTCGCCCCGGATCCGCAGCCCACTTCCAAGATGCGCAGAGGGCCTTTCGGGGGGTAGAATTTCTCCAGGTTTCGAAATAGTTCCTTTTTTTTGTCGCTCATTTTGCCATTGTACGAGATCGACATTTTATAGACGAGGAGAGGAAAGACGCGTTTGTAGAAAGACAAGAGTCCAGTCACCTCCGCAACGTACAGCGGTAGAACGAGGACTTTGACTAAAAAAGCGCAAGCGTTCATTAACAGCGCCATTTTTATATGATAAGTCTGGAACAACACGCTACATTTGATATAAAAAGGGGAGTAGCTGTTGCACACACATTGTGACAACTGACCAATCAACGTCTTTGACGCATGTAATGTTTCAGTCAGGACAGTACTGCAGTCGGTCGCCAGATGGCGACTGTGTATAAATAATAGTAGTGGATCCTCCTTTGTTTTTCCTCACTAAAAGTAATCAATTAGTAGTTTTGAGAAATATGATTAAAAGCATGTACACAAATAAGCAATGGCTCATTCAGAGGTCGAAACATGACGCCACGCTCCTCAGATTTGTTCTTAAGCATATAATATACCCAAAATGTAAAAAAAAAATAATCTTTGCTAAAATTTGACGTTTGCGTGATTTTAATTCTGCTAAGAGCTCACACTGAACTTTTATTGTTCACCCTTGGATTCAAATATGTAAAAAAAGGAAATAATTTAAATGACCTTACATTAATTGATAAAGTACAAAACACATTTAACGCTTTTTCTTTGACTGGTATAATATTGTTATCAAAGGCTGAAGGGTTGTCAACATTATCTTACAGCAATTGCATTGGATGCTCCAAAGTCAACTAGCCAAGGCAAATAAGAAAATGTAGGTCTATAATGTTATTTGGAAGAATAGGCCACATACTTAAATAGATATATAATAGGTAATTTAGTTTATCAAGGTGGTTTAAATGCTATTGACTTTGAAGTCTCCAATACCATTTTTAAAATTAAATGCATTCAGAATTGAAAAAATGGTATTATGTCCCAAATTTTGTTTTTGAAAAAAACGTTGGTATTACATTTCTGCTCAATTGTAACTTTATATATATATCTATCATCTTGTCAAATGCAGTTATCTCTAAGATCCTCCATGGTGACTGAGATTAGGATTTAGGTCTTTCTTACTTGAGATTAGGTTTACATTAATTTAGATTAACGTAAAAGATCCAACAGTGTCTGCCGAAATTTAAAGATGGAGAATACAACGTGGTATTTATGTGTTTTTTTTTTTTTTTTACTATATTATAACAAGTATAGAAATATTAAGTTAAAAGTATCAAGTTTGTTTCTTTTTTTTTTTAATGCTCCCATGTATGACACACATTCCTCCTAACCACTAGATGGCATTAACCACTCATTTGTGCATTAACCACAACTTCACAAAAGCTGGCCTGCACTCATTTTCAAAAGCCTGTTTTATCCACCTTATTTTCCCCCATAAGAGCAGGTGCAGCCATTTGTACATTTTTTGTGTCTGGCTTCTGGTCTCATCCTCTTCCAGCTACTTTTAGCTGCACAAAGAGCTTGTTTTGCTGCTTAATATTGCAAACTGGTGTGTCTTACCATATTATTAAAATGTATTATCTTAATTATGAACACACTGGTATTTTGTACTTAATCTTAATAGTAATGAGTTTTACAAACAGGATACTCATGCAACAAGATACAGTCGTATTGAAATATAGTCTTGGCACATTAAACAAAAACTTTCGATTTTATGGTTTAATACAAATTGCTCTTGCATACAAAGACATAATTAAAAATTAATTTTCATTATTTGACTGCATAAC
The DNA here is from genome assembly GCA_012976165.1 of Labeo catla. Classification (NCBI taxonomy): domain Eukaryota; kingdom Metazoa; phylum Chordata; class Actinopteri; order Cypriniformes; family Cyprinidae; genus Labeo; species Labeo catla. Next base: position 1,910,118 of record VONZ01000047.1, on the reverse strand, counting down.
CAACAATGTGTGGTCTGAGTATAACAAACAGTGGCGGTTGGATGTGACGTAGCTGCAGGTCAGAGAAGCCAGCTGCCTCGAGATGCTTCCAAGTAGCACGGGTTATCTCACAGCCATCACCAAAAAAGTACCTGACAAACATAGAATTTTATTTCACTTTTATTTAAAATTCAGTACAAATCACAAGTAAAAATGGAATGGTGATTTTGTAAATAATGTGCGTTTTTATATTACCAGAGTGGTTGAAAAACATGTTGAAAAAAGTAAATCCAGCTTGAGGGCTCCGACACCACATGTTCAAGGAAGAAAAATGCTCCTCCCTGAAGAAAAGAGTATTTGAGTATGGCTTGTTTAGTTTAAAATGTTCCAGCATTTCAAAACAGCAGTCTATCTATATGTTGACATCTGCCCTAGAACAATCAGCTGTTTCTAATGGGTTTATTGCAGCAGCCTGCGCTCTATGTGTAGTTACGCAATACTGTTAAGTCATTCTGTGTAAAATCAACCAGATTTCAAAATGTTTCACCAAATTTCCCCGGCTCGAAGTTTTGATTTTGCTAATATTTTTTCTAAAGAAAGATAGACGTGTATATTAATGAAAGCCAAAATATTAAAGGTCATGGATGAATATTTAATGAGAAATCCACTATTTTGTACAAGGGGGTCAAAATAGCAGTTTTCACCTGAGATTCAGAGTCAAATTATAAGGGGGTAAAATGACTTCAGAAAGATCAAAGCTTTATAATGTTATTTCTACACAGGTCTGTTAGTAAAATCTGTTGACTTTAGTAGTCTTTGTTGCATTATGTGCCAGTGGTGACTATTCAAAATTGAAACCACATTTTCATCTTTAAATAATTATCAGCTGTATACAAAGTGACCAGCATTTGGTTTTCAACCATTGAAAATGGGTAATATTCAACAATGTGGACATGGGGCCTCACTGAGTTCATCTCTGGGACTGAATGATGTAGGGTCTTGTAAATCAAGATTCTGAAACAAAAGTGTATTAAGAAATAGAATCTAAAATCACATCGCAAGATCTCCAATACTTCTTGAGTTATAGGCACACAAACTTTGGAAAAAGAATATATATGGCACACAGACAGGCATGTTCAATGCAGTTGTCTTGATAGAAATTAAAGAATATACATTTCTAGTTTCAACATTATTTTTTCTTGAAGAGTTCAGATGTAAAACCAGCTAAATCCATCTGATGTCTTTCTTTAAAAAAAGCATTTTTATCAGACGCAAATGTATAGGTTTCTATGCAAGTACAGGTACTTCTGATTGGGCTGAGGCTGGTATTTTATTAAGTTTGAAGAAAACGTATTTGATGGATGTATAATATGTGTCGAGAGCATTCACTCAGTATCATTATCTCATTTTTGACTGAGATGGCTTTTAGCTGTTTTTGCATCAGAACTCTTCATATATATATATATATATATATATATATATCACATTTGGTTTTTGACCACTGAAAATGTGTACAATTTAATGATTTACTGCTGGAGTCATATTGAAATTCCAGTATCTCTGGAACTGAACCTTACAGGGCCCTAAAAATAAAGATGTCAAAAGGAAAGTTTGTTAAGACCCAATATCTAAAAGGCAACTAAGATATCTATAATACTTCCTGAGTTACAGGCACACAAACTTGAAACAAGAAAAAACTTGAAAAGTGCCATTTCCCATTTTTGTGCAACAAAGATAACTAAAGTCAACAAATTTTACTAAGAGACTTCTTTCTGAAGTCATTTTAACCCCCTGTATCTCTAGAATACAGCAAAAAATACTGTCTCTAAAACTCAGCAAACTCAGGATTACTCAGCAAATATTCATCCATGACATTTAATATAATGGTCTTCATCACTACACGTGATCTTTCTTAAGAAAGAAATATTAGCAAAATCAAAAAAAATTTGAGCCGGGCACCTCCGGTTGAGTTGACACGGAATGACCCTGTTACCTTTCATCTCAAATACACTTAATGTTATTATGTTTATGCAAATCGACTTGGGAGTGATAATAGACGGTTCATGAAATACGAAAGCATACTGGAGTTCAACCACCTAAGCACTGACTGTCATGAACTTACAGGCCTCAGAACTCTCTTTGCTTCTTGCAGAACCTTCGGCGTATCCTGGACTGAGCACAGAACCAGTGTGCACACCACAACATCCACTGAGTTGTCCTCCACCGTCTTTAGATTCTCCCCCGACGCCACTATGAAGCTGTCATAAACGAGGTGGTCGTTCTTAGCCATAGTTTTCTTTAGGTACTTTTGGAAATGCTGGTTGGGGTCAGTGCATGTGATCCTGCAGCCCGTCGGGTAGTGCTCGAAGTTCGCCCCGGATCCGCAGCCCACTTCCAAGATGCGCAGAGAGCCTTTCGGGGGGTAGAATTTCTCCAGGTTTCGAAATAGTTCCCTTTTGCTGTCGTTCATTTTGTCATTGTATTTATACGTAAATGTATAGATGAGTAGAGGAAAAACGCGTTTGTAGAAAGATAAAAGTCCAGTCACCTCCGCAATGTACATCGGTAGAAGGAGGACTTTGACTAAAAAAGCGCAAGCGTTCATTAACAGCGACATTTTTAACTACAACCCTGGAACACTACGCTACGTTTTATGTACAAGAGGGGAGTAGCTGTTGCGCGCACCTTGTGACACTGGCCAATCAATGTCTTTGACATATGTAATATGTTTGATTCAGAGCAGTACTCCAGTCTGTCGCCAGATGGCGTTCGTGTGTAAATAATAGTAGTGGATCTTCCTTTCTTTTTCCTCACAAAAGTAACCCTCATGATTAGTAATTTTTAAAAATACGATTAAAAGCATGTACACAAATAAGCAATGGCTCATTAATAAAACATTTTTTTTAATACTGGTTTAGAAATAATATTTTATTGGTGACACTGCGCCATGATGGTCGCTTACTCTCATTTAGAGAATGTTTAGATAAAATCAAACTTTAATTTTCTGCAAAGAACTGTTGTCTTATGGTCTTCTTCAATTGTTGTGTGTTACTGATGCTGTTGATTTGAATACAGCTATTGATATAAATTTAAAATCAGGTGGTATAAGTATTCTTGATCTATCTTCTTGTCAAATACAATTATCTCTAAGATCCTCTATGGTGACTAAGATTAGGATTTAGGCCTTTCTTACTTGAGATTAGGCTTACAGTAATATCTTTAGACGCTGTAAGCTCCTGTAATACTTGCAGGCAACAGTCCCAAAAATTGCCAACACAAGCACATAAAAATGTGCTCTGTTAATCATCTGCTCTGCACACAGTGTCATGTGAGGATGCCTCTGTGTCCCATTTGGCTCACACGCAAAGTGGGGCTTCAGCACCAAGGACAGTGACCCAACACAGACATGGCTGGTGGCGCATTGCACAGCAAAGCTTCATCCACTTGGGGCTCATCAGTGAAGACTAGAAAAGATGCTCAGGTGGCCCAGAAGGGGGAGTTGGAGGTAGGCTCAAAGTCTAAAGCCCTTGTTTCCTTTCACTTCCTAACAGGATTAGAGGTAGATTAACTATTGCCTGCGACCTTTGACCATGCTTCCTCACCCACACAGTTTGAACCAACCCCATAAATACAATGCCACAGTCTAATCTTGCACTGAACACTGTACTTAAAATGTCAAAGATGTCGCAATGAATTTCATTGGAAACTCTGCATTTGCCCTCAGAATGTAGAGATTTTAAAGAAATAGTTCAGCCACAAAATGAACATTTGCTGAAAATTTACTCACCCTTAGGCCATCCAAGAGTGGATGAATAGATGAATTTGTTTCTTCATCAGAATAGATTTGGAGAAATTTAAAATTAAATCACTGAAAGCAATATTATGGATAAAGGACATGTGTTTTTGCTGGAAGCAAAGGTTTGAAGATAGAAATGTCTTAAACATGGATTTATTCATTACAAACATGCCTTTTTGCTTCACCAGATCTTAACTGATGGACTGGATTCCAGTTTTTATCAGCTGTTTGAACTCTCATTTTGACGTTACAAGTGATGCAATACTAAATACTAAAAGTCTGTTCCGATTAAAGAAACAAACTCATCTATATATTGGATGGGCAGCATTTTCAGCAAATTTTCATTTTTGGGTGAACTATTTCTGTATGTGACTTTTTGCTTCACACATACAAAACCTTAAACAAGTATTTGTAGGAACAAGTGTTGTGTAATTATTCTAGGTGGAGATATTGAAATGCTTATGTATGGCAACGTAGAAATTTCACTATTTGCGACCCTGCACCACAAAAGCAGCTGTAAGTAGTGTATTTATAGCAATTTTATATAGCAAAATTATCGATTTTTTTTTTATGCAAAAATCATTAGGATATTAAGTAAAGATCATGTTTCATGAAGATATTTTGTAAATTTCCTACTGTAAATATATAAAAACTGATCTTTTGATAAGTAATATGCATTGCTAAGAACTTCATTTGGACAACTTTAAATGTGATTTTCTCAATATTTTGATTTTTTTTTGCACTCTCAGATTCCAGATATTCAAATGATTGTATGTCAGACAAATATAATCCTATCCTAACAAACCATATATCAATGGAAAGCTTATTTATACCAAAAGTTAAGTTAAAAAATGGACCCTTATGACTGTTTTTTTGGTCCAAGGTCACATTTAATTTGAAAGCCAGTGCCATATGATGATGCTTGCTACCACAAATGACAGAAAATTTATTATATATTGTGTGTTCTGAATGAACACTCCAGATTTGTTTAATTAAATTTGATTCGATTAAATTTGAATTTAATTTTCATTTTGAACATGAATTTTACATGTGCATTTCAAATTCTAATGTTTTTTAATTAAACAGCTCCAATTTAACTCTTTGAATCCCATTTTAACGATTACATTTAAGACAGTTTAACAATTGTTGGAACAGAAATTAGAAGATTAGATTAATTTTACTGAGAAGTGGTAAATATAATTAGACTCACATCATTGTGATTGATATTCCCTTTTAGCGCTGTTTCGCTTACGTTGCAGCGTTCTGTCGGTCAGTACGGAAGTCGGAAGTAGGGTACTTGCAGACGCTCCCTAACAATTTGCTGAGAGTCATCAATTATGCAGGCTAGCCGTACGCACTGGGAAGGAAGATAGCGGCAACAATATGGCGACATCCGCAGTTTCTCCTGGGTCTTTTAAACATCCTTAGGCACGCAACATCTACATGGATCGCTCTTAATGCGGAAAAAGTAAGTAGACTTTCTCTTGTCTACAGCGCAAGTGTCGTTTTTTTTTCAGGTGTTTATAGCCTGTTCTGAGCGTGTCTCATACCTGGACTCATCTGCCGCAGAGCGGTCTCTCGCGCTCAGCATCTTTTCAGCTCACAGATGTGGATAGGCTTGCTGCAGGAAACGCAGGAAAACGCCAATTAACACGCAAGACACTACGAACAGCTATAGTACTGGTCAAACACAGGGTATGCAAGGGGAAAAAGTCTGACTGAGGTAAATGAGGGTGTTGGCCTGGCGCTGGAAACATAACATTAGTGTGTGTGTCGAAATGTAGAACATACGCATACCATGGGACAGGCAAGTACGACCGCCGCAAACTTTATTGCATGGGAATATTGTGCGGACAGACTGACGCAAGACGCAGTATTCAGCATTCAGATGTCATTTGTGACAGTGTTTTGCAACGTAACATGTCAAAATCACTAATGTGGCAGTTTTTAGTCCCCCTGCGCCTGCATTCCCCCTCCCTTCGAGTCACCCTCGCCATACTTCTTTGGGCTGGACTCCCTAGAATCGGTGCGTTCCCGTTTTTGCCGTTAAAAACGGGGACTACCAACCTCGTTTTCTCCCTCACTCCTCCTTCAAGCGTTAGCGGCATGATGTGCCCTAACGTGTGCGCGGTTGCGGGTTGAATCACAGAGAGGACGGTCTGACTGCACGGGTGTGGTGCTGGAGCGGACAAGAGTCCCAAATGTTCTTGAAGTGTTCAGATGCGAATGCAATGGGATAGAAACTCGAGACGTATAATAAAACATTGCAGGCACGACTGTCTGAGACATCAGTGGCGTTGAGATTTAGATGTTTCACAGATTGATTCGCTGGCTCGTGCCTTCGCACGAGCTCCCTTCAGCTCCACTGCAGTATTTCAGTCGAGAGAGTGGGGCCCACGCGTGTACGTACAGATGCCATAATTACCGCAAACAAACTTGGGCATACTGATCTGTACAAATCCCGTAACATGTAGTGCCGTCTGATGCGCATAGCGTGTTAGGAGAAGAAATTGCATAATACCTGTGAGGGGCGGAAGTATGAATCAATTTAAGAATGTTTGTGCCATCGCACATGCTTTATAAATTACATTTGCTTTAAAATGACGAGGGATTTTTTTCTGAATGAGGTATATGTTACCATTGGCGTAACCAAAGATATGAGATAGCTATGTAGTCAGACAAGGACATATCTGTGCGTTCATGTGTGTTGAAATATAAAACAGAGAGTTATAGTCAGATTTTACGGCCTTTATTCTCCACACGGGATAGGCCGGCGAGGTTCGTCCTCGTGACAGCTGTGCTGCTCCGCTCCCCTCCCCTCGCCTCGGTGTACAGTGCCAGAGGCCGAACATTCACTTTCCATATCATTTAGTTAAAGGCATCAAATACGGAAAAGTCGCTTTAGTCGGGATGTTTAATCGTGGCTTGAGGCAGCATCTGTGATTTTTTCCCCTCCTCTCAATCACCTAGCCTAGAGGACAAGCGTGAGTGGTGCTGAACGGACAGCGCCGCTAAAACTCGGCATTCGACGGCATCTAGACGGCAGTGGACTTGTCTCGGCTTACTAAAAACATACGACACTTCTTTTCGCTTGATAAGGAATACCTTCGCGATGATATCGGAACGTACAGTTTACCAGAGATGAGAGCAGGCAATAATTTTGCTTGAAGGCACGTAAGTAGCCTAACCTGTCGAATGGCATCGGTTATTTTGGATTCAACGTGTAGGTGTTTAACTTGGGGCAATCAAAAAGTGGAGGACGTACCATTAAACGGCATATTCTTTTCTATAACCAACGCTGGCAAAACACCGTAGTCTGTAAGGGTAAAAAAAAGCAGTAGTTTTGTTAAGGTCATTGTGTGTATATATTGTCAGGGCCTGTCTATCTGATGTATCACCTTGAGCCGAGGCGTCTCTACAGTATCCCAGGAAGGAGACTTGGAGGTTGGACACAGCCAGCGTGTAACTTAAAACGCGCGTCATAGTGTTTACTCTGTATTTCTTTTGACTACACAGTTCATTTTGGAAAAAAGAATGACTTTGTTGCTTTACCTAATGTGTATGGCAAGCTGGTTTAACAAACATGCATTAAAACTAACCACTAATGCTATTTCTTAAAAAAAAATACTTAGTTAATTTTAATAACAAGTAAGTGCTATTCATAAGAGCAATCATTGTACACTAGTAGTCCTTCTATTGTTTCTTGTTAAATTATATGGTTCTACTACCTAAGGAATAGTAAAACTGGATCATATACCAGCAATAATTGTAGTACTAATTGCAACTTCTACTAGTAGTGTATGTTCTGAATTGTGCTAGTGAGTAACTCAATACATACATGTTACTAATGAATAAGTTTTAAATAAAACTAAAATTATTGTACAGTTTACAAGAGAATACTATTTCAGTCTATTACTTTAAATATTCATGTATAATTAATTATTACTTGTCTTTAAGTGAGAATTGTTTCAAAGCCATTTTTATATAATGAACATTGTATAATGAAAAATATGAATGCTAGTTACAATTGGATTGCCTAATAGTCATTTAAAATAGATGCTAGTTAAATAATACTGGATTACATGAATACATGTTAAAAGTTGCTATTATATGTCTGCTGTAGATCAGCAAGCCTTTTAATGGTGATAAAGTCACCCATCATATTGAGCAGTTACCAGATATATAGTTTTTAGTAAATCTGGATCAGGTATTGGATCCAGGGATCAGGTAATTGGAATGCATATTAGTTAAAAGTGCATACTTGTTTTCTGAACTAAGAAGTAAAAAAATAAGTACTTATTTTACTGAATAAGTACTAGTAACTAACTCCATAGATACTCATTATTATTAGAATATAAAAGATTTGTTAAGTAGTAATTCAAAATAAATGCTAGTTGAGAGGAATAAATGTTAAAACGACTTGCCATAAGTCTGCTGTCGATCAGGAAGCCTTCTGTTTTAATGGTGGTAAAGTCGCCCATCATAAAGAGCAATGTCACGTGACCATGGGCACTTCACTATTGATTTAGCCAGTGCTGACTTAACTGAATCAGTTTTTGGCGTATAAATAATTAACAGACTGTGTCATTAAGGATATAGGGAACAGGGATTCAGCACTGGACATCATATAAAACAATCCCGCTAAAAGAGAAGTGAAAGAGAATCATTATTCTTGGCTGCCTAGGTTTAATATTTTTGAAAGTGAAAGAATGTGACGTCTGTATGATACATCATATAGCACTTGCATTAGTTAAGACATGCGGATGTGTGGAGATGATGGTCTGCAAACACTGCAAACATGCAGCTTCAGTAATCAGTTGAAGAGGGCATCATGTCAGCAATGGTTATGTGTGCTTATATGAAGTGCTTATATGCTTTTCTTATTTTTGCTTGTCTAATTAGTTTAGTACTAGAAAAGGATATGTTTTACATTGATTACTTGACCATAAATGCAAGTCAGCCCTGCAATAGAAAATGCCTGTAAAGGGACATTCTGGAAAAGGAATAGCCCAGTTTAGTGGAGCCTGAGGGACTAGGCTGGGACTGACTCTGCGACACACACCTGGAACACAGGAGAGGGTGACTAAGTAGTACTAATGTCATTTAGAGTTTTTCCTTCACATGTGTGATAAATCTCTTTGAAACAGATTGTTTTTCATCAACAAAGCTCTATGGGGGAAGTAAATCTGTTAACTTGCAATAGAACTGCAAATGCAAGCTTAGTGTGTAAATTCTTCAAATTATCATGAGTGCAAGTGTGACTAATTCTGCTTTATTGGAGTAAGTGATTTTATTGTGCAGCATTGTTTTGTATATGAGACCAAAATCAGTCGATATGATACATACATGTATATATGCATACATGTATGTTCTCAACATTGATGTTCTCAAGAAACATGTGACACTGAAGACTGGAATAGTGCCTGCTGAAAATTCAGCTTTGATATCACAGGAATAAATTACTTTACTGAAGTGAATTGAAATAGAAAACAGTTATTTTAAATTGTAATAATTTTTATTGAACTTCTTTCAAAAACAGTAAACAAAAATCTTTGAATGTATCTATCTATCCTGGTAAGAAATGATACATTTAAAATACATTTATTTCATACTAAGTATAGTTCAAATCTATTAACATATTTATATGCATGTTATTAACATACCTATTTTACTGATATCAAATTTTTAATGAAACTTTATTTAGAGTACTACTTGTGCACAATGCACACTTCTTAATATTAAGCCTAAAACGTGTTTTAAATTCACTGTTAATTAGGACTGATCTTTGAATAATATCAGTCTTTAAATGCAATATATTTAAAGTGTACCTTAAGTATACTTGCAATAGTTCCACTTTAGCACAATGAAATATACTTCAGTATATCTTTAGTTGGACTTCAGCACTACTTTCACACAATTGTCCAATAAAGTACATTATGTAAAAAATTAGTTGTTCCAATTGACTTTAAGTATACCAAAAGTACAACTGCAGGGCATTTTTATTAATTACATAAATATGTAAATGTATTTGTAGTATACTTACCATGAAACAATTGCATTTTAAATACATTTTAGTATATTTATTTTTTTTATGGATAGATAGATAGATATAGACAGATAGATGTCCACAAAATACTGGAATCAAGCTGGATTTCTTATACAAAAAATGTACTCAAAATTCAAATGCAAAAGGAAATTGTTTATCATCTACTGATAAGTAGATTTGGTGAATTGAAACACTTTGGACAGAGTTAATCTCAAAATGGCCAAATATTGGCTGATTAATGTCTAGTCAATATGTCAGGTCTGTTACTCCAAACATAAATGGCAAAGAGGCACAGTTAAATTTGCTGTATTTGTTTATTATCAGTATTCTCTGTCCTGTAGTGTCTTTATAAGGGTCTTTTTTTGACAGGCACATAATATGCTTTTTTTTTTTGTATTATTAAGGTTAGGCGATTCAATCAGAAACAAGATTTTCTCCATCCTGTGCTGTCAAGTCAGCACACACATACAAAAATGAATCTTTGCAGTAGAACTTAAGTTAGATCAGAATCTGCTGATATAGTTCGTGTAAGAACATAATACATCACAAATGTGAAATGACAAGTATGACTAGGCAATAATGTTGTCTTTAAATTTGTTAAGAGTGTAAGAGTATAGTCTTGAGCAGCTGGACATTTGCATGATGAAATGAACTCTTGTACAGAGTCCTCCATTTTATATTGTCTGAGATGAAAAAGCACAACAGCCAGAAAGTGTTTAATCAGCATAGTGTGTCTAATGTACAGCCTTAGTATTAAATGAGTAAAGTGGAGGGTTTGCAATCTGTGATCCACAAACGCCTGATTAAATGTTGTGATTTCAATCTGAACCGTGACATTATGTAATAAATCCGGAAGAGACAGATTGAATGCGTCTGAACTGATTGAATATTTAATATGATGTTTTTTGGAATGGGTTTGATGACATCATGGATTGGAATTTTAGTTAGATAATCCAGGTCATCACAGAGGGTTGATAAGGGCAGTAATGCAGTTATGACCTTACCCTCTAATGTACAGTCTCTCTGTCTCTCTCTCATGCACACACGTACAGGTCAGCCTCCAGTGCTGCAGCGCATTTGGTATTATTCTGCTTGGTCATCTACTTCTTAATGGACGTAATGAATGTGTGTATGTGTGAGTGTAAGAGTAAGAAAAAGAAGCAAGAGGGAGAGCTGCAAAAGAGGATGACCAATAACACAGGCCACTGAAATCAATGTATAGTTCGCAAGCACACACACATGCACAAATATGCTTGAAAAGTAAAAATGTTTTATGTTTGTTTTGTTTGTGTGTAATAATTTGCTTTGTTTAATGTCTTTTGAATTTTAATTTCTGTTTCTTTTTCTTTCCTCATTGTTCCCCTTCTGCATCTGTCCGGGTACCTCCCTCTCCCCTCCTTTTCCTAGAGTTGGCTGTCCTGAATGGCTTCTAAATAAAGAGGACTCTGCTGCAGGATGACAATATGGCTGCGCAGCTGCTCGCACCTCCAGGCCCCGATAGCTTCAAGAGGTTCACCCATGAGACTTTGGCCAACATCGAGAAGCGCATCGCTGAAGAGAAGAAGAAGAAGCCTGTTAAACCCAGATCTGACAGCAGTCACCGTGATGACGATGATGACAACAAACCGAAGCCCAACACTGACTTGGAAGCGGGGAAGAGCCTGCCCTTTATTTATGGGGACATCCCTCCTAACATGGTGGCTGTGCCCCTGGAGGACTTGGACCCCTTCTATATGAACAAAAAAGTGAGTGAGCTTTGAGTCCATATCATCCCTGATAAAATTCATCCTTTATGCAGGTGGGATACAGTTTTCGTCACTATGATGAATTCAGAGGTGTTCTGAATGCTTTGCTCTCCAGCATCTGGGAGAACTGAAGGATAGAGAGATTGGTGGAAAGGCTTGGAAAAGTATAAGGAAAAGGATAATGAGTGGTGGCAACAGATGCTGGTGAATCAAACTTGTGAACTTAAACAAATTAGGGGTACAACTATAAATTGATTCATGGAACAATTCTGCAATTTTCACAAATGCATCGCAGTCCTCTCTTGAATTGATTATGAGCTTAGTTTTCAACAGCATATGGTACTGCATTCCGTACTCTGCTTGTGTCCAGTTGCTTACACACACAACTTGAACCTAAAATAATCATTCATAAAGTTTGAAAAGCTTAAAGTGAATAACAAGACGGTTCAAAGTGGGCTGTGTTTACATTAATCTTTTGTCACAAAAGCATAAAAGCCGAGGTGCAAGTACATTTAATCACTTACATTACTCAGCCGAACACAGTTTAGGCCAAATTTACTAAACAGGGCAAATTAGCATTAGAGCGCTAGAGGGGAAAATCTGTGTGTGATTTACTGACAGTGCGCACATTAAAGATCCATAATGACCAGCGCAATCTACCAATAACAGCGCAAATTACCACCTGCTTTAAGACATGTTTAAAAAATGGCGCGAATACCAGTAATTTGATGAGCGCAAATGTTAGTAATTCGTGTTGCGTGATTCATTTTAATACTCTTCTCCCATGCCTTTTCAGCGCTAATTATTTTAATGGCAAAAGACCCGTGAGCGTTTAAGTGTGCGGTTAAAAACTACCCTGGTTGCCAGAATTTTATCGGTATATGTTAGCAACGTTTTAAGTTTTACGGTTTTAACTTTACATTTAAATACCGTAATTTCATTAACTGATATAATGTTAATGTACCAAACTACTGAAGTACTGAAATCTGTTTTGTACCCTTGTAATACACTGATAACCACCAAAAGCAGGTGGTGATGGGACAGTCACATCTTGAACCAAGGGTCATCACAAGCAGCTTTTAAATACTGACATATATAGAAGGCGCACAGTGTCATTCACACAAACACTAAACACCATCATGGTAATACACATGAAACTGAAATAATGCAATAAACATTAATTTAACAACATTAGATGTAATGTACACAGCTGCTAAGAAAAAAATAAGAAGAAACAGTTATTTCAACCAAAAAAAAAGTAAATTTACGGTTATTTACTGTAAATTTCATATTTTTCCACTTCCGAAAATTGTATACTACCGTAAAATTGCATGCAATATCCAATACAGTTTTTGACCATATATAGTAGGGGAACTTACCGTTAACTGTTCAACAGGTTTTTATTGTAAGTTTTTTACTGTTTTTTTACCGTAAAATTTACGGTCATTTTTTACACTGTAGCCTAGAGCGCTATCGGCTGTTAAAAACTAAGCTCAGAATCAATTCCAGAGAGAAACGTAATGCATTCGGAAAATTGAATCTAATCGATTTATCGCTGCATCCCTAATAAATATGTTTGGATGGATGAACAAATTAGATGATATAGTAACAACCGAGCATAAGGATCTACAATTTTCTTAAAAAAAAAACAAAACAAAACATTCCATTAAAATCATACACATAATCACACAATGACAAAAATGTACCCGTGGGAACATTTTCGCAAGATGCAAATATATACCAGTAAGTACATATCATTTTAAATATTTATTTTAAATGGCAGTGGAATTGTGATCCTCCAGTGTCAGAATGTACAACAGTGTCTTGAATTTAAGGCAAAGATACTTTTGATGTGTACACACGAAGAGTTCATTTGCAAAAACACATAATTCAGTTTTTAACAATTTTCAAGAATCATATTTTTTCATTGTGCATTCCAGTTAATCTCAGTCAAGCTGCAGCTGGGTTATTTTGATTAGGTAAAAAATGATTAAATAACAAATAAAACACAATGAAAACATGATAATAAAATAATAAAAAAGGAAATAATAAAAAAATAATAAAAAAAGAGTTACCTGTTTTTGCAAATAAACTTCAAATATTATTAGTTTGTTTAAATGTTTCCTATTCCATTTTAAGAGACAGAGTGGGCATTGCTTATTTTAGCTTTGTTGGTGGAGTCCTGCCTTGAGAGGCAAGAATAGCAGTAACAAGGTCAAGAATTAGATGTGAATTAGTGAATTAATCATCCATAGGGCTGGGATGATAGAGATTCAAAATTATATCTCAGATATGATATTTATGTATGTGCTATGAGATCCCTAGTGCATTTTTTTCATCAGCTATTTAAAATATCTAAAGCAAATAAAATACCTAAAAATGTGAAATAGTTATTTCATGTGAAAAAAAAAGTTTTACACACTACTAAATTAACCTTTTATTTATATGCACCAATTTAAAATTACGAAGTAATAAATAACAGTACATACAATATATTTTTACTAAAACATTGTAATACATGCAAACTGTCACATTGAACATTTGTGATGGATGATACAAACAAATATTTGCATCTTTGATTTTTGAATTGATGAATTCAAACAGGGAGTTTGAACAAATTCACAGAACTGAATCTACCTTACCAGCTCTAATGCTGCTTTTGCTACTGAAGTTAATGTTCTCACACAAGATACAGAAGGATTGTGAAATTAATCTAATTGAAGTGCACTCAGATCATTGCATTCAGATCATTCAGTCTTCAGCAAACTCATAGCAAATACAGTATATTCACATATCGCCCAGCTATTGTGAATGCTTTACAAGTAATTCCCCACTGTGTGTGAGTGTGTGTGTGTGTTCTCGTTATTGTTAGTTATTAAGAACTTTCCGGTGGTGTTTTAAATGCTCTTCAGCTTCAGTTTAGTTTGTGTGTATATATATATGGGTAAAGGAGCGATGCACCCACATCAGCACCTCCTTGCTGGTGTGCTAGAGGTATGTGTTACATAACCGAGCACAGTGTAGCATGTGTTACACAGTGGGAGTTGAGGAGATATTTTAGAGAGAAAATTAGTAGAGGAAACAGAATACTGGTGTTGTCTGTGTTTTTATCATCTGTCGCACACGTTACCATATCCACCTCGCATTACCAGAAATAATGTGCATTGCTGCCAGGATGTTCCATCCAACATATTCCATCCTTTTTTCGGCCCTCCCTCCTCCTCCTCTCCCTCTAGTTGGCAGTGGTATGTTTTTGTTCTAACTGCAGCAGCTGTGGTACACTCATGCATTGTGGGGAAGGGTTAAAGGGAATAAAGAGAGAAGATGAATGCAAGGAAGAACTGCAGAGTTGCAGTTCTTACTAGTCCCTCGAGTAGTGGGGGGAAAGAGCCATTCAGAATGTCATGGGCGTATAAACCAACAGGAAGCCTTGTAGTCACATGTGTTTGTTTGTTTGTATGTGATTGAGTGATATGGGATGCAGTTTTCTGATGGCAGTCATTGCGCCAGCTGTGTGTGAGGGTTTGACCTCTCAAGACAGATGTAACAAAAAAAAAAGTTCAGGTCTGATACTGTAGATTTACTTTAATGTATGATTTATGACTTCGATAAGTGATTATATTTTGTTCGTGCCATGTTTGTGTCTACATTTTATTTTGTTGATTGATTAGTAGATAAATTAATGGATGGTTTGTTGTTTTGAGTTTTGTTTATACCATATTTTGTATCTGTTTCATTACATTTTAATTTTATTTTATTTCATCTTCATAATTTTGTTTTATTTTATAGATCAAAAGATACATTAATGATGATTTATTATTATGAGTGAATGTATTTTGTTAGTGCCATATTATTACTGTATTTTATTTTCTTTATTTTATTCTATTTTAATTTTTCCTTTTGTTTTTTATTGATATGTAGATACAGTTTTATCAGTGATTATATTTAGTTTATATCATGTTCCATATCTGTTTTATTATTTTATTTTATTGTTTTTTTTCATTTAATTTTTATTGATTACTAGATACATTAATGGATGGTTGATTATTGTGAATGATTATATTTAGTTTATACCCTATTTTGTATCTATATTACTCTATTTTATGTTATTTTAATTTTTTCATTTTATGTTGTTGATTAATATATACATTAATGGATGGCTTATTATTATGAATGATTATATTTGGTTCATGCCACGTTTGTATCTACATTTCATTTTGTTGATTGATTAGTAGATAAATTAATGGATTTTTACAAATATTTTGTATAATATATATAAATAATTAAAAAATATATTTTTATATTTTATATATATTTTATTCATATTTTGTTTATACCATATTTTGGTACCATATCTATATTATTACTTTTTATTTTATTTATTAATTCTTTTTAATTTAATTGTATTTCGATATCATTATTTTGTTTTAATTTATAGATTAGTAGATACATTATAAGGTGATTTATTGTCATGAGTGACTATATTTTTTCTAGTACCATATTTCATTTTATTTATTTCATTTTTCCTTTTGTGTTCTTGGTAGATAAGTTTTTTTTATCAGTGATTATATTTATTTTATACTATATTTCACATCTATTTTATTATTTCATTCTGTTTTGTTTGTTTTTGTTATTTAATTTTATTGATTAATAGATACACTAATGGATGGTTGATTATTATGAATGATTATATTTAGTTTATACTCTATTTTGTATCTATATTACTCTATATTTATTTTATTGATTAGCATATACATTAATGGATGGTTTATTATTATGAGTGATTATATTTGGTTCATGCCATGTTTATACCATATCTATATTATTACTTATTATTTTATTTTTTAAATTATTTTTAATTTAATTTAATTTAATTTCAATTTAATTATTTTGTTTTATCTTATAGATACATTAATTAATGGTTTATTGTTATGAGTGATTATTTTGTTAGTACCATATTTTATTTAATTTTTTTATTTTGTTTTATTGATAGGCACACTGTAAAAAATAAAAAACACAATTTGTTGAGTCAGCTTAAAATAATTTGTTACCCTGCTGCCTTAAAATTTTAAGTTCAGTCAACTAAAATGAGTTTAGTCAACTTGAAATGTTAAGTTGTACTTAGGAGCAACTTAAATATTTGTGTTTGCTAAACTTAACAGATGGGTAAGTAACCCAGCTGCCTTAAAATTTTAAGTTGATTCAACTCAAATATCTAAGTTGTCACTTAGTATAATTTAACATTTCAAGTTGAATAAACTTTTTTTGAGTTGACTGAACTTAAAATTTTAAGGCAGCCAGGTTACAAATTATTTTAAGTTGACTCAACAAATTGTTTTTTACAGTGTAGATACATTAATGAAATGTTTATTTTTATCAGTGATTATATGTAGTTTATACTATAGTTCATATCTATATTTCTATTCTATTTTTTTATTTAATTTTATTGATTAGTAGATACATTATTGAATGATTGAATATTATGAATGATTATATTTTGTTTATACCATATTTTATGCATTACTCTATTTTATGTCATTTTATTTTTTGGTTTATTGAATATTAGATATATTCATGGATGTTTAGTTATTATGAGTAATTCTATTTATATTACTATATATATATATGTTTTTTAAATAATACATACTTTAATGGATGGTGATGATGGGTGATTATGTATTGGTTATGCCATGTTTTGCATCTGTAGTATTATTAGTCCTATTACTTTATTTAGCAACACTAAAAACAATGTCAATCAAGTCATTATAACTTTATTCGCTCTATAAAAGATTGATAGACAGATCTTAGCGCATCTTGAAAGTTGTAAATAAAGACTGAGAAGTGTTAGTTAGCGGTTGGAAGGGGTGTTGGTCATTTGAGGCCTTACGGTAAGTGCATTCAGTGACGTCGAGTAGATCGGATGTACTTGGAGTTAAGTGCAACAGTGATGCTATATCCAGTTTTTCCACTATTGAACCCCCCCGCACACACACATACTTCTCCCTCCCTCCCTCATCCTCCTCCCCCGCAGCAGTTCCCTCAGCTCTTGTCCACATCTTCATGTCTCTCTGGCTCTCTTCTCTGTAGATGATGAAATTTTCAGTAGCTTTGCAGCATATCACTTAGGCTGTCAGAAGAAAAGACCAATAGGCTGCGTTGTGTGCGTGCAGGTGTTGACATAAGGCTGTGATCACATGTACGTGACCACTGAGCTCCATGTTTTTCAGTTTTTCTCATATGCATCTGCATCTGCAGAAGGACAAAGGGTTGAAGCCACAGTTAAAACTATACTTGTGTGATGATCATTCATTATTTGGATGGGATGGTTGAGGTTATGCGGCCTGATGAGTGTGTTGCAGGACTGTAAAACACTTGCTGTGAAATTAACTCATTTTAGCAAATCATTTTAGCATTTTGATAAACAAGATGCTCATTAACATGAAGATTTTAGGCCAGGATACTGAGAGCTGCAGCTATGTCCTCAGCAAAGAGTGCAGCATTGTGAGAGTGGGAGCTCCCGCCAGCGGAGGAAGCCCACAGTCTGTCGCAGTGTGTGTGTGTATGTGTGTGTGTGAGAGAGAGAGACTCTGGGGAAACCAGTGCTCAGTATTCAGTAACACATGGAGCCTTCTGGGCGGTTCACAGCTTTTGCTAGTGTGACAGTCCTTGGGATTCTGTGCCTCAAAATGACAGCTGTCTTCAAACTGAAGACACAGCATTTTCTGTCTGACATACGCTGTCTTTAATTTATGATTTTGTTAAGCATGATAGTGTTTGACATGATTACATGCACAGGCAGACAGACAAGTACAGTGAGAAAGAAAATAGGTGATGGAGAAATAGAGAGAGACAGGGACACTCTGAGGTGAAGGTGCTCATTTTGTCCTCCTTCAGACAGCCGTCTATTTTTAATCTAATTAGATTTCAGGAAGATTCTCATCCGCTCGTCTCTGTGGTGTTTCCTTGGGTGGGTGCGCGCGTGTGTAATGAGAGTGGTGTTTTGTGCAACGTAAAGTATTCAATGTGTGGTATCACAGGGCTTGTTTTCCAGTAAAAATGTCCAAACATCCTTAAAACAAATAAATATTTTAGCACTAAGAAAGATGTTAAGACTTTTCTAATAATATATCTTAAATATAGTTTATTTTTGTACACCATGCTTAAAAAAAGACAGATAAACCATTCACCAAGATACATAAAAACACAATTCGACTTTGATATGATGTCTGTATGTGTGTGTAAACTTGGATTCGTGTGGTTTCCATGATGAAGATTCTATGTTTCTTTTTTCTTGCATTATGCAGGATCAAAGGAGCTTTGCAGGGCTTTTGACCCACCTTCCTTCCTTCCCTCCCCCCTCCCTCTCGCTTTCCCCTGTCCCACACACACTATCTGAAGTCAGCACTTCTGCGTCTGATGGATCGCAGTGTTAGTGGTTAGCATTAGCGTTAGTATTACAGTCTGAGTTCCTGTAAGAGGTTCATATCTTTGCCAGAGCTCACTGCAGTTGTCTTAGCTCCATTTGCGTAAATATATCCCTAGCTGGGTTTTAATAGGCTGGTTTTAGAAATGGCCTTTGACCTTAATTTTATTTTATTTTAAACAAATTATGTGGGTGTTTTTGAATTATTGGATACATTTTGCAAGTTGTATGTTGAATGCGGCTCATTTTTGGATTAAGTCAAAGTACTTGTCATGTTAACCTTTCATATATGTGACCCTGGACCACAAAACCAGTCTTAAGTAGCACAGGTATATTTGTAGCAGTAGCCAAAAATGCATTGTATGGATCAAAATTATCGATTTTTCTTTAAACATAAATATATATTTGATTAGCAATATGCATTGCGAAGAACTTCATTTGGACTTTAAAGGCGATTTTGATTTTTTTTCACCCAGATTTTCAAATAGTTAGATCTCTATCGTAACAAACCATATGTCAATTGAAAGCTTATTTATTCAGCTTTCAGATGATGTATAAATCTCAGTTTCAAAAAATAATGACTTTTGTGGTTCAGGGTCACATTTGTTGTTTAGTGCCATTTTTCTACTTACTCATTTTTCTGTGAATGACTATGCTCTCTCATCATGCATCCTGACATATATAAATAATATCTCTCCCTCTCTTTTGTCTTTTTCTCTTTTTCAGACCTTTATAGTGCTTAACAAAGGAAAAACTATCTTCCGTTTCAGTGCCACGCCCTCGTTATATATCATTAGTCCTTTTAGCCTATTCAGGCAAATGGCAATTAAAATTTTGATACACTCATATCCTTTTCAATGCTCCAAACATTGTCTGTGTTATTAATGGTTGTTCTTGTTGAATCTGCTTTGTAATCTGTGCTCTGTCTGTCTGAAATCTGAGAACAATGCTGAATTTATGAATTTATGGATCAAATTTCTAAATGAGGAATTATCTGTTATCTGTATCACAGTACATACTGTAATTTAACATTTTCACTTAAATGTTCTGTAAAAAAGAGTTTTGTGAAGTAAAGCTCCTTGTGCTGTGACACAGACAGTGATTTAAAGGCCATTAATCATGTGGAGGCTAACAACGTACTTCTTCCTTATGGAAAATAGTTAATGTCTATGTTCTCAACCAATGAAATTATATGTTAATGTACCTGTACTAATGTACTATGTTTCCATCATAGTGTGATATCTGATCATTATTTATGACATTTCCACAGGATTTCCTTAACTACTTCTTACACTTTTCAGCATGATCATCATGTGTACAATTTTGACAAATTGTGTCTTCATGACATTCAGCAATCCTCCAGAATGGTCCAAACAAGTAGAGTACGTACACTATTCTATTCTATTCTATTCTATTCTATTCTAGTCTAGTCTAGTCTAGTCTATTCTAGTCCATTCTAGTCTAGTCTATGCAGATGTTCTTCATCAAATGTGACTGTAATATTATGTATATTTTTTGTGATTTATGTGAACAGATTAAATAATAACAGAAATAGAACAAAAAGGGATAGAATGTCATAAATTACTACCTAGGCTCATTGGAAATACATGCCTCTAAATACATTTCTAAAAAAAACATAACTGTATAGACGAATCACTGCCAGGATATTATGTTATGACTTGCAAATCATTTTAACTTTCTGCGTGATTTGAAAACTGATTTTTTTGAACGTTTTTGTCACATATACAGCTTCATATGCATGTGTTTTAGTTTCAGTAGGTTTGCTTGTTAGCTCACGTGATATGGCGTTGCACTTAAGAGATGAAAAGCTCCAGTACGGACCCTGTGAAACTACGGTTCGACGAAACAGCTCAAATCCGCATAAGGAAGTTAAAATAGCACCAACAAATGTGTTTTTATATCACCTTTGCATTTCTTAACACTATCATGTTAAGGGTTAGGTTTGGTGTATGGGATATTACCAACAAGCGCATTAACCTTTAGTGACACTCCCTGGATATTTGAATTCTGAATAGCCGCAATACATACCTCAAACAGCATAATAAAAACACAGCCATATGTGCCTGTACCGACGTAATAAAAATGTGCCATGGCCACATAATGAACGTGTTTTAGCACCACTCTGTGGACATTTCACTTTGAAACTGCCGCAAAACGTGCAGTCAGGTACATATTTATGGTCTTGCAAAAATGTATATAGAGCAGGGCTTATAATTTTAGTAGACTGACAAGCTAATGACTGGCTTGGAGGGAGGAAATGCTAAGGACAATGTGAGCTCCACTTGGAAATTTGGCCAGTCCTAAAAATTGCTGGGTCTATTTTTGGGGTAACCAGGGGTAATGGAGTTTCATTCGAGTGCTTAACCAATGGTAAGCTCTGTTCTAAAACCTAGTGAGCAGCATTTTAGGACATCATCTTAATTATGCTGCTTCTTAAGACGTTAAGGTTAAATTCTAAAGCAGTGCCACATGTATCCTCTGTGCTGTTGCCAGTGCCAAAAAATTAAATAGTGGGTGAAGGGAGAAATATTAGTTATAAAAATAATGAAGTAATTTAAATTTAAATTCCAAGCAAACACTTATATGCAATATTTTTTGCACTCTGTTAGATACACCTTCACAGGAATCTACACTTTCGAGTCACTCACAAAGATTGTGGCTCGAGGTTTCTGTATAGACGACTTCACCTTCCTCAGAGACCCCTGGAACTGGCTGGATTTCATGGTCATCTCTATGGCGTAAGTATAATCCTGTTTTAATTTAGACATTAATAAAACATTTTGATAATGTTGCATTTAAAATATGTTTTGCATGCAGTATTTACAGGTGCATAACTCTTGTGTGCAGCATTGACTTTTAGGTTATAGTGGAGCTTCAGTTTGTGCCAACTAAGCAGTGGAAAAATATATGGTGATAATATTTGGGAAAGTTAAATAAATAAATAAATTAAAAATTAAATTAAAAATTAAATTAAGAAAAATCTTTAGTGTTCTATCCTTTTCCTCTTTGCAGCTTTGAAATGGGCTCTGCAATTTTGGCTTTTTTTTGTACTTGCACCCACATTGAGTCAAACTTCTCCATTGATTGCAGTGCAATTTTAGACCAAATTAAAGCCTAAAAGTTTACAAGAACATGCAAGCTATTTATTCCAGTAATGTGGATGTTCTAACAGAGTCTGACAATGATAGTTTTGCACAGTAAATATTCTAAAGTTAAGTGGTTAATCAACACCATGACCTTCATTTAGGTCATAGGATGACTTTTGAGCCTTGATGTCATGCTTGCACAAAAGAGCGTGTGTGTGGGCGAACGTGAGAGAGACAGAGGCTCTTGTGTCCTGCCTCTTATAGGTGGTGGATGGGAGTTCAGTGCTCAAAGATGACAATGTTTGTGCCTATACTTCTGTGTATGTGTGTGGACATATATATCATAACTCTGTCTTTCTAAACTTTAATTAATCTGTCCATCACTCCTTTTCTCTCTTTATCTGCATTCATCCATTTCTCTGGAGGGCAGCCATTTTCTTCTTACATAAGACAACTCTTGCCCCTAAAAATTAAAATATTCAAATATGGTGACATAACTACAAAATGACAACAAACAAGCTCTTTCCTCTTGGAATGAGCAAGTCTGAAGAGAATGTGTTTTTGTTTTTAGGTATAAAATGTATGTTGTGAATTCTGTATGACATAGTGAGAATCTGTATATATTTGATTGCTTTTACTTTGACATTTAAAAAATATTATGGGTTCATTAGTTAAAGAGCAGGTCATATGGTATTTTAAACTGTCCTAATATTATGTCGGAGTTAAACAGGTTTAAATGCATCTAAGGTCAGAAAACATTGTGATTTTCTCAGAATATACATTTAATATTAGAATAATTTTGCTATGATTTTGAAACGATTCGTTGGAAACAGTTCTGAGCTTAAGGTCTATAAACCCCTCCCTTCCATAAGCCAGCTCTGCTCTGATTGGTCAGCTGGCCAAGTCTGTTGTGATTGGTCTTTCTGTATACAATGCAAGCGAATCATGCCCACAGCTAAAGTTTAGCTGCTAAACTGTAAACACTTCACAAAACAATAATGGTGGATATGTTAGCTGAATGGACAAGCGCCTAGCGAATCCCGCATTGAACGCACCAAGATTAAAGAAGCAGTCCTTGGTAAAATGAAAAGCACCAGTTTTAACCACTGATTCTTCACATCATCACCTTTTGGCAATGAAAACAAAACAAACTTGCTTTCACAGTACAGAACACAGCGTCTTCTCGACATGATGTAAACGCACTAAGCACTAGCGGAAGTGTTTGTGGGCAGGTCAGAGTGTTCATATTTTGCAGGCAGTTGGGGATTATGCACTCTAAAAAAACAGCAATAATCGAAAGATGAACACTTATTATTATGCAAGAACACATGGGCAAAATACAAGACAAACTTAATTTATTTGGGTAAAAACAGCATAGTTTACAATATTACATACATTTAAATGCATTTAATAAGCATTTTAGACATAAAAATGTAACATTTAAAAGTAGATTTTTAATTTTAGTGTATTCAACTGTTCTCTGTAATCACTTTTTAACATAATAGCGGTAATTCTCATGCCGGTGAAGGGCTGCTGTTTGCCAGGTTAACTATGAACTTCAGACCATGGCCTCGCGTTTCACTTGTAGCAGAAAGATGCCATGACTGACTCCAAAACCTGCCAATAAACAAACAGTACTAATGTTAGACAATATATTTGAGATTAATCTCAGTACAATAACAAATAAAATCCATTTATTTATGCAAAATCCATTTATTGCTGTGAAACAACCACTGCTGCTGATGCAGCTGACTGACATCCTTATTCTGTGTTGGGTAAAATAATACTTAATATAATAATAATTGTAATTGTATCATTAAATAAAATAAAATCTATATAAACCTTTATTTCACTGAAGAAGTGCAAATCGGTCTTAGAGGACTCAAAAAGCCTGCGCTCTGACTGACTGTAACTCAGCAGCTGAGTTGTTTGTCAGAGACAGGCTTAACCCAACGGTTGGGTAGAAAAAAATAACCCAGCGTTAAAAATGGCCTAGTAACTTAAAAAAATAAAAATAAAAAATATTAAAAATAACCCAATAAAATGACCCAGCAAGTTGAACCCAGCATTTGGGTTAAAATAATAACCCAGCACATGGGTAAAAATATTAAAAATAACCCAATAAAATGACCCAACGGGCTAAACCCAGCATTTGGGTTAAAAAAATAACCCAGCATTTTTTAGAGTGTGCTAATGTGTCACCGATTGACATATATAGGTAACAGGCAGAAGACCGTAAATATGACGACTCATTAAGGTGGTTCAGAGTTGACGCTTTCTTTTGAGAGACAATATTTGTCATGCACTTTTTTGATTAACAACTTTGCAGACTGTTTACATTGAAGGAGAGCTATGTTACAAACTGCAAATAAGATATTTTTCGAAAACCCATATGACCTGCTCTTTAAATTCAGTGCTATGGAAAGTATCTGTAACATGCAGTCCGCTACCACAGAAGAAATTTCTACTTCATTTTGTAAAGTCAAAAGAAAACAGTTTATACAGTAATACTATTATAAATCTATGGGGCAAGAAACAAGTGCCACAAGATTTAAATCCTTACGCTGGGATCACATCATGTCGGAATTACTGTAATTACGAGATAGCAACTCTTAAGATTGTAATTGGAGCTGTTCACATCCGCGTCTTGAGAAAAAAAAGGTTTCTAAAGGAATGCTCCTAACGCCATGGATCCATGTGTGCGGTGGCAAACAATTTGATGGTTACATTAATCCACCTGCAATTGCAAGTTCAACAAAAATGTGAAACTTTTAATTACAGTAATGCTGTGAACCATGAAACCAGGAGCATTGTTTTTATGGGATGCATAAAACTTCTTGTGAACCATCTTCGCTCACTGCTTTTTCATCCTGTATCTCTTCTCATTTCCATTCTGTCACTCTCCCCTCTCTCTCTCTGGTAACTATGTTGCGATCCATTCTGCAGGTATATTACAGAGTTTGTAAACCTAGGCAATGTGTCAGCTCTGCGCACATTCAGGGTGCTGAGGGCTTTGAAAACTGTTGCTGTGATCCCAGGTAAGTCCAGCATCCATCAGGGCCAACAGAGGGCGCCGCTCGCTGTCTCTCTTTTCACGCTCCTGTCTCTTCCTTCCTCCTCCGTTCGTTTCTCTCTCTCTTCTCCCGTTAGACAGGCTTTGCGTGATGTCTTCCTCCCAGTTCAGTGGTGGTGCTGGTGGTAGTGCTGTGTCGTACGTGTTGTGGTGTTGTGTGTGTGTTGTGTCATGGTGTTTGTTCTGTGTGTGATCCTCCCTTGTTGCAGATATGTAACAGAGTTTGTGGACCTCGGGAATGTGTCAGCCCTGAGAACCTTCAGGGTTCTACGAGCTCTCAAAACTATTTCTGTCATACCAGGTGAGAACGCGTTTAAACACGAAGGCTGAGCTGCTTCCCACGCCGATGCAAACTATTATTATTACCAGTATTACTATTACTGTTATTATTTTTCTCTTAGTTTTTTTCACTTGACTTGCTGTACTTTTTCAAGAGGATGCTGCTGGAAGAATACTTTCATTTATGTTCTATTTATGTTTTAAAACACAAATGATCAAAAATGGTAGCGATACATTTTTGATAGGCTTTGCAGTCTGCAGTCAAATCATGGAAATCCTTCCAGTAATCCAGCGACGCATTGTAAATGTCTGCTGTTTTGACCAAAAGTAGTGGGAACGTCTGAAATATGCATCTAACCCTGCTGGAAAACCCATCTTATGGTGCTAGTTGTGTTTTGTAACATGGCCACTAGTTTAGGAGTTGGCATACCAACTAAGTCAAGATCCTGCTGGTCAAAGTTGGTCAAGCAGGTTTGTTGCCAATCCAAAATGGCTCACCAGATCAGCTTAAAGGAGAAGTTCACTTCCAGACCAAAAATTTAGAGATAATATACTCACGCGTTGTCATCCAAGATGTTCATTCCTTTCTTTGTGCAGTCATAAAGAAATTGTGTTTTTTTTTCAGGAAAACTTTTCAGGAATTATCTCCATATAGTGGACTTCTATGGTGCCCGCGAGTTTGTACGTCCAAAATGCAGTTTAAATGCAGCTTCAAAGGGCTCTAAATGATCCCAGCTGAGGAATAAGGGTCTTATCTAGCAAAACGATCTGTCATTTTCTGAAAAAAATAAAATAAAAATATATACTTTCTAACCCCAAATGCTCGTCTTGTCTAGCTCTGCGATGCACTGGCAGACTTTGTGTAATCCGGGTCAATACAGGGTATGTTGAAAAACTCAAATTTTCTCATTTTCACCTCCAACTTTAAAATCGTCCTACATTTTTTTTTTTTTAAGAAACTGACCTATCGTTTTGCTAGATAAGACCCTTAATCCTCAGCTGGGACCCTTTGAAGCTGCATTTAAACTGCATTTTGGACATTCAAACTCACAGGCACCATTGAAGTCCACTATATTGAGGTAATTCCTGAAATGTTTTCCTCAAAAAACATAATTTCTTTATGACTACAGAAAGAAAGGCATGAACATCTTGGATGACAGTGGGGTGAGTACATTATTTGTACATTTTTGTTCTGGAAGTGAACTTCTCCTGTAAGGAACTTGGACCACTGAATAGCCACTTTGGAAACCAGGTGCCATGTTTCAAATCACTTTAAGTTGGTTTTAACTTGGTTTTGCAGTTGGGAGATCACATTTCCTAGTATGCAGTTTAGTACTCTAGTACAGTACAAGTAGACACGGAATGCAGTACTTACTACATCCAACCTATGTTTAAAAAAAATCAGTCAATAAAAGGAAAAAACTTAGGATTACTATTCTGTGTTCTATATTCAAAATGTTCAGCCTCAGAGTTGATGCATCATAGGATGGATGTCTTTTCTTGGTTGTGTTGAGTTTTAGTTAAAGTATCCTAAGCAGACAACATAAAACTCAACCTTATGACATCTTAAATGCATAGAAATATGTATATGTGCATTTCATACTGTTCAAAAAGCTGGCATAGTTTGTCTTTTGATGAACATCTCATCAGAGTTGTTTAAAAGAAGCTGATGTGATGTGTCATGAAGCAAAGGTTTGTGGGGTAGAGTGCTTACTGAGACTGCCAAGCCTAGTTTGACACATTTCTGCTGCATGATGCTTTCGGAGACATCTGCTTTTTTAGTTTGTCTTTCTTTTATTATGTTTTTTGTATTTTTTTATCAAGTGGCTTCCCTCGGATTTCTGCATCCTTTACACACATGAAGATTTATATATTTTTTAATCTTATTTTTTTGGTAAAATTACTGTTTTGTAGCTCCCTCCCTATTCTTATTTCAAAGAACTCGGAGTGGAAAGTAAAACAGAGACATCAGAAGATTTGAGAACATATGTGTGTATGTATGCATTGTAGCAAGGGGACGAAAAATCAGGAATAGCCAAGTTAACTCACTACAGAGGTTTTCATCTGCAGACTTTATGAAACATGCACACAATTACACCCACCTACATTAAACACATTCACATTCAGGACTGTCACTGTTGTAGACTTCACAAGTCAGTATTTTTAGATTAGAAAATGATCAGATGGGATATGAAGACAGGGTTACACAATCTCTGGACATGAACGATTGGTTAAACAGATATTGACACCATGTTGATAAAGCAAAGATGATGATGTTGCTGCCTTCAGCCTTGGCGTTTAAATGACCTGCATGCCCTTCCTCCCCTTGCCTGTCCTCTCCTCTTCCTCTCTCTGTGTTGGCTCTCTGCATACTGTTTGTGTATGGCGCCGCTCTCTTCAGGCAGTGTCCATTTTGCTGATATGTGTTGAATATTGTATGTGTGTTTATCTTTTAAAGAGTGCTCCTTGTGTCTCTCCAAGGTCCCTACACAACCTGTCCTTAGCAAAGTGCTTATGAGAAAACAGTAAATGTGCACTTTTTGGAAATCTTTTTTAGGATTAACATCAACAGCATCCAGTTCATTATATTGGCTACCAGTTTATTATATTTGCAAGCCCTCTTTTCATGCGAAAGCCCTCTCACACATAAGAAGGAAATAAATGTAACTTTTTCAAGCCCTTTCTCTCTCAGATGAATTCCCACACACATCAGTGGACTCATATATTGAAACTTAAAGGGATAGTTCACCCAAAAATGTCTCACCCTCATTTCGTTACAAACCCATAAGAGCTTCATTCATTTTCAGAACACAAATTAAGTTTCTGATGAAATCCATGAGCTTTCTGACTCTGCATAGACAGCAATGCAAGTACCACAATCGAGACCCAGGAAGGTAGCCAGGACATTGTTAAAATAGTCCATGTGACATCAGTTCAACTGTAAAGTTATGAAGCTACGAGAATACTTTTGGAAGTGTCTGTGCAGGGTCAGAATGTGCTTGGATTTCATCCAAAATATCTTCATTAGTGTTCTGAATATGAACAAAGGCCTTACATGTTTGGAACGACATGAAGGTGAGGAATTAATGACAGAATTTTTATTTTTGGGTGAACTATCCCTTTAAGAAAATGCTAACATTTATTTTCAGTGGCTGGTTATGGCCCTAATATTTGTATTTGCTAGCCCAACTACTATTGGTATTGCTTATATGTGACCCTGGACCACAAAACCAGTCTTAAGTAGCATGGGTATATTTGTAGCAATAGCCAAAAATACATTGTATGTGTCAAAATTATAAATATTACTTTTATGCCAAAAATCATTAGGATATTAAGTAAAGATCATGTTCCATGGAGATATTTTGAAAAGTTCTACCATAAATATATCAAAACTTAATTTTTGAATAGTAATATGCATTGCTAAGAACATCATTTGGACAACTTTAAAAGCGATTTTCTCAATATTTTTATTATTATTATTTTTTTTTTGCACCCTTAGATTCCAGATTTTCAAATAGTTGTATCTCGGCCAAATATTCTATTCTATTCTTGTCATATTCTAACAAATCATACATCAATGGAAAACATTTATTCAGCTTTCAAATGATGACTTGATGAATGTTTTGTGGTCCAGGGTCACATATTTAGGGTTAACCCTGTCCTGCAATGATTGTTCTACAGACTTAAAGAGATACATCAGATCATGTGGTTCTTGAGAAGAGCTGTGCTATTACTTTCTGAGCAGATTTATGATTTTAGTTTGGTGGATAATAAAAATACCCCATAGCTTCAACCTAAAGCAGTGGTTCCCAAGATTCAGAGTTAAAAAAATGGGGCATGGCAAGACTAAGGGATACAGTCAGCAAATTATCAATCTTAGTATGTCGCTATTTGCCTTGTAAGTAAATAATAGAACACAGAACATTCATTTGACATACTTTATTACCTCAAGATGACTCACAGAGCCCGCTTGACTCATCGTCTGTCAAAAGTTGTTGTCACGGAATAACAGACCAGTAGATGGTGCATTTGAACAATCAGAAATGAGTCTTGCAGGGAGCTGTGAATAAATATAAGTAAATGATGCATGGTTCTGCACTTAGCATTGAAATTTGTGAAAGGACAGCTAGGTAACATAAAGCAGACGTCAAATCTACTTCAAACGTCACAACTAAAACAAAGACGAGAACATATGACGAGGCTCTGGGATACACCACCACAGAGACCACATAATTTTGTCTGCCTCAAAATATTAGCTTCTGACAGTGTAAGTAGAGTATAAGTAGAGACTTATGATCGATGAAGCAACAGTCAGTGAACTAAAGGCTATTCCTCTGTCAAACAACACTATCGCGACATGTCAAAAAATAGCATGACAATGACAAGATACAAGACCACTGAAGATGAATTGTTCAAAAGTCATTGACACTTGAAAGACACTGATCTGAAATCGAAGGACTGTGTGGGGATCTGCACAGATGGGAATGGAAGAGGGATGCAAGCACTAGTTAAGCACATTTCCCCAAATGTACAGTGGACACACTGTATGATGCACTGGGAGGCGCTAGCGAAGATGTAATGCAAGTTATTATCACCGTAGGAAACTACATCAAAACAAGACTAGTCAATTTTTTCACTGTGCGAGGAAATGGGATCTGATCACACAGCTGTTTTTGTTTCACAGCGAGTCGTGTGGGAAAGTTTTATCCAGGATGAGATCAGAATCTTCTTGGCAGAAGAGGGAATTGAACTTGCCCATAAGTTCAATCATAACAACATTCTGAATGTACCTCAGTGACATGTTTTAGAAGCCCAATGAAAAACTGGAAAGAAGGAATGTAGACTCGTTTGAGAGCTTGAAATCATTCATCGTGGTCAACAAGCTGCAAAACACAGCTATCCCATGTATGACAACCAATATCTCCGCTCTACGAAAGCATCTCCAGAGGTATTTCCCAGTTCAGGATCGTGCAAAATATGACTGAATTCAAGAACCCATCAGTGCAACACCATCTGCTGACTTGAGCACAGCAGAAGAGGAACAATTAATTGATGTCACCTCTAATGAGGCTTCAGTTGAAGTCCAATACATTAGCTGCAGTTTGGATTGGAGTGGAAAAGGACTACCCACTGGAGAGCCCTGGCCGTATTCCTTCCTTTTTGCCACATCCACCTATGTGAAATAGGTTTTTCTGCGGTTGCAGTGGTCTTAAACAAGACAAAATACAGATTAAAGCTGGACATTCAAAATGAAAGAGTTGCAGTCTCACAGTTGTTTCCTTGATTTGGGAAGATTTGCAGCACAAAACAAGGAGACTGTGGGACTAAAGTCTAATTCCTATCCACCTTTTTTTTCCTGTAAGAGTGGGCCATTTGCAAATTGTAAATTTGTAAAAGTCTGGCTTCCAGTCTCATCCGCATTCAGCTATTTTTAGTTGCACAAAATATCTAGTTTTGCTGCTTGATATTGCAAATTGGTGTGTCTTACAGTTACCACATTATTTGAATGCATCAATTGTGATCACACTGGTTTGTAGTGCAAACAGTTTTACTGTTTACTGCACGTTGTTATTCTTCTCGTTCTACCGGCTAATGAACCAGAAGTCCCGTCCATAGGCTTACTTCCACGTTGAAGAATAAGGTGGATAGTTTATTTTTGTGCACAGGCAAATTTGACAATCTGTGAATCTGTGAAAGCAGTGAATCATGTTACACAGTAAAAATTAATTGCTATGTAATTATTGTGTTATTACTGTGTTATTACAACATTTTAAATAAATCCTGTCGGATTTTGCAAGCAAGGTCATGTCTGAGAGTGTCTTTATGTGGGGGCATGTAGGTGGGTAGGTAAACATTTTTCTGTGCAAAAGGGTGACCCAAGAGAAAAAGTTTGGGAACCACTGTCCAGCCTAGAAACACCTGAGAAACCGCCTAGAACATCATAGCAACTACTCAGAACACCTTAGCAAACACATAGCAATGCTCTGGCATCCATCTACACCTAAACGCCCCCAGCGTTGCGGTGGTGAGTTTTGCACATTACTCCCATATTTCTCTATAAACTTAAATATTCAAATTTTCTATCAAGCTAATGTCAGTTTTTGTTTTGTTATTTGTAAGATTTTTGCAGAGTTTGCAGTGGTGGATTGAGGAGGGCTCAAACATTTCATATAATTCTCCTTTTCTTTTTTATCTTCAAGACTTTATTAAATGAGATCCTTGTGTTGCTGTTATTATTGCAAACTACATATTACACAGGATTGACATTTTCAATTGTTCCTCAGTTGATATAATGAACTGGTGTAATTTATAGTGTTTCAAATGATAAATTAGTCGGTACACATGAATCCAAATGTTTATTCTGTTCAGTGAGATACAGACAGTTTGTGTGCAGTTGCCCTGAGGAGACGGGAGACTCTTTAAACTGCCTGTTCAGTGTAAATTGTGGTTTTATATAAGCAAACTTTTATTTCTTATGATTAATGTTTGTATGAAAATGAAGGATCCAGTGGTATGACTGCTGAGGTATCTGTTTATGGTTGTGAAGCTGAAGTAATTGTTTTTTAATGTGACACAATACAGTTTAAAGGTTTGGGGACAGTATTTTATTTAAGAAATAAATACTTTTATGTTGCAAGGATAAATTAAATTGCTAAAAAAGTGACAGTAAAGACTTTTTTCATTTTTTTCCTTCAAATTAATGCACTTCTTTTGAGTCAGAGATTCCTGAAAATGTCATTTTCAACATTGATAATAAGAAATGCTTCTTGAGCACCAAATCAGCATGTTAGATTGAAAATTTAGTTTTGCTGTCACAGGAATAAATTGCATTTAAACTATATCAAAGTAGAAAACGGTTATTTTAAGTTGCAATAGTATTTCATAATATTATTGATTTTACTATATTTTAGATTAAATAAATACATCTGGGGACAGTATTTCATTTAAGAAATCAATACTTTTATTTAGCAAGGATACATTAAACTGATAAAAAGTTACAGTAAAGATTTACGTCATTACGGGTTTTTGTTCTTTCAAATTAATGCTCTTGTTTTGAGTCAGATTTTGAAAAATTAAGGGAAAAAAGGTCATTTTCTGCATTGATAATAATACGATATTCTTCTTGAGCATCAAATCAGCATATTCAATTGAAAATTCAGCTTTGCTGTCACAGGAATAAATTACATAAAAATATTTTAAAGTAGAAAATTTTATTTTATATTGCAATAATATTTTATGATATTACTGTTTTTGAGTCAGGGATTCTTGAAAATGCTGGAATTTTTTTTTTTTTTACATTGATATTGTTTAACATTGTTATTTTAAATTGCAATGATATTTTGTTGTTTTTACTGTATTTTAGATTAAATAAATACAGCTTTGGTGAGCATAAGAGACATCTTTGAAAAACATTAGAAAATTGTTTACTGACCTCAAACCTTTGAAGTGTATATATAGGAAACGTGAATGATTCTGTTATTATTTAAAGTATTAAAAACAGCATAAAAAACATTTTTATTGTGGGACTCATAGGGGAAATTTACATTACAAAGTATGACACGGTGTGTGCATCTAAAAAGTGTAGAACATATTATATGTATAAATATTCTGTGTGGTGTGTATGTGTGTGCGCTCATTCTTTAAATTGCTTTGTGTGTGTGTGAGAGTGATGTGTTCTTGCGCAGGTATGAGCATTATCACTTGTGTGGCAGACTGTATATTCCTCGTTGTGTTTGTCTCCTCATCTTCCCACAGGGCTAAAAACAATCGTGGGTGCTCTGATCCAGTCAGTGAAGAAGCTGTCAGATGTGATGATTCTGACTGTGTTCTGTCTGAGTGTATTTGCCCTCATCGGTCTACAGTTGTTCATGGGTAATCTTCGGCAAAAGTGTGTCATCTGGCCATTCAACCAAACTGAATCCTACCTGGCCAATGGGAGCAGGGGCTTTGACTTCAATGAATACATCATGAATGACAGTAAGTAGGCAAAGCTTTGACTACGTAAGGTAGTTTCTAATCCAGCTGCGTCAAATAGTGCTGTCCTCAGCTTTTTTGATTGTCTCTACAAGTTTGATTTTCTCTACAGTAGAGTTTGTACAAAAAAGTTCTCTTAAAAAATTCTTTTCATGTTAAAAATACTAAAAATGAGTAGGCCTTTTGATGATTTTAGATGTTTTTCACATTTTACATGTCTTTTCTCTCTCCTCTTTTCACAGCAAACTTCTACTTTCTGCCTGGCATGCTGGATGCGCTGCTATGTGGAAACAGCTCAGATGCAGGGTAAACAGTGAAAACATACACGTACAAACACAATATTCCCAATACTAAATCAGAAACACTTGTTTTAAGTCTAAATTGTAAAATCTAAATATTTATTTCCAAATGAATACACACTTGAGGAGCTTTTTAATGACCTTTTATTGTCAAGGTATGATCCATTAAAGATAAAAGCACAGAAATATCTGTAGTATAGCATGTGTGTGTATGTGTGTGTGTGTTTAGGAGGTGTCCGGAAGGCTATACTTGCATGAAGGCTGGACGCAACCCAAACTATGGCTACACCAGCTTTGACTCCTTTGGTTGGGCTTTTCTTGCTCTCTTCCGACTCATGACACAAGACTTCTGGGAGAATCTATATCAACTGGTGTGCATTAGTTTCTCTCACTCTTGCTTTGTTTTTGATTTACTTCTGGTTCTGATTCAACACTGTTCTATATCTTACTAGTTTTTTTTATGATGAACTGGATGATTTTTGTGCTATTTCTGTCATTTGACCTCACTATGTTTTATTTTTATGTTTTCTGCTTTCATGTTTATTTCAGTTAAATTTTTTGTATTTTCTTGTGTTTTGTCATTTTTATTAGTTTTTGTTGTATGTCTGTATTTTTATTAATTTTTATTTGCATTTTATTTGTAGTTCATTTAGTACATCAAGCTAAACTGAATGAAAATGAGAAATGTTGCTTTGGAAACAAATTGAAATAAGTTTTTAAGGTTTTTTATTTTATTTTATATCAGTTAACATTTTATTTTTTGGTTTTAGTTAATTGTGATTACCTTGGAGAGAACTGTCCCTTTAATTTTTGGTAGTCTGATCTAATAATATGTCAAGTAGGAGTGAAATAGGGGATGATATTACTTCCCATCCCTGCTTGCTAGCTAGTTAGACCCTAAGAACAATGTTTCCATTTCATTTTTATTAAGAAATGAAGTAAAGTTAATAGAATTGATGGAATAACTGAAACTTCTTGACATTTCTTCCCATTTTTTAAACTGAGGTGGTTTTAACAGGTTTTATTAAAGGTCCACACTCAGAGGTAAATAGCCAATCATAGTTAAGAAAGTTTGGGGTAGCACTTGGGTTGGCCAATCATATTTTAAGGTTACTTCTGGATACGCCCCTGATATTGCATACTACACTACCGGTCAAAAGTTTTTGAACAGTAAGATTTTTAATGTTTTTTAAAGACTGCATTTATTTGATCCAAAATACAGCAAAAGCAGTAATATTTTGAAATATTTTTACTATTTAAAATAACAGCTTTCTATTTGAATATATTTTAAAATATAATTTATTCTTGTGATCAAAGCTGAATTTTCAGCATCATTATTCCAGTCTTTAGTGTCACATGATCCTTCAGAAATCATTCTAATATACTGATTTGCTGTTCAAAAAACAATCAATATCAATATTTAAGGTTCAGGATTCTTTAATGAATAGAAAAATACAAAGATTAGCATTTATTTTAAATAAAAAGCTTTTGTAACATTATACACTGTACCGTTCAAAAGTTTGGAGTTGGAGTCAGTATAATTATTGTAATTTTTTTTTTTTTTTTTGGGAAAAAAATAATAGAAATGAATACTTTTATTTTGCAAGGATGCCTTAAATTGACCAAGCATTTATAATGTTACAAAAGGTTTTATTTGAGATTATATTTAAATGTTTTATATTTATATGTTTTTGAGCAGCAAATCAGAATATTAGAATGATTTCTGAAGGATCATGCGACTGGAGTAATGATGCTAAAATTCAGCTTTAAAATCACAAGAATAAATTCTATTTTAAAAATGTATTGAAACAGAAAACAGTTATTTTAAATAATAAACATATTTCAAAATTGTACTGTTTTTGCTGTACTTTGGAACAAATAAATGCAAGCTTACTGAGCAGAAGAGGCTTCTTTAAAAAACATTAAAATTCTTACTGTTCAAAAACTTTTGACTGGTAGCGTACATACTACAGAAAGTAGTATGGAATTACACTGTTTGCCACAGTAATAGGAGCTTCTTTCTCATAGACTCTGCGAGCCGCAGGGAAGACGTACATGATCTTCTTCGTACTGGTGATCTTTGTGGGATCATTCTACCTGGTGAATCTGATCCTGGCTGTGGTAGCCATGGCTTATGAAGAACAGAACCAGGCCACCATTGAGGAGGCAGAACAGAAGGAAGCTGAGTTTAAAGCTATGCTGGAACAGCTGAAGAAACAACAGGAGGAGGCACAGGTATACAAATACATTAACATGAGCAAAACTTCCTTGCGCTTTTTTGCTCTTATGTCCATCCTCTTTCTTTTGTCCCTCATCACTAGGCCAATGCCATGGCAACCTCGGCAGGCACAGTATCTGAGGATGCAGTAGAGGACGACGGAGGAGGGCATCTGTCCCGCAGTTCCTCTGAGGTGTCCAAGCTGAGCTCCAAGAGTGCCAAGGAGCGAAGGAACAGAAAGAAAAAGTGGAGGAAAGAACAAGAGGAGAAGGGTGACAGCGAGAAGGTGGTAAAGTCAGAATCCGATGACGGCAGCAAGAGGAGCCGCTTCCGTTTCAGAGACAACAGGCTTGGGCGGAAGGCCTCAATCATGAACCAGGTGAGAGTGGGGTTATTTCCACATAAATGTAATGTCCACATGATCTGATGTCTCAAGTTAAGTGGCATGTGATATGTCTGGCTAGATAGCTGTGAGTAGATCATCATTGTGTTCATTTGCACTGGAGTAGATGGATATAAGAGGTGTTGTTGTTCATTGTCATCACAGATTTATTCTCTACTATTGACCATTTTGTAATTTTAAAGGGATAGTTCACCCAAAAATGAAAATTCTGTTATTAATTAATCACTTTCATGTCATTCCAAACCTGTGAGACCTTCATTCATCTTCAGAACACAAATTAAGATATTTTTAATGAAATTCAAGAGCTTTCTTTCTCTGCATAGACAGCAACGCAACTGACACGTTCAAGGTCCTAAAGGGTAGTAAGCACAGCGCTTTGTTTACAAGCTGAGGAAGACGTACGCTGTACATAAGACAGTCTTAATAAACACATCTGAAGATTTCAACAGTGAGGATGTCTTGTAATTTTTTGCCCAGCCTTACTTATTTGAACCTGAATATAAAGACGATATATGTTCTACATCAGAGCGCTGGCTCCACAAAAATGCATCATGGCACTATATGGAAATGTGCGTCGAAGACTGACTCAGAAGCGAAGAAAATGTTAAATGAAGTCATTATTTTCATCTTTGCACACAAAAAGTATTCTCGTAGCTTTATAAAGTTACAGTTGGACCGCTGATGTCACATGGACTAACTTAACAATGTCCTCACTACCTTTCTGGGCCTTGAATGTGTCAGTTGCATTAATGCATATACAGGATCAGAAAGCTCTCAGATTTCATCAGAAATTTCTTAATTTGTGTTCTGAAGATAAACGAAGGTCTTATGGGTTTGGAACAACATGGGTAAGTAATTAATGACAGAATTTTCATTTTTTGGGTGAATTATTCCTTTAAATATCTGTGCCTATATCAAGATAAAAGTTGCACTTAATCTTTTTTGTTTGGCTTTTATTCCAATAGCTATGAGAATTTTATGAGCAGATACACTGGCAAATGACATGTCATATGGTGGGACAAGCTATGTTGCATCTAAAATTATTTAAAACAAAATGTTGCTGTTTTTCAAGAATTATTATGCATGCAGCTTTTAGAACTTCATTCATTTATATTCCATGGAGTATTCAAATAAAATATAGTTTGTCACACCACAGGACCATTTAAAAGAAACTAATTACAAATAAATAATAATAATAATCATTTTAAAAACAATTATGCATGCAGCTGTTATTACCTTAAAGCAATTTATTTTCTATGGAATATTCCCATTTTTTAAAAATGATTTGAAAATGTCTTAGAAAGTGCCACGCCACGTTTTTGTGCCATCTAGTGGTTTAGAGGAAAATAATTTCGAAGGTGCCTTTTACTCCGGGGCGAATTTATCCCCTTTGTACCCTACATTTTCCTTTAAACTTTTCAATGCACAACAAAACCTTAAGTATTTTTATAAGCATGTCTTGATCCAGGGTAGGCAGTGAAACAGACTAGACGAGATAACTGCACGAGAATACAAAACTCAGAAAACCAGACAAAACACAGGAAACTAGGAAATAGCTCAGTAATGATTTCAAACACTAGGAAAGTGCTAAATGCAATGTACAATACTTGGCAAATAGCAAGAGGAAGTCCAAGGCTTATATAGAGTCTCTGACTAGATGCAACTGTGTGTGTAATCAGCGCAATGAATGATGGGAAATGTAGTCCGGGGTGTGGTGCAACAGTGTGTGTAATATGAAATGGCAAGGCGACCTCTGGTAGCGAGTGGGCTGAAAGCCACGGACCGGATTTGTGACACTTATACGTATTTTGTTGAATAAAATCTCCGTCTTACACATAAATACCATCTGAACTTCAGCACACATGTTTGTCTGGTAGACAGTATTTTATTATTAGCATTAGTGATTAGATAATCTCTACAATTGCACTCGATGTTGCAATCTATATTTTGCAATCTATTACGTTGCAATTGCAAACTGCTATAACCACTGGTGTTTGCTATCACAGCCCAGTTGAGCCCAGCCCAGCCCTTGATCCTACTGTTCTCTGCTCTGTGCAGTTGCTACCACCTTCCGCTGAGTCATCGTCCATATCACCAGGGTGATTAGACAAAGTGCTTCAGCCTTACACTCAAAGATCAGAAGAAGAGGAAGTGCTCTTGCTCAGTGCCCATCTATCTATCGCTGTAATTCTTTCCATCTCATTCATTGTCTTGCTTTGGGCAGCAGCTTATGGATTTATGATTGTACATTTTTCTTTATGTCTAAAAGCTCTGTTAAATAACTCAAAACCACGTCAAACCTAGTGCATTTGAGTTCTTTTCTGTCATCTGTTCATTTTGTCACCTTTCTCTGGTTTATTGAAGAATGCTTAGCTATTCTGATCAGAGTAGGAACACCTGCATAAGATCTATGTTTGTTTTTGTGTAGAGATGTGAAGTATGGCATGGGAACTCCATACTTTCACTGGCCCTGTAAATTATTTAACCACCCGCTATAAATCTTTCATCTGATGAGAGCAGTAATATAGTGTGCTTAAGCAGGAAGTTATACTCCTGGGCCCCACCCTGTAAATTCTGCTCAGATCAACCTCACAACAGTGGATAAAAGCACTGTATTAGGGTATTGTGCCTTTAATTGGAAGCTGGTTAGATGAGATTAGTTATTATGGTGTGACCCAACATTTTACCCCTGGTAGTGTTTTTTCTCTCTCTCTTTGGATTTAGCACAGATTGTTATGGATATTTAAGTAACACTATGCAATCTCCAAAGGACTTTTCCTTTGTAGCACTGCGGTCTCAACCCTTTACCAGATCAACCCACATCTCCGTAGTGAGTGATCTGAGTAAAATAGTCCCTGCTGAAAGCGCATT
The DNA here is from genome assembly GCA_012976165.1 of Labeo catla. Classification (NCBI taxonomy): domain Eukaryota; kingdom Metazoa; phylum Chordata; class Actinopteri; order Cypriniformes; family Cyprinidae; genus Labeo; species Labeo catla. The sequence goes on along the minus strand of VONZ01000047.1, from coordinate 1,870,905 downwards.
TGGGCCTCTTTCTGCTGTACATAGTCTGCAGTGGTCAACCGCTCTATTAGGGAAAAGGCTCTCAGCCGCACCGCAGAAAAAACGCCTGCGCTAGCAACTAGCATTCTGCATTATCAGTGAATTTCAGCAAACAGTTAGAACTCTGCAATATTAGTGGTTTCAACTAGCATCTAGGATCATCTGTGAATTTCAGTTAGTGAATTTTAGTTAGAATGGAGCATTCTGCAGTAGGATAAATGCTTCTTTTTGCACAGGCATGAGTGTATGAGAATACAGTAAACTTTCGTTATATGTTGTGTTTTGTAGTAAAAGAGTGAATTTATTAGATTGTCAAGTGTGAGTGTTAGCGTATACCAGAATGAAGTCAGAGAGAATGTTAAAAATAATTGCTAATAGCTGTTGGCTATCACATATTTAGTATTAATAGTTTACTATTAAATGGAACATCGGATGCCAGTTTTTCCACAAGTTGGTATGATTCTTTAGGGTCTTCATGAAATGTCTGCAAGATACATTGGTTAAAATTCCTCAATGGTCATGTAAAACAACACCCTTTTTACCTAGCCAAAACCAGCTCTGTTTACAGCGACCTGTTTCAGTGCATGTCTCTTTAAATGATAATAAACTATTATTGACTCCACACCCTCTTCTGTTTTTTAATGTGTATTTGGTGACGTGTTACCATCAAAAACAAAACTAATTCACTGCGTCCTTAGTGGCTCTGATGTCAGGAGAAAATTAAGACTCAATTAAGATGGACAGTGTACAACTGGCTGAGGATGGATATATGCTAATACGGGACAGTCCATCAGCAGTTTTGGGCGGGCCTGAGCAGTGTGTAATATTATACTGCTCTGAAAAATAAAATGGCTTGAGAAATGAGACTGTTTTATGGGGATCATTGCAGAGTGGTTCTGTCCACACACTGTTAAGACACATTTATATGCAAACACCATGTAAAAGAGAATTTTGCATTCAATGTCCCCTTTTAAATTTTATTTTTATTATAGAATTTTTTCTAATTTATTTTTTCAAATTAAATTTGGTTTTATTTTATATATATATATATATATATAGCTGAGGTCAAAAGTTTACATCCCTCTTTCAGAATCATTAATTATTTTACCAAAATAAGAGGGATCATACAAAATGCATGCTATTGTTTATTTAGTACTGACCTGAATAAGATATTTCACATTAAAGATGTTTATAGTCCACAAAAGAAAATAACAGTTGAATTTACAAAAATGACCTGGTTCAAAAGTTTACATCCCCTTGATTCATAATACTTACCTGAATGATCCATAGCTGCGTTTTTTGTTTAGTGATACGAGTCCTGAACAGTTAAACTACCTGCCGTTTTTCAGAAAAATCCTTCAGGTCCCACAAATTCTTTGGTTTTCCAGCATTTTTGTGTATTTGAACCCTTTCCAATAATGACTATATGATTTTGAGATCCATCTTTTCACACTGAGGGACTCACATGCAGCTATTACAGAAGGTTCAAACACTCACTGATGCTCCAAAAGGAAACGTGATGCATTAAAAGCCAAGGGGTGAAAACTTTTTGAATTTGAAAATTAAGGTAAATATAACTTATTTTGTCTTCTGGCAAACATGTAACTATATTCTGTAGCCTCTAAAAAAAAAGATATTTAGGCAAAATAAGAAAAATGTACAAATCTCCATTTTGTTCAAAAGTTTTCAACCCCTGGCTCTTAATGCAAGTTTTTTTTTTTTCTGGATCATCAGTGAGCCTTTCAACCTGCTGTAATAGTTGCGTATGAGTCCCTTTGTTGTCCTCAGTGTGAAAAGATGGATCTCAAAATCATAGAGTCATTGTTGGAAAGGGTTTAAATACACACAAATGCTGGAAAGATTTTTCTGAAGAACAGAAGGCAGTTTAACTGTTCATGACAAACAAGAGACTCATGAATAACTACCACTAAACAAAAAAACACAGCTGTGGATCATTCAGGTAACAACACAGTATTAAGAATCAAGTGTATGTAAACTTTTGAACCAGGTAATTTTTATAAATTCAACTAATATTTTCTCTATCTGGACTATATATAAATTATAATATTATGTGAAATATCTTATTCAGGTCAGTACTAAATAAAAAATAAGGTGCATGTTGTATGATCCCTATTATTTTGGTGAAATAATTAACATTTTTAATGATTGTGAAAGTGGGATGTAAACTTTTGACCTCAACTTTATATAAATATTTTCATTTTTAATTGTAGCCATTGTGTTGTGTGCTTCTGTCATTTTATAGGTTTTTAAAAATTTCTACATTTTTTATATCAGTTTCAGTAATTGCATTACTTTAGTAATTGCAGTACTAATTTCGTTGCCAAGGCAGGATTTCCAATTCATGTAATTCTTACATTTTAATTTTAGCTTTATTTCATCTTTAATATAACTAATATGTCATATCTGACAGCTATTTAGCAATCTTTTTAGCATTCAATCTTATATTCAGCTTTATTTCAATTAACAAGAACAAATTTCTAAGTGTTAGTTTTAGTTAATCAAGACAATGCTTTTTAGCTATTACAAATATTAAGAAGATTAAAAGGTTACAAAGACAAACATTTATTTGTAATAAGCTGAATTATGAATTCATTAAAAAAGTCTTAAAAAAACACAAATATTAAGACAACAAACTTTCATACTGACTTTAAACATTGATCAGCTTTATTTGGTTCTGTGTTTTGAAAGAACAGAGAACAGTGGCTCTCTGTATACCAGAAGTGTCTTGCAGTTAGCTGTTTAATTATTCATTTAATGACTTTGGTCAGCAGTTATTGTTCTCCATGTTTCTGTGAGTCACTATTTGGTGGGCTGCTTCAAAGACGTATGTGGAATCATCGAGAGACCACTCAGAAAATTGTGATAAATCAGTGCAATGCAAATGCCTTTTTCTTATGTTCTCCTGCTTTTTTTATAGTCCCTGTTGAGCATCCCGGGCTCGCCCTTCATGTCCCGCCGCAGCAGTATTTTCAGCTTCAAGGGCTCGGAGAACGAGTTTGCAGATGACGAGCACAGCACGGTCGAGGAGAGCGAAGACCGCCGCGGCTCCCTCTTTGTCCCTTACAGGCGCAGCAGCTACAGCGGCTACAGCCAGGGTTCCTCACGCATTAACCCACTGGCACCCCACCCAGGCTGCAAGAGAAACAGCACGGTGGACTGCAATGGAGTGGTGTCTCTGATTGGGCCTGGGCCCGGCCGGCTACTGCCTGAGGTGAAAATAGATAAGGCAGCTTCTGATGACAGTGTAAGGACGTCCACAGGGGGCAGGTTCAGAGTATAGGCATGACAAGAGTGGCCGATTATGATTCCAGTTCAGATTTTTCCTTACTCTTTCCCTTTTCCTGTACCCCATTTTGACTCTGTCCTTCTAAGTTTCTGAGTTTCTAGTCTGTCTATTCTCTCTCAATCCCTCAACTACCTTTCTTGTCTCTGTATTTTTTTTTTCATGCAAGTCTTGATCAGCAAACCTTCCAGTTCCACTGCCTGCCAGCATTCTCCCTCTGTGAATGGCATGGCCAATCCAAAAAAGAAATTGGGAGAGTTTTCGAGGGGTCCCTTTGCGCAGATTAATGCCTAGCTTTAAACTAATATATGCTGTAACCCCTCCCCTTTCAACCCAATTTACATACTAATTACATTGCCGCATACTTATAATATTCTTCAGGTCACACTTAACCCATTCCTTCACATTAACCACAACTGCAAATTTGTCATTTTATTTATTTATTTGACATATATGAAGTTTTCCACCTCAGTTTTTTTTTTCTTAATTTTAGGACCACCTCTGCTTCCTCCAAAAAAGTGTGATGCAAGAAAAACCTATCCTAACCTTTCCAATAACAGCATTCTGGTTCATTTTAGTTAGCATGGTGGATTGACATCCTTATACTCTCTTTGCCTTCTCCTCCTGTGTGGGATGCATGACCTCGGGCCCAGTTTTCACCCAACTTTATAGCATGCTGTTTCAGATACTCAACTGAACATGCTGTTGTCATTAAGTAATTGCATTGTAAAATCTAGATGATCTTTGAAAGTAAAGATATACAGGTAAAAATAGTCTTGATCAACACCTACAAGTGAATTGATATTCAAGAGATGTTTCTAATGGTAGTGAAAACTGGGCCCTAAGCAATGTGTGCTTTTTCTTCTTGCATGATGATATTCTCTGGAGAACAAGTAGGCAACATTTTGAGCAGCTAGCAGTGATGAATCAATACTCTTATAACTAAAGTAAATAAATAGGTGTCTCTCATTCAAAATCTCAGATGTAGAGTGACAAGGGTGAGAAAACAATAACTGTAACAAAAATTAATGACAAATGAATATTTAGAAATGAAAACTGATATTTCCTACTGACACACTACAGTAAAAGATAGAAATAACTGAACCATTTTTTAGCTGGTGAAAATACTAGTGGCCTAAGACTTTTTACACAGTCCTGTGTATTCATAAAACGCCTAGAGAGCTGTGAGATTTTAAATTGCATTACTTTTCCAGGTCTATAAATCACACTTATAATTAGACTCTCAAATACTAAGGTTCTGTATTGAGAGAAAAAAAAGCAGTTGTTGAGCAGGTGAATTAAAATAAGAAATATCTTGTTTGTCTTATTTAAAATAATTTTAGTGATCTTGAGATCCTGAGAACCACTACTCACGAGCATTCAATTACTTATATAATTTATATATATATATGTATACTTCATCTAGTGTTTAAAAGCTTAGAAATGTTAGAAATCTGCATTCATTTTAACTTAAGGTTATGTACAGTACCAGTAATTGTTTTTAAAAAAGGCTCTTCTACTCACCAAGCCTGCATTTATTTGATCTAAAGTACAGCAAACAGTTAATTTTTGAAATATTTTTTTAGTTTAAAATAACGGTTTTCTGTAATTTATTCCTGTGATCAAATCTAAATTTTTAGCATCATTACTCCAGTCTTTAGTGTCACATGATCCTTCAGAAATCATTCTAATATGCTGATTTGCTGTTCAAGAAACATTTTTATTATCATTATTATCAGGATTGTTTGATGAATAGATCAAAGAAACCTGAAAAATTCAACTCAGCTGTTTTCAACATAATAATAATAAATGTTTTTTGAGCAGCAACTCCGAATATTAGAATGATTTCTGAAGGATCATGTGACTTTGAAATCACAGAAATTAACTGACATTTTAACATATTACTAAAATAGTAAAAATATGTTATAATTGTAATATTTTTGCTGTACTTTGGATCAAATAGACGCAGGCTTAGTGAGCAGAAGAGACTTAAAAAAACATTAAAAATCTTACTGTTCAAAAACTTTTGACTTGTAGTGTATGACAGGCTACTGTTGGGTGTTTGTGAGTGAATTAGTTATGGTAGGTCCATATGCCATTGTCGTGCAAAAATCAAATTCAGCCAGTTTAAAACACTTTAGGTACAATACTTTACAGAATGTTTTACAGAGACAATCCACTTAAGAATGTATCATTTCAGCTGTGTCTAAAAGGAACAATCAATAAAAGTTGCAGGTTAGTTCGGGCTTGTGTTTTTGTCAGCATGTGCATGTGTGTTGGCATGGGTTAAAATGTTTCTTGAAACAAATCACATCTCTGATTTTTCTTTGTCTTGTCCACAGACTACAGAGGTGGAGGGAAAGAGAAAACACTCAGGTTCTCTTATGGTGTCAGTGGACCAGCTCAATACTTCCTTCAGCCGGAAAGAACGAGCCAACAGCGCAATGACTGTTGTCACCAATACACTGGTGGAAGGTATTGTGTAACATCTGTCTGTCTGTATGCCTCTATGATACCAAAACAGTACTAATATACAATCAGCAATAATAAAGTACTTTTGTACTTCCAAATAGATCCATATTACATATTTCATGCTCAGGTCTCAAAAATGTCCTTTCTTCTCCTTATTATTTTTGTCACCACAGAGCTGGAGGAGTCTCAGAGAAAATGTCCGCCCTGCTGGTATAAGTTTGCCAACACGTTCTTGATATGGGAGTGCTGTCCACTATGGATAAAGATCAAAGAGATAGTGAACCTCATAGTGATGGATCCGTTTGTAGACCTGGCTATCACTATATGTATTGTGCTGAACACAGTCTTCATGGCCATGGAGCATTATCCCATGACACCACACTTTTCAGAAGTGCTTTCTGTTGGAAACCTAGTAAGAATGTTTTCTTTTTTTCCTTGTTTTTCTTTTATACCAAAGAAATGACCAAAGTAATCTGTAACATAATTGCACATCCATATAAACAACACATTGCAAAACTGAACTGAATGCAAAAAAGAAATGTCTTTCGAACCTCTGTTAGAAACGTCTGTACGATCTTCGTAATTAGTAATATTTTGTTTCACTGATTATAGTTCTGGAATTAATACTACATACATAAAGAAAATCTGATAAAATGCAACTAATTACGCACCATGAGCAGCAGATTATTTTTATTCCATTTATTTTATTTCAATTATATTTTGTAATTTTATTTTTAATGTTTTACTGTTTCTGTGGTATTATGGTTAAAGGTCTAAGTGTACTTTTTTCTAAATTGATACAAAACACATATTCTGACTCTTTTCATTTGCTGTGAAAATGTGCTTTTGAATACCATTATTTGAGACTTTTCTTAACAAAAGTTTATATATAGTTTTGATTGATTGGCATATCATGTAATTAATTTAATTGCATTTTTTAATCAATCGACAGCCCTAAATTCAGTCGTTTCCTTTCTCAGTCCTAACCATCTCCCCATTTCTGTAATGAGCAGCAACACTGGACCCTGTCCCACATTTCCATTTTAAGTTATGTCTCTGGCAGTGCAGCACTGATGTCTGCTCCTCAGTATCTGATGGACCTACATTGAAAATGCAGCCTGCATTAAACCAGTCTTTCACCATAATTTCCTGCTGTCTTCCACTACATATCTATTGCTCCTCATATCCAATTTAGTGATCTCACAGTGTTCATGTTACATACACAATCAATTTTTGTTGTTGAGGTCATCATAATGGCATCTTTTTTGTTTTCTTTTTATCTCAGGTGTTCACAGGTATCTTCACAGCTGAAATGTTCGCCAAGCTGATAGCCATGGATCCCTACTACTACTTCCAGGAGGGCTGGAATATCTTTGATGGCTTTATTGTGAGCCTGAGTTTGGTGGAGCTGGGGCTGGCTGATGTGGAGGGTTTGTCTGTGCTGAGATCCTTCAGATTGGTGCGTTATGAATGAAGACATGTCCATGCATGTTTTTATAGTAATACATTAGTAATACACTTCATTATAGATTAGAGTTAAATGTCTCATATTTTCTGATTCTCAACCTTTTGTGAATCCCAATCATTTCTCGTACAGTTGAGGGTGTTTAAGCTGGCAAAGTCATGGCCCACTCTGAACATGCTGATCAAGATCATTGGTAACTCTGTGGGAGCTTTGGGAAACCTGACCCTGGTGCTGGCCATCATCGTCTTCATCTTTGCTGTGGTGGGCATGCAGCTGTTTGGAAAGAGCTATAAAGACTGTGTGTGTAAGATCGCTGAGAGCTGCGAGCTACCCCGCTGGCATATGAATGACTTTTTCCACTCCTTCCTTATTGTCTTCCGGGTGCTGTGCGGAGAGTGGATCGAAACCATGTGGGACTGTATGGAGGTGGCTGGACAAACAATGTGTCTCATTGTATTTATGATGGTGATGGTCATTGGAAACTTGGTGGTGAGTTTTCTTCCTGCTTTTTTGTCACAATTTTCCTTCCTCACTGTAAGAAATATCCAACCTGTCATTTTGTGGTTTTGTCATTTGTGGCCTTATTGAGGTTTGCACATTGGTAAAATAATGGTGGGTGCATATTGAAGTCTAGGATGCTTGCAGTCAAAGGGTAGAGCTTAAGCATGGTTGAACCAAAAAATAACAAATGGGACATACTATGGTCTTGTGGACTTCAAGTTTTCATCGCATGTGAAAGTTAGACCTCTGATCTTCTCTTGATCAGGTGCTGAACCTGTTCTTGGCCTTGCTGCTCAGCTCCTTCAGTGCTGATAATCTGGCAGCCACAGATGATGACGGTGAACTGAACAACCTACAGATTTCAGTGATCCGCATTAAGAAGGGTATCGCTTGGTTCAAAGTTAATGTACGGCTGCTGGTGGCCCACATCTTGAAGAAGAAAACTATGGAAGATGAAGACAAACCTCTTGATGACATGTATGACAAAAAACTCAACATCATAGGTAACCACACCGGTGTTGACATCAAATGTGGTGATCTGAACTACCCCAAGAATGGTAACGGCACCACAAGTGGCATTGGTAGCAGTGTAGGAAAGTATATGATTGATGAAGAGCCCATGTCCTTCATACACAACCCCAACCTAACGGTACGGGTTCCCATCGCTGTGGGAGAGTCGGACTTTGAGAACCTCAACACAGAGGACTTCAGCAGCGAGTCGGATGTGGAAAACAGCAAAGATGTGAGTATTACTAAAGACCATTTTAAGGAAAGTCAATTCACTTGGTGGCCATATTTGCCTCCAGGTAGCTTTTTCCAGCGTGCAAGACCAACTCCTAACTACTTGAATAGGGAAATGCTGAAATCTTAAAGGGGTCTTTGTTTTCAAAACTCACTTTTACATGTTGTTCATGAATGTGCGTTGCCAGTGTGTGTACACAACCCACACTATAATGATAGAAATCCACCCAGTGGTATTTTTTTAATCTTTGTAAATAATATCCCCGTTTTCAAATCAAGCCATTCTCAGCTTCTTGTCTGTGTGACGTCACAAAAAACGAAGGCCGCTCCTACGATAGTTGATTGACATGGCCGTCTTACATTAGACCCACCCTGAATGAGCTGAGCGAGCTGAGAACCATTGTGCCGACTCTGGTGCAGGAGTAGACAAGAAGTCTCCGATTGAGCGATTGAGGTGTTTTGTTGTTGGATGTAATAATGAACATAGCAGTCGTCATTTACTTCCGACATCTGAGCCGCTGAAGATGCAGAGGATTAACATTACTTAGTTTTTGAAGGTAATGCGCATGGCAATCTACGTAAATGCTTCTGTGTTCGTGTGAATCATTTGTGATCCAGCGTCACCTACGGCAGAAGTAAGTATAAGGGTTTTTAATGCATCTTTGCAAATCAACTTTCTTAATAATGTGCTACTTAGCAAGTTTCACAGCTAAAAGCAGCTAAAGTACAGGTCCTCACCTCACAGAAAAGTGGGGCAGGATCCGCAGAGCTCATTAACATTTAAAGGAACATGCAATAAAACGACTCGCTCTGAAAAGGACTGATTATGAAAAGGTAAAAATTGTGTTTTTTACACTACAACTGAGAACTTTTAACCAAAGTATGTTATGGACTTCTCATTAAGACTGTAACGAATCATATCAACTTGTGGAAAATGGACATCCAATGAACCCCTTTAAAAACTGCTTGCCATATTCACATTTAAATAACATTTAAAATGAGCAATAAAATCTGACATGACCTATGCTATAAATCTTTAAAAAGCATAAGGTCCAGCCAATGCACATGTACAGTCCTAAGCGTTAGTCTCAGGACAATAAATGTTTCTTTGGGAACTGGAGCCTCTAACACTAGCTGTAGTGACATAGTGACTTTACAAACTGGCAATTGGCCTCTTTATTTAGAAGGTGGGGCTTATTGCACCCATTCACCCATAATACGACTGGACTTTCTTGTTGTATGTTGGTGGCAATGCAAAATTTAAAGGGGACATCAGATGTTCATTTTTCACAAGTTGGTATGATTCTTTAGGGTCTTCATAAAATCTCTGCAACATACTTTGGTTAAAATTCCTCAATGCCCATGTAAAACAACACCCTTTTTACCTTGTCAAAAACAACTGTTTTCACATCGACCCGTTTCAGTGCATGCCACTTTAAATGATAATGAGCTACTATTGACTCCACCACTTTCTTTAGTTTTTTTGTGTATTTGGTAGCGTTTTAGCATCAAAAACAAAACTAATCCACTGTGTCCTCAGTGGCTCTGATGTCAGGAGAAAATGAATACTCTTATGTTCACATTTACATCCAAATACAAAAAACCTGCATTATTTACTGGACATTGTTGTCGCTGCAGCTGCTTGAGCTTGGATAAAATGGCAGACAGCGTATAACTGGCTGAGGGCAAAAATATGCAAATACAAGACAGCCCGTCAGTGGTCATGGGCGGGGCCAAAGCAGTATGATGTCATACTTCTTGGAAAATCAGAACAGCTTGATAATTAATACTGTTTATGTTTTTTTCGGGATTAAAATAAAGGGAGTGAATAGATTTTTTTATGATTATAGGGTGCTTGTGTCCACACTGCTAAGACACTTTTATATGCAAACACCATGTAAAAGAGAATGTCCCCTTTAAGGCAGTTTTGATGTGCTGATATATATAAAGTAAAGAAAGTAAAGAAAATTGCATGTAGCCTATACGGTATTCTTTGAGGAATTGAAAATGGCTTACTGCTGCTTACTGTACAGAATTCAGAAGGATCATCATTTTGAGCCCATGTTGCTTTTTGCATCATTTTACTTTCAGAATGAGTTGGTTTGTGTATTCTAGCAGAGACAGACTTTCTTTTCCTGGCACATTGAAAATGTTTAACGTTTGGTTGCATCTCTTTATACATTTCCTAAAGCCATATTAGGGCTTTTTTGATTAAAGATGACTTCTCTATTAATAAAGTGCCAAAAGAAGGCTCCTTGAGTCAGTAGAGCATGACTAAAATAAATATGGCTAATCAGGACTGCATTGACTTGTACAGTCTTAAAGAAGCAAACTAGTCATTTTTATTTCGTGTCTGATACTTTGACAAATGCATTATGCTCAAATGCATATATTTTAATTAATCAAATGGCAAGAAACTTTAATTAGGGAGTATGATCAGACAATGGCGGTATGTGTTTGTAGAGCGTGACTAGAAGTCAGTGTCAGTTAGGCATGGGCCGGTATAAGATTCTGACGGTATGATAACCTTGGATAAAATATCACGGTTTCACGGTATCACGGTTTTCACTTCATCTTTTAATCAGTGTACTTTTAAAAATAGATGTGATGTGGTAATTTAGTTATATACTAATTTAACAAAAACAACTAATTACATTATTTATTTTTTTGTGTGTGTAAAAACAAATAGTACTGCTAAAAATATCAAAGTAATGCTCTAAAATAAATTTTAATTTCAGTGTTGATGCATATTAACGCAGAGTGCGCGAGTGTACTGCGCGCACACACACACACACACACACACACACACACACACACACACACACACACAGTCTCATCAGTTCACGAACACTCAAAGACACGTGAGAGCCAGCGAGTTGTTGTTCTAATTGTTGTACTAATGTTCAATCACAGAAACGTAACGCTAGTACATATAGTTTGCTATTCCCCACTCTGTAAAGTAACGTGCAAGAGGAAATTAGTTGATGTTAGCTAATGTTTATTAATTAGCCGTGTTCTCTGACTCGGTAACTTAGATGTTTGCAAAAGTTCATTTCAAGACAGCTTTAAGTTAACAACTCACCTTGAATTTAGCGAAGAGTGCTGGATGGTGCTCCCGTAGATGAGAAATCATATTTGATGTAAGTTAGGGATGTTCATTTCGGTTATTTTTCCTAACCGACAGCCGACGCTCCTTAACCGATTATTAACCGTTAACCGACAAGATTATTTTAAAATAGAATTTAATTATTTTATAAAGGATAAGTGTCTGTGGCTCGTTAAAAATAGCAAAATTTGTTTTCCAGTGATTAATTTTATACGTGCAAAAAGCAGCGAACAACAAAACATGAGGAATCGCATGGACGCATCACATAACAGCAGAGAAAAACATCATAAAGCTAGGCTATATGTATAATGAATGAATAGGCCTATACAATAAGTATTTTTACTAAACAAAACGAAAGAAAAAACTGTGCAACATGTAGCTATAGTATGCAGAGTTTTGGGTTCATTTTTGTGCTGCGCGAAAGGAAGACGGCTAAAAAGCGTCATCCTATATTTTTCTTTATTTTGCAAAAGCACAAAGATTTGTTTTTATTGTGAATGTACACAAACAAACGCAAACCGTTTACAGTTTCGATTATCTGTATGACTAGAAGGAGTCGTTTCCACTGTTAGAAGGAAAAAGCCTTTCCATTATCATAATAAAATACAGTCAGCCAAACATATGGAAAAAATCACACTGCTTAATCGTTATCAACACACTGAAGTAATATTATGCCAAACCATTTGTTTTATGTGGATACTGGAATGCAAGTGAAGTACAAAACCAGGTTTATGTAATAAATAATATTTTGGCATTCAAATACATCTCAAATACAGAAACATTTGGATTTGTGTCGAATGAGAGACCCGACATTAGTTTCAGTTTCACTTTAGCCTTAATGAATTTATTTTTCCGTTTAACTGATTGTATTAATCGGTCAAAATTCTTTCCGTCGGTTAACGGTTAACCGGTTAATATGAGCATCCCTAATTTGATGTATTGCCTCCTTTACCAGCGACTCTTTTTAAACATGATTTGCATGTCGGTTGACCTTCCTCTTCCAAGCCATGGCCGTCAGAATTTTTGCGGTACCCAAAAAATTCCCACACCGCTGACTTGGTCTTTTTTGACGGGGGGAAAAGTTGTGGGGGTTCACCTCCTTCGGCCATCCTGAACTTAAATTACTGCTGAGTCTCACTGACTGCGGACCACGTGCACAATCACATACACGCGCCTGCCAGCACTAACCGGTGGGGGAGGGGCTGCATTGTTTTCGCTGCAGGTACGCGCACACACAACCTAGTAGGGAGTCCTGCTTTCACTTTGACGACACAAAAAATGCACATATCGTAGGAAAGGTATAACTTTTTTGTTTTGCGGTTTTGAAACCGTGACTTTTTCAAACCGCGGTAAACCTTGAAACCGGTTATCATCCCATGCCTAGTGTCAGTAGTTGATTACGGGCAGCAAATTACAGCAGTATGGGTGGATTAAGGCTTTGCAGGCAGTATAAGAATGTTGAGTTGTGCTATTCCTGTGATTTATTGCCTTGCTGCTTCTGCTGAGTGCTGAGCCACTCAGCCAAAGAATAGATGCAGTCCACCAGATGATGTAATGTTTTTTCTTTGTATGTGTGTGTTCGCACATGTGCATTTGTGTGTAGGTTTCAACAAAATTAGGTTATTAAATTTGTGGAGAGCAACAACGACTGTAGCTAGCCACTAAAAGTTAATAAATACTGTTTTATGTGTGGTTTAGCCTGCTACTGGGCAATAGAATGAACCAGAAAACAACATCAGCGATCACTTATCATGCCAAAAACATACGTATTTAAAAATTTGAGTTTACCTTTGGCCTGCAAAGTGAGGATCAAGCATAAGTTCACGGGAATTGACTAATAGTAACTGAGTAAATAAAATGTTTATCATTGAAGCATATGCATTTATACTGACTCTTCTGTCATTGTCCTGGTCTCTGTGCAAAGACTGGGTCACCTTGACCCAGTTTACATGTAACAGTTCCAGTACAGCTGAACTACACGTGCTGAACATCTAGCCAGTGGCATCACAGTAGATCATTCCTGTTAGCCAATCAGAGCAGTGCTGGTTGGGTCTTCATTTTTAATTGGCCAGGTTGGCTCAGGGAGGACTGCAGTGGTGATGTGTAAGGGTGGTTTGATGCTTTTGATGCTTTCGACTGCTGGTATATGTGTGTGTGTGTGTGTGTTTGTGCATTAACGATTCAGGTTTTATAAAACTGCTGTGTCATCCTGGTCTGCTGTAATCAGGGTCAGGCTTTTCCGGTAGGCTGAGGAATATGTTTTTTATCTTTTTATGGGTATAATCACGTGCCTGTGTGTGTGTGTGTGTATGCGTTCTTAATAAATTATGATAGGTGCTTGCAGTAAATTTGATGACTCAAGGTTTATATGTCACATTTAAATTTGCTTCCTTGTAAAATATAATATAATATAATATAATATAATATAATATAATGTAATATAATAATGTAATATAATGTTATTATATTAGTATAAATTGTGTAAGAATAAAATCAGTAATAATATTAATTTGCGTAGGCCACTTATCACATGTTGGTAGCAACTAAGAAAATTTTTTAATAATACTGTTTATGACACTACAATTTATGTTTGTTTTTAAAGCATTTGTGGCAAATGTAATAACAAAATATGATGTTAATATATTGTTTTTGGTCCTTTTTCAGTTATTGGTTAGACATAAATACATGTTAAACAAATGTTTTTTTGTACAGGTGTACAAAAAAAAAAAAGTAAATGTAAAAAAAGTAAATCAATACACAACATGATTTGCATAAAATGCAGCAAAAAGTCATTCATCACTGTCTGATTTGCATATGTATAAGATAGCTTTTAACCTTGTTAATTCAGTTAGTGTTGAGTCAAGGTTAATTGTGTCTTGGGTTGAGTGAATGCTAATTAAGCTAGACACCCAGAAGAACAATGAAGGTTAGTTCTAGGACACATCTGGCCTCGGTTTCTAACTTACTAGTAAGGTTACATTTTTGACTTACTGTTACTCATGTTTAGGCATGAGTTTATATTGTATCTTGCATTCAGAGATTTCTGCAGGAGCAGAAGGTTTTCACTGGAGAAAGCAGTGATTAGAGAGCTGGAGTCAGGGTCACCTTGTGTTGACCTTGATTGTGGCCATCTGTATTTTTTGGAAAGCTCTTGTTGAAATAAAATAATAATAAAAGTGGAAGGATGCATCACATTAAATAAAATATAAATTGATACATCTATGTGTTTTCTTTTCCTCTAGCTGGATGACACCAGCTCTTCAGAGGGAAGCACTATCGACATAAAACCTGATGAGGAAGAAATGGCTGTAGTGGAGGTCGTGGAGGAGTACATAGACCCGGAGCCCTGCTGGACTGATGGTGAGCAATACATGCGTGGTTGTTTGAAAGTAAATGTTTTTAATATTTTTTATGTGATACTTTGTCTATGATATTTATCATTGATCACTGACAGCCCTATTATATACTGTATATAGTATATACTGTATTACATATTTAGTTTTTACTGGTAAAGCAGTTTTAGGCAATGAAGCATACACTTTGAGTGTTGATTTGAAGTAAATGTGTATTTATTAGATGTGTAATATGTTTTTCAGCTTGTGTGGCACGGTACAAATGTTGTGACGTGCCTATTACTGAGGGCTGGGGAAAGCATTGGTGGTTTCTAAGGAAAACTTGCTACCTCATTGTTGAACACAACTGGTTTGAGACACTCATCATTTTTATGATTCTGCTCAGCTCTGGAGCTCTGGTGAGGTCATACACATCCACACAACACTATATAGTTTCCAAAGTTTTCATTATTGCTTATATTTTCTCAAAAGTGGCAACGTGTAAATGACATATAGTTGTTACTTTGTTGTATTTTGTTATTTTTATATATTTTTTAATGTTGTTATTTGTGACCCTGGACCACAAAACCAGTCTTAAGTACCACAAATATATATGTAGCAATAGCCAAAAATACATTGTATGGGTCAAAATTAGCGATTTTTCTTTTATGCTTTTAAGTAAAGATTATGTTCCATGAAGTTATTTTGTAAATTTCCTACCATAAATGCATCAAAACCTAGTTTTTGCTTAGTAATATGCATTGCTAAGAACTTAATTTGGACAACTTTAACACCAATTTTGAATTTTTTGCATCCTCAGATTCCAGATTTTCATAGTTGTATCTCAGCCAAATATTGTCCTGTTGTCCTATTACCCTAACAAACCATACATCAATGTAAAGCTTATATATTCAGCTTTCAGATGATGTATAAATCTTAGTTTAAAAAAATTGACCCTTATGACTGGTTTTACGGTGCAGGGTCATATTTATTAAAAGCATATTTCTAGAAAATGACAAAAAAATCACACAAAAAAGATTTAAAATGCATTTAAAGGATTTTACATTGGGGTTACATCAACAACAGGGTAACAATTCATGCAATGTTTAGTTTGATCTTCTGAGGTTAAAGAGACAGTTCAGAAATGAAAATTCTGTCTTTAATTACTCACCCTCATGCTCCAAACCCACAAGACCTTCATTTATCTTCGGACCACAAATTATGATATTAAGAAAAGATAGTTCTTAAGATATTTTTGATGAAATCTGAGAGCTTTCTGACCCTGCATAGACAGCAATGCAACTACCACGTTCAAGGCCCAGAAAGGTAGGAAGGACATTGTTAAAATAGTCCATGTGACATCAGTGATTCAACTTTAATTTTATGGAGCTACACGCAGAAGAGAAAAAACTTTTGAATAAAGTTGTTATTTCTGATGTCACATGGACTATTTTATTGACCTTTCTGGGCCTTGATCGTGGTAGTTGCACTGTTGTCATCAAAAATATTGTCATTTGTGTTCTGAAGATGAACGAAGGTCCTACGGGTTTGGATGAACTTACCCTTCAACATCATCTAAAGGTTAAGCATCTTTTTCGCTTACCAATTTTTAAAAGAGGGAAACATATTTAAAAAATACATTTGAAAGAGTTCCGGGCATAATTTTATACCCAAATCGTTGAAAGTGATGCAAATAAACTTTATGCATGTTACAGATAAATTAGTTATTTAATTCAGTATAAATTAGCTAATGAGTGGAGACCTCAAAAATGTCCATGCCAATTCATAACCTCTTATGTTATTAAAGATCTAAGAAATGATTAAATCACAGATAAAAATTAGCAGGAGCTGAAAGAATTAAAGACTAAGATAAAGATACTTGGACACAGCGTGGATATCTCCACCTTTTACAAAGGATATGTGGAAAACTAATGTGATATAATGCTAGTGCAGGTGGATTTTAATGTGATTGAGGCTGCATAGCATATTGTGTGGTATATGATCTATGTAAGTAGCTAATGGCTATCACTATATTGCACTGTACCAGCCCCTGCACCTCAGCAGTCTGTCTTGGGGCTGCAGTATCTCATGTCTGCTTTTAGGGACCGTAGCCAAATGCTGTAGAAATGGCCCCACATGCAGACGATTCTGCTGCCTCTCTCACAGCTACTGTTAGGGATCGTGCCCAAACTCCCATTAAAAAAGTGAAAGTGTAAGCTTATGTAAGTGGGGTTTCAGTGCCACACCTTGGTGATGTCAGGAACTTACTGTGGGGAAAACTGCAGTTGATAAATCTTTCTTGACTTGATCAAACAAAACAATTTTTGAAAATAACTCGCATCAAGATTTCATTTCCATAATGGACTTTTGTAGAAATGTAAATTGAAAACATTTTCATGTTAATTCATAAAAATTAGAGAGATTAACTGAACATTTAAGAAAAATCCCTTTCTCTATTTTGTTTCTAAGGCATTTGAGGATGTATACATTGAACAAAGGAAAACCATCCAGATCATTCTAGAATATGCAGACAGAGTCTTCACATACATCTTCATCCTGGAAATGTTGCTGAAATGGGTGGCCTATGGCTTTGTCAAATACTTCACCAATGCATGGTGCTGGCTGGACTTCTTCATTGTGGATGTAAGTAACTTACAATAACATCCAGAAATCACAGCTGTTATCCCTTGCACTGCCTCACATCAGATGGATTATTCTGCAGATCATATATGCATTAGTTTTGAGTATGTCATGGTGTACTGTCAGTCCTTTTTGACAATTACTTGCATTATTTCTCAATACGAACAAACGTGTTTTTCTATTCTACTCCTTTTGGTCCTTGTTGTCTGCTCTGAGGTCAGTGGTTATTGTCTTCAGACTGATTGCTTCCAAAATATATATAGTAATAAAAGTTATTTATTCTTGTTATATATGTACTGATGTTATGGAAAAACGTTACTGTAGAACAGAAACATTGTTACTACAGACAATGGTAACTTGTTTTATTTTTAGATATATGATGCATTTCATTGTATTTCCCCCATTCACAGAATAGAATCAGCTCAAACTACTTAAAGTAAATCGTGCAATCATGAAAAATGTAAATGTGAGAATATTGAAATTTTAATTTTATATCTGTCATAGATATATAATTTACTTGAAGCCACATAGAAAATATCATCATTTATATTGACTCATTTATAGTGTTTTAAGTTTTAAATTTAGTGTGAAATCCAGGTTTAAAATCCATCAGCAGTTCACAAACATATGAATGCCATTAATAATTGAATTATTAAATGCTTTTTAATTTATTTACATGTTTGTAGAGTGTTACTAATGCTTACAAAACATTGCTTTTTCACTTTGAAAGTGATTTGGAAGTTTTCCTTGCTTATTAAATTAATAAACAAATGCAAAATGTAAAAGTTTCATGCAAAAGTTTGGGAACCCCTTGCAGAATCTGTAAAAATGTGAACATTTTAACAAAATACGAAAAAAAGTAAAAAAAAAATAAAGGTTGAAATTATTAAAATAACCCCCTGCAAAAGTTTGGGAAACCTTGGTTCTTAATTCCATGTATGGTTACCTAGATGATCTATGACTGTTTTTGTTTTGTGATGGTTGTTCATTAATGTTCGAAACAGTTAAACTGAGCACTAGTCTTCAGAAAAATCCTCCAGGTTTTTTGAAGAGGGTTACTTTAATAATTTCAGCTATTTATTTGTCTTGTCTATATGTAAACATCTTTTATGTAAAATATCTTACACAGGTCAGTACTAAATAAGAAATGACATGCATTTTGTATGATCTCTCTTATATTGTTAAAATTATTCACATTTTCACAGATTCTGCAAGGGGTTCCCAAACTTTTGCATAAAACTGCGTTTGTAAATTAACTTGAAAAAATGGGTCATTTGGAAATGGTTGACATGGTATTGTCGTCAAAACCATTAACACGTCTAAATGACTGCCCACATTTATATAGAGAGCCTATTTTGGTTGTTTGGCCGATTGTGTGTTTGATTCCATGTATTTGTGGATATAAGTCCTAAACGAAAGTGTTTCCGATTGCTAGTTATTGTCCCTGACAGGCACTGTAACCTTGTCTCTCTATAGTGCTGATGGACACAGAGGGCCTGAGGGGGCATAAGAGGGCCGGGAAGTGAGGGGCCAGGGTAAGGTCTCTGCTAGGACTCTCTTGTTCTTTTACAGGAGTTCCTCTCTCTCTCTGCCTCCTTACTCTCCCAAACTGCCCTGTTACCCTAATGACTCTCGAATGGTCTCGTGTGTACCGTACGCGGTTGGTGTTTGTACGTATTGTGCGTATCTTGTGTGTACAAAGTACAGTGAACGTGCTTGTAAGTTTGTGCACACCTCTTCTCTAAATGTGTCCCTTCACCTCTGTTTTTTTGTATTTCTCAACCAAAAGTTTCCTTCCAGGTTTGCTGTAAGCTGCTTTCCAAGCTTCGTCTGCCTGCGATACCAAAAACGAATCGCATACTAAGATCAAAAGTGCAAACATTTGGGTCGCCCAACATACAGTAACCTATGACTGGTTAACCCCATGTTTAACCTGAATCTCTCTCCTTCTCTCTCTCTCTCTCTGTTGTTGAGTACACATATATGCATACATACATGAGCAAACCCTTCTGTATGTATGTATATATCTGTTTACTGCCTCTCCAGCTCAGTGTCAACGTAGGGTCCTCTCTCTTTCTCCCTGACGTCCTCCTTGACTCTAACACTTTGGCCCATCTCTTTCTCTCTTCCTCCCTTCCTCTTTCTCTCTTTGTATAGGTGTCTATAGTCAGCCTTATAGCTAATGCGCTGGGCTACTCAGACTTGGGCCCCATAAAGTCCCTGAGGACTTTGAGGGCTCTCAGGCCCCTGAGAGCTTTGTCCCGGTTTGAGGGCATGAGGGTAAGATCCAGGGCTGCCCTATGCATGCCAGTCACTCTGTGAGAACACGACTGCATGCCAAAAACCACCATTGTGCAGAAAGCAAAACCACAGCTACAGAGGAATAAGCAAACCTATCAGGATTCTGGAAATCCAAACATTGTTTTGGCTAAACCTATCCTTCAAGTGCATGTATTTTAAAACTCTCCGCATGGAAAACCTTTTCAACATTGCGTCATGATGCAGCTCAAATATGAAGACTTAGCTTCCTTTTATTGATTTGTTAGTTGTCTAGAAGAATCATAAAATTCCTTTTCCACTCAATTGACATCACAAATAGTCTTATAGCAACTTTTGGGGAAACTTATGGTTTTTAGAATAAAGATGAGAGGGGATATTATGTGAAGCTGCCTCATCACAACCATTCATTTCTTTTGTTCGGTTACCATTCATGCAACAGTATTAGCTGAAGGACTCTTTGCGTGATGTTTCTAGCATCCAATGCCTTAAAGTTTAACTATTTCTCTCAAAGTACCTCTGCCATTTTCTAAAGTCGTCCTCCAGCCTGAACCCCTAATTTCCATGCTCTTCACCCTGCTCTTTTCTGCAACCTAATACTTATCCACCAATTCCTACATCCTTACTCCAGTCATCTGAGAATAATTTAATTAATTTCGATCCCCCAGAATACGTAAAAATACATAATTTTCAAAACATTAAAAACTAATAGGCAATATCAATTAAAAAGCATCATCAGAAGACAGTAGAACATTTTCTAAATAATTCTTTGATCAATGGAATTTGAATAGAATTTGAACCTGCTTTAAAACTAGTATACTGTAGCCTAATCAGTTTATTTTTTCACTGCATTAATGTTCTTTGTATCCACTCAGTTGCTTATAATCTGGTTTTATCTCTTTATCATTGCATATCATGTAGAATGCATGTTCTTGAAGGTGTAAGAACAAAGTCACCTCCTCCCGACGATTGCATAACCATCTCATTGACTCATGTATTGAGTCGTGTTATTCTTATATATATGTGAACCTGGACCACAAAACCAGTCACTTTTAAATAAATAAGCTTTCCCCATTGATGTATGGTTTGTTAGGATAGGACAGTACTTGGTCGAGATACAACTGTAACAAATCTGGAATCTGAAGGGTGCAAAAAAATCTAAATATTAAGAAAATCGCCTTTAAAGTTGTCCAAATGAAGTTCTTAGCAATGCATATTACTAATCAAAAAGTTTTGATATATTTACGGTAGGAAATTTACAAAATATCTTCAGGGAACATGATCTTTTCTTAATATTCTAATCATTTTTGGCAATTTTTGACCCATACAATGTATTGTTGGCTATTGCTACAAATATACCCGTGCTACTTAGGACTGGTTTTGTGGTCCAGGGTCACCAGCTTGCTGAGCAAGCGCCACTGATTGCCTGAATGCCTGAATGCCAGAAGGAGTATGTACAGGTCAGATTTCACTACCAAAGAATTATTAGCTTTTTACTTACTCTCTGAGAACTTTTAAACATTTCCTACACTTCAAAATACCACAAATGAATGCAAGTTTTACTTATTTATGAAAGCCAGAATAGGAACATTGAGTTCCTTGTGTAAGGATCACTAATTAATAACTTATTACAAATCACTGACATTGTAAACTATGTATTTAAAAGTATAAAGGGAGGGGGGGGGGCATGGCTACTGCTAGGATTGAGGCCCTGCATGCACCATTATTGGCTGATCATTTCTGACATCACTCAACCAGACAGTGTGCTGACATCACAGCTTTTGTGTGTACCGTGAGTGAGAGGTGATCGGGAGGGTGGGAGTCTTCCTCTACAATGTCTATCTTTACATTTCTACCACAAATGGGGCAGGTAGTTTTCTCTTAGTGGTATACTGGTATGGCAAGAGAAAAAAAAAAGTGTTTGGCGGTTATGCATTTATGTATGAGTAATAATAAATCAAAGTGGCAATGGTATACAAATTGAATTCCACATATTCTCTGGATACTGGTGTTGTTTTGCTTCTGTTTGTTTCTTACTACTTGATACACCATTGTCAAGCATGAATTGCTACCCATTCTTATTTTTAAAAACTCATCATGTTTAGTAGAATTCTGGATTCTTTAGATTATATAGCACTTTATAATAATACTTTTAACCAATCACTGAATGGGGAACAATGTTGACTTGCAAATAAGGTAGCAAGTAAGTCATGAGAAGCAGACATAAGCAGAGCATGTGATGTCCAGCATGCAGCTCGCAGACAGAAAGAAACCACTGCAGGTATCCTGTAAATTTGAACCTTGATGTAATAAAAACTGCTAAAATTTGATTTTAAATAAAACATTTCATCAAACACTAATGTAAAGAGTTTCCTGGCGTTTTGTCTCTAAAACCTTTGCCACTTTAATGCACACTTTTTATTAATTAACTTAATTTCTGTTTGGGAACCAAGCCATACCAGTTTACATCATCTTAGTACTGTCATCTTTAGATTCTATGTTAAGTTGCAGTATATTTGTGTATTTATCTCCATGCTCTTGCACGAAAAATTACAGTTGGACGGTTTTGAGTATTTCATTATTAAGGGGTTGGCACAGTAATTGTAGAGTAAATCTTAAACCTCTACCTCTTGAATTTGTTCCAACAATACATATAAGTGGTTCTATATCTGCATGTATATACAGTACATGCATAGATGATACTGATCAACAAATCGCCAGATTTTACTACACTTTATTTCTTATTAAACATTTATCAGTTAAAACTCCTAGATGTTGTTCTAGAGATTAATTTATTAGTTTTTAGGCCTTCTAAGGTGTAAAATTGGATCTCTTTCAAAAGAGCTTGAAGATATGCACGTTTAACATATGAACAGCAGAATAGCTCAGTTTTACTCTAACACCCACTTTCTCTATCTCTCTGTTTCTCTTTTTTTATTTCTCTCTCTTAAACACTCTGTTGAAATCCATCCCCCTTTATTGGCCATTTTTTTTTATTTTATTTTTATTTTTTGGTTCTATAGGTTGTCGTGAATGCTTTGGTGGGTGCCATTCCCTCCATTATGAATGTGCTCTTGGTGTGTTTGATCTTCTGGTTGATCTTCAGTATTATGGGTGTCAACCTGTTCGCTGGGAAGTACTATTACTGCTTCAATGAGACATCAGAGGAGTA
This sequence comes from Labeo catla, assembly GCA_012976165.1. Classification (NCBI taxonomy): domain Eukaryota; kingdom Metazoa; phylum Chordata; class Actinopteri; order Cypriniformes; family Cyprinidae; genus Labeo; species Labeo catla. The sequence continues at coordinate 1,847,877 of VONZ01000047.1, read as the reverse complement.
TTTTCAAACTGACGTTGTCAACAACAGGACAGAATGCTTTGCACTTATCAATGCGAACAAAACAGAGGTTCGCTGGAAGAATGTAAAGATCAACTTCGATAATGTGGGTGCAGGTTACCTTGCACTCTTGCAAGTGGTAAGTCATCTCACATCTCAAATCTTTTGTATATCAGTTATTTAAATACCCACCATGACCTCGCTCAGTAAACACAAGTCTTTTAATTTGCCTAAATACATGAACTGTTGAAACTGTTGATTTCCCCACCAGAGTTTTTGAAAAAAAGTTGCCAGCCACCGCCAGTGTTTTTAATCATTTTCACTCAATTTTCATAGCCCCCAGAATATTTTGTTGTATAAATCTGTTTTATTCTAGCTTCAAGCATTCTTTTTTTTTTTACACTTAAATGCAAGTTTCCTAAAAAGGCATATTGCTTCCATCAGCACCCCCAAAGCCAAAACTTTTACAACTTCTTGGATTGCCATTTCACTCTGTAACATTAGGCAGTTTTGATCTGCTTACATATGAGAATGCTTGTTTCTGCATCTTCCTCACCTGTGTTCATGAGATTCTGGTCTCATTCAGAAGATGCATAATAGCGCCCTGAGCATTTAACAGTGAAAACACATTTTCATAAAGTGTTTTCTCTTAAAGGACGAGATAACTTGTCAATGGTGGGGAAAGAGTTTGGGTTATGCTGCATAGCTTTGAGTTTGGTTTCTCTCTCCATATGATCTAGGCCACATTCAAAGGCTGGATGGACATCATGTATGCTGCTGTGGATTCCAGAAAGGTGTGGGGTTTTTTTTTGTATTTTATAGTTTGACACTGTTGGTTCTTTATTCAAGTGAGTCACTTTTTGCTTATTTCTGCTTACAGGTTGAGGACCAGCCTGTCTATGAAGACAACATCTACATGTATATATATTTTGTCATCTTCATTATCTTTGGGTCCTTCTTCACTCTGAATCTCTTCATTGGTGTCATTATTGACAACTTTAACCAACAGAAGAAAAAGATAAGTGTTCTCTCTCTTTTTCACCTCTACAGTGCTGATTTTCACGCATTCTCTCTGCATTTGATCTCATATTCTGTCCATATTTTTCTGTATCTTTCAAATCTCCTTAATTACAGCTTTTTTGTGCAATGCTATGGGTTTGTATGGCCATGTGCCCCATCTGAGCACATGTTGTTAAGCAAGATTGTCAGGTTGTAACCAGTCTATATTTGTTTATATACTTTGGAGGTCAGGATATCTTCATGACTGAAGAACAGAAAAAGTACTACAATGCTATGAAGAAACTGGGCTCAAAGAAACCCCAGAAACCCATTCCTAGACCTCTGGTAAGCAGACAAATAAGCATCTGGGTTGCTAATTGCTACAGATTCAGTATCTTTTCATCAATGATTGTTGCTTAGTGATAGACCAATAGTGGCAAATTCAAGCGTATGCATTTGTTGTATATCTAGAGTGGTAAGTGGATGAAAACACACATGGCAAAATTAAAAAAAAGAAAAACCTTTGTAAATGTGACCCATGCTGGCAAAATGTACAGGTTAATGTTGAGCTACAGGTGCAAAAAAAACCCCTACAAATGGTCTATTTTGGTCAAATTTGTGGTTTTCACAAAAATGAGTTCATTAAGCCCTTGTCTAGCAATCCCAGTGCTCCAAATAGTAATTAATAGTGCTGTCAAAAATAGCGCATTCATGCAGGCCATTGATTTTTCCATTTTAACGTTGTTAAAAATATTTAACGCAGGGGTGGGGCTAGGGTTGGCAACCCCACTCACAATTGCTGCTTTTGTCTCTTTTTTCCTTTGACAATAAGTGCATTTTTTAGTCACAGAACGTCTTTACGACCACATCAAATGGGAGACTTTTCAGACTAATAAATATTAAAATTGATACAGTAGCTCTCACTTATGCTGCAGTGTTGAATGGCTATAGTCAATGGTTAAATATTAGGGAAAAAAAGAACCTATTTCCTAGAGACGTCAGTAATACTGGTATCAGTGATACTCAACTTCAGTTGCAAAAAATATTTAACAAATATAAAAAATATACTCTCTTTATGTTATTTATTTGATGATTGAATGTGAAATGATTGCAATATAAAAGTATATTTAAAAATGTTAATGTTAGGTGGGATTAATCGCGACTGGTGCTTCTCCTCAGCACAAGTTATAGTTCTAAAGTGCAGCATTCCAGCTTTGTGAATGGTATGAGTCTGAACCAGTGAAATATGATGTTCAAACCCATGCTGATGTAAATAAATAAATAAAAATGCTAGCATTGACAGACACACCTGAATGCATGCGCATAAAGATGCATCTTTCAGAGAGCGTTCAATCCGATATACACAATTTACAGTATTTCATATGATCTATTTTGAGCTTGGCCGATTTAAAAAAAATCATGCATCATTTTGAAAGTTTTTTAATGGAAAAAAAAAAGATTACAAATGTTTTAAAATGCAATTGCAAATGCAATTTAAATGAAAAAAACAATTGCATTTCAAAATAATTTATTATTATTTTTAATAATCTTATTATTACATTTAACTACATTTTAAATATGAATTATAAACAGGTTTAAATGTTTTATTTGTCTATATCAAAAGCTTTTACATTTTTTCTTGTTATATTTAACTACATTTTCAAACAAATTAAAGTTTTACATTTTTTTTTTGTTTTATTCAATTAATTACTTAACGTTTTATTATTTAATTACATTTAACTACATTTTTAAATGAATTTAAAATGTCCTAGTTTTAAACATTTTTGATGTATATTTATTTGCCAATTTCAAATATTTGTCCTTTTTGTCTTATTTACTTTTCATAATGTAGAACAAATTGCTAATTTCTTCATTTTAATTTTAAGTAACATTTCTAGTCCTCTAATCTCTTCTCTTTTTCATTTTGCTTACAGAACAAAATCCAAGGGATGGTATTTGACTTTGTCACTCAGCAGGCCTTTGACATTTCCATCATGATGCTCATCTGCCTTAACATGGTAACCATGATGGTGGAAACAGATGATCAGTCAGAAGAGACAGAGAACATCTTGTACTGGATAAACTTCATATTCATTGTGGCCTTCACTGGCGAGTTCGTCCTGAAACTCTCTGCTCTGCGACACTACTATTTCACCAACGGTTGGAACATCTTTGACTGCGTTGTCGTCATTTTATCCATTGTGGGTGAGTGCTGTGTCCACATGTGATTTCATCAATTGGCTCTTGACATGTCCTTTCCATTTTATGAGCTTTGGACAGTTTTGTAAAAAAATTTGTTTGCTTTGTTTTTTAGGTATGTTCCTGGCAGACCTCATTGAGAAGTACTTTGTGTCACCAACTTTATTCAGGGTAATCCGTCTGGCTCGAATTGGCCGTATTCTGCGTCTAATCAAAGGAGCCAAGGGCATCCGGACATTGCTGTTCGCATTGATGATGTCACTTCCTGCGCTGTTCAACATCGGCCTGTTGCTTTTCCTGGTCATGTTCATCTTCTCCATCTTTGGCATGTCTAACTTCGCCTACGTGAAACGAGAAGTAGGAATCGATGACATGTACAACTTTGAAACTTTTGGCAACAGCATGATCTGTCTATTCATGATCACCACATCAGCTGGGTGGGATGGCCTCTTGGCTCCTATCTTGAACTATCCGCCTGACTGCAACCCCGAGAAGGAGAACCCAGGAACCACGGTAAAGGGCGACTGTGGCAATCCCTCAGTGGGCATCTTCTTCTTCGTAATGTACATTATTGTGTCCTTCCTGATCGTGGTGAACATGTACATTGCTATCATCTTGGAGAACTTCAGCGTTGCCACCGAGGAGAGCGCTGATCCACTGTGCGAAGACGACTTTGAGTCTTTCTATGAAATCTGGGAGAAGTTCGACCCAGACGCTTCGCAGTTCATCACCTTTGCCAAGCTGTCGGACTTTGCGGATACGTTAGAACATCCTCTCCGTGTGCCAAAGCCAAACATCATCGAGCTGATCGCCATGGACATGCCCATGGTGAGTGGCGACCGCATTCACTGCTTGGATATTCTGTTTGCCTTTACCAAGCGTGTGCTGGGTGACAGCGGCGACCTGGATATGATGCGACAGCAAATGGAGGAGCGCTTTGTGGCGGCGAATCCCTCCAAGGTGTCGTACGAACCCATCACCACCACGCTGCGGCGTAAGCAGGAGGAGGTGTCGGCCGTCGTCATCCAGAGGGCATACCGAGCGCACCTGGTACGCAGAGGCTTCGTCTGCAAACACAGGCCTGCCAACAACAAACTGGAGAATGGAGGGACCAATCAGGAGAAGAAAGAGGGCACACCTTCCACTGCATCCCTGCCGTCCTATGACAGTGTAACCAAGCCCGAGAAGGAGAAACAGGATGACAACAACGAAGGCAAGGGCCGCAAGGAGAAGGGCCGCAACCAAAAAGATGTCAGGGAATCCAAGTGTTAAGACTGCTGCGGTAGAACTCGTGGACAGCGATAATGATCATGACGATATTATAACAAAAAACTGTCATTTCAAGCGAACGGAAACCCTGAATCAAACTATACAGATGTACAGATTACTTTAATTTAAGAGGAAAAAACAAAACCGAAGTAACACGACAAAAAATTGTTTACAAACGTCACTGGTGTATCGAGGCGAAGAAAAGTGTTGGGGTTCCTCAAAGCTTGAAGACACTTACAAGTTAAACCAAACATAATCAGCTTCCTGTGTGACACTGTTGCATTGAGACTTGATTTAAACAGAATCAAATACGAATTTCAAAAGACCGATACTTGATCAAGTGTATTTTAGAGGGCTATATCGTGCTTCAGTATGGAACTCTTCACCGAGCAGGAATGTGATAATCTGAGGGAGAACTAGGATCGAATCCCATGCTTCTGAACTGCGTCGGCGAACTTTCCATGCAGAAAACAAACACTGCTATTCATGAACGGATCAGCTTTCCGAAGCGGATGGCGAAGGAGTCTGCACCGTTTCATTTCACATATGTGTAAGAACTCAACGTTACTGTGAGAGCGAGCAGGATAGACATGAGTGTGAAACAAAACCAAGAGTCTGGCTGATTCCAACGGTCTCTTTGCGTTTGTTAGCGTCGAATATATTTTACATGGTCTTTACATTATTTGAGCGGCAAAAAAAGGAGAAACAGGAGGGAAAATACGAATTTACCATTTAACATTTTGCCCATGTCACCCTCAGTAACTGTGTCATGATAACTTTGTTATACCTGCATCAAAAGGCTTTTTCTACATGGGCTTTCACACTGATAGGACCGGGGGCAATAACCAGGGTCCCCCAATACACATCTCCAAATGAATAATAAATTATTGTGCTTGTTCAATGCATAGAAATGACTTGCATGATGGCATGTTTTGATCAGAAATTTTGCATGAGTAATCATAGTCCACAAAACACTAATACAGACCACCACAGTGGCTTGACGATGTTTTAGGCTGTCCACTGGCTAAATTTATGACCAGAAATTGATACTGAGAAAACCCAATTGGGCCTAAGATGCCGAATCGCATCTTCTCCACGACTTAACAATACGAAATTGATTATCAAACATTAGGACAGAATTTGGGATTGGCTTCAGATGGTGCAAAATGCCTGTGACTAATCAGTGGCTTTCGTACATTGAAACAAATACTAGCATTGTGGCACATTATTGGAGAGGAAGGACACAAGGGACATCCCATTTTTTGCTGCTCAGGAGATAATGAATGGGAAAACTAAATGTCGGAATGTGTGTGTATGGAGACGGGAGGAAAATGATACAAAATAACACTGTAATTCCTAAAGCTTCTTATTTTATTTGTATGCAGCAATATCGCTTACCTCACCTACAGCACTGCCCGCGCTGTGGGTCTTATGGTAGGTGGGTCCAGGGAGGGGTTCAAGAGGGTGGGGGGCAAAGGTTTGGGCATTATTAGGGGTGTAGCAAGTTGGTTGGCATTTTTAATCCTCATCAGGGGTTAGATGAGATGAGCTATAACCGTTTCTGAGAAAGTGGCAGTTTTTTTTTTTTTTTTTACTTTCGAAAATAAGAATTATGATATTTTTTATTTGATTTTTACATGCTATATTTCTTTAAAGAGTTTTGCAGTGTGTCTACGTCTAGTCTCGTTTCGGTTTGTCCTTCGAGGATCAGCCGGACGTTTTTATCCGTGTACGAAGCCATTACATCTTCAGCAATGGTTTGATTGTAGCCAGGACAAATGGATAGGACTTGAGAGAGAGAGAGAGACAGCAGGGAACGGTTGGGCAGTCACAGCTGTTTAAGGAGAAGCCAAAGATGTTTGTCTGATTGTTTGGTGTATGCAATTTGTGTCTGGAAGTTTCTGGAATGTCACAGGAGTGGAGTGATCCTCTCCTGCTTAACACTTTCAGACAGACTGATGCTTGTTGACTTTCCCCATTATTCTCAGGATACAACACAGATGTATCATGTGACTCTGTTGTCATCAATAAGGGCCTTCGCTAGGTCCAGAGAATGTCTGTGATATGGAGTGGAGCTAAAGCAGGAGTGCTCCCACCACATTGAAGAGTAGGGCTATCTGACACAGAGCCGAGCTTCGGAGATTTCAGGCAGTAGTGAAAGTGTTGATGAAGTGAGATCCAGACTGAGAATACTGCTAATTCTCACCACTGTTATACGGAGGGCCTTGGTTTTAAACGTGCAGTTATTCGACCCCTGGTCAGCCTTGTTTCTCATCAGTACACCACCACACTAATGCCAAATAACCATTCGGCACTGGTCCCACAGCAGCTTACTGTGAGCCGGGCAACTCCACCCATCAGAGTGACTACATTTTCAGTTTCTTTAAGTGATGTCAGCAGTTTTCCCTTACCCTTCATCTGGTGTCGATGGTCCAGTTGCTGCATGCGAGGGTGTTGACCTGAACCAAAACAAAACAAAAAAACTGCTCAGCAAAGCTCAACCATTCTCATTTATGCACCCATGCAGCCTCGACTGTATAAACAACAACAAAAAGAACAAATAACAGATCATGCATTCATTTAAAAACAAAAATGAATGAAAAAATCAATTTAAAAAAATATATTGTACAGTATAGGCTATGTTGTAAGCAGCACAAAATGCTGAAAAGTTAAGAATGAACTTTTTAAGAGACTATAAATAATGTAATATATAATTTTATTTTAACGGCATGCATAGTTTTTTGTAAATACAGAAATACTTCAAAAAAAAAAACTACTGCTATTAATCTAATACTGAAAAATAATTATAACCTTAATAGAATGGCTTCACTCATTGCCCTGGTCTCACTAGGTAGACTGTGACATATTTGTTAGAAGGTGTAGATTTTTTGACACACTTTTCACATTAAAGAGGGGAATCCAATATATGTTAAATGCAAAAAGTATATATAAATCTATACATAAATCAAGGCATATATATAGAGCTATACGACATATGTATCTATGTATACATGTATATGTACATATGTGTATATATATGCACACATATACATATGTATGTATATATGATATGAGAGCACTGTCCTCCTCTGTGTTGACCTCTGCTTGGAGTGGAGGCACAGCACTACTGGCTGTCATTTGCTCACGTTCTTCTTTCTTTCGTGCAATACGTTCGGTGAACGACCAAAACTCTGACCTGGCCCACACAGTGTGTGCGCTTGTGTGTGTGTTTGAGACATCTGGGTTCGAGCGAGTGTTGTCTGTGTGTGTGCACGGGTCTAGCTTTCAATGCACGGTGATGTACTGGCTGCTCGCTATGGCTTATGTCGCCCGTTTTTGGGAGGGGAATGCACTACCAGCAATTCATTTACACCCTGTGTGAATATGTCCTACCATCTCCAACTCACATACTACGTACATATGCACTGGACGCCACATGTTCTTCCCCCATAAAACCCTGTTTTCATCTTCCGGCCTAATCGCCGAATGCCATGATCTTTCAGTCCGAGTCTGAGAGAGCGAGTGTGTGTGCGCGCGTGTGGGGGTAGGGGGAGGGGACGACGCGTGTGTGACGGTTTGGTCACTTTAAATGTGTGTGATGCAGCTTGATTTAAGCTTAGCTTGTTCTTCATCTCTTAGATACACAGCAATGCAATTTGCAGTCTTAGGTTTGGTTAGGCTTTATATTATGCTTTTCTTGTCTTTGTATGTTTGTTTAAGGTGCCTTTTGCTGCCAATTTTGTTTGTCGAAAATGTAGATGATGTTGCATAAAATTCTCCTAAACAAGTGGAGCTTGTTTCAAATGAGCACTGGGAGAAAGAACTGAACTAAAGAATGTCTGTGACATCTATTAAAAAGCAAAAAAAAAAAATAAAATAAAGACACACACACACACACACACACAAAGTCAAAATACAAAAAAATTACAAAAAGCGAAAAAAAGAAAATAAAAAAAGAAAACTTAACTGGCATCAGCCTGACTTCATCATCAGAGATTGTCAATATAGCATGGGGCGGGAAATGGAGTGCGTTGGTCACTCGATGAATCTCTTAAAGGTTGAGTCTGTAGAAAGAGAAACAGTTTGCCTTCTGTGCTCAGCTTATGTTAATTTTCAGCCACTTCTTTTATTTTTCTATAAATACTGATTTCTGTCTGTTCTTTTGTAGCATGACTGAGATGCTATTTCCTTCATTTGCTGACAATAATTCAAGTGGTTTTTGGTTCATAATGTTGTTCTTATCTCTTGCCACTGATGTTGGAGAGGAGAGGGTGTGTTGCACAACCACTTGACTTAGTGAGAATCAGTGAAAGATTGTCTTCATTTGAGCACGAAACCTTTTCCAAACAATAAAGCAGCCTTCCAGTTATGCTCGAGTGGTTGTGTTTTTTCTGTCTTCTGTTAAAAATGTTGAACAATATACAATATATAATTTGGTGGAAGAGCATTACTAACGTTTTTGGGTCATTCCACGAAATCAGTGTCTTTTCCACTTGGAAAAATAAAAGAAGATTAATAAATATATATATTTTTTTAAATATCCATGAAATGAAGACATCTTAAAATGACAAGAAATTATGGTGTGCCATCTCAGGCTATGTAATTTACTATTTTATGACTATTTTTCTACCTCATGTTTTGGTATTTTTGTCAACCCTGTTACCGACACAAGCGTTACTAGATACTATAGTTTAATTAGAACTCATATGATATAGGCATTAGCTCAATAATATACAGAGGGTGACCTTTAAAATGTTAACCTATGGGTGAGACTTCGGTTCATTATCCTCTATTGGGAAATAACGAGGAGAATAACAACGTGCAGTAAACGGTAAAACTGTTTGCACTACAAACCAGTGTTCATAATTAATAAAATACATAGAAATATGGTAAGACAACAAAAGCAGCAAAACCAGCTATTTTGTACAGCTAAAAATAGCTGGACGTGAATGAGACCAGAAGCCACACCCATAATATTTACAAATGGCTGCACTAACTCTTACGGCCCATTCACACGGGGCGTCAGCGTTAACGCTAACGCGAACAGCTATGATCAGTTGTTTCTCCATCTTGGCTGAGCTTCCAATGTTGTTACGGGAAAGGATGAAGCTAATTGGTTGAATCTTGTCACATGACCCGCGGCATTCTGAAAAGTTGAGATGTTTTCAACTCGATGCGGCGAGTACGCGCCTGAAAAAAAACGAGCGCGTCGCACTGCGTCCGCGTCGCTTCCGTTATGACCGCGGCTGCCACACGTCTACATTTGAAATAACGAACTTGAGCGCGCAAAAGACGCGATATGTGAACGGCCCCTTACGGAGGCCATGTCTGAAGCTCCGCGCTGATCGGCCAGCGTCTGCACCGAACGGGATTGGCTAGCTTCTGCACTAGTATATTTGCATAAGGCGATCTGATTGGCTGACGCCTGCGTTGGCGCTTGAAAAGTGGAAAATTTTAACTTCTGTCGCGAGCAACGGACCAATACTTCAGTTCGGCAGAGCTTGACGTCACTCCATTAAAAAAAAAAAAAACGTTAATGCTGACGCCCGTGGGGTGTTACAGGAAGTAAAAAGGTACTATAATATTTAAAAAGTCGTATAGTCATTACTGCCCAACCTCTATCTTTGAACAAGCTGCTGGTTTATGTGTCTGCAATTACAAAATGCAGTGTAAAGCTCTGCTTTTGCTAAGACTGCTAATGCTAACATGAGTAAATTTCAGACAGACACGGTCCACTTGGGTGTTAGTTCGGTTTTAAGTCGTCTAATATAATCTCTCTGGGCCAAAAGCAGCATGAACTGACACAAAAATGAAAACATTAAAACAGTGTGTATACCCTTACATAGTTACAAACACAACACTGCAGTGGTAATTTCCAGTTAATGATGTCTCAGAATTTACCAGTATTATGAAATGTATGTGTCAATGGTGCTTTACGGGAAAAAAGACGGAACGCCATTGCTTGTGTGAGGTCGTTCCTATACTTTTACGGACATTTACTGTTATTACTGTGTGAAAGGGGCTATTGACTAGGCCACATGTGAACACAGACGAACCTGTTTAAAAAACGGCTTGTTCCTCACTGCCCCAGAACAGACATTTTGGAGTATACGGGTAAGTTTGTGAAGAGATCTCTTCTTCACTCCAGTTAAGGCGTTGTCCGTCGTTTTACCTCAAATGACGAAACGAAATGCAGTGTGTGGACGTTTATATGACTGTTTAAATCATGAACGGCGGTTCAGTTAATACTAGGTTGTTGCTAAACAGCTGAACGATATATTTTGAAGCTCTCACTATTCCTTCACTATTTTGGCACCGTAATGCACCAAAATAGTAAATAACTAAAAACGTAAAACGGTATTTTAGCCATGGTTAAAAGCAGAGTTAAAAAAAGGATCTATAATCTGTTCATCTAAAAAGTCTGTTGGTACATATCCCTGTTTGAGAATCACTGTTCTGTGGTGTTGGTGGTTCCACGCAACATTGACTTTGTAAGGAGTGCTGACAAACAGTTCCTAAGGTTTCTGTTTTAGGTGTCATTGAAGGGGTTCTGTATGTTCCCTTGCTGTGTTCTTATCATGATGAATTGAAGGCTGTGTTGGCTGTTGAACAGCATTCCTCCACACCACCCCTTTTAACTGTGGGTCAAACAAAGAATCACTGAAAACAAAAGTCCAAATGTCCTTACATCCAACTGGTATTTTAAAGAGAGAGAGAGAGAGTGATAGACATAGCCTGACTAAAAGAACAGATAGGTCATCATGTTTTGTGGTACTTTGACTTGAAATGTCTTTAATTAGACTGAATTACTAATAGTAACCAAGTACGTCCTGATTTTGCTGAGTTAGATGTGTTCCTGGGTCAACATATTTTGTTGACCCTGGAACAACATTTTAATCCAAAAATGTAATCTTGACCACATCCCTACACCTAAACCTAACCTTACCCATGAGTAATCCCTAAAATCAGAGGAAATGACAGATGAATGACACTGATGTACAAGCACCAAACACTGATTGTAAGCCTAAACTTCACAAAAACTATAAACTGTTTTTTCAAATCTGATTGGTTAATCACAATGTTGTTCCAGGGTCAACAAAGATGTTGATCCAGAAACATGTCGTACTTGGTAAAATCAGGTTCTGCTAGTAACCAAACCACTAAAACTAGTCTAGTTTTTAACCACTTTAATAAGTTTTTGGTGCTCTTTATCCAGCACCAGACCCAATAAATGGTCTTTAATATGTGACTAAAAATCAGATAAACATTTCTTTTATTGAAAGGATGAGTCTTATTAAAAGGGCCAAAATGCTGGCAAACATTTGATGATATACAATTACTTAAATGCTTGTAAATGTAAATCATCTTTTGTGTTCTAGAAGAAAAAAAATGCACTGGAGTGACAAGACTGTGAGTAAATGATAACAGAATTTTCATTTCTTTGTGAATTATCCCTTTAAATGTGTTAGGAGAGCAACTGTGGGTTCATATTATCTCTCTACCAGGAGACAAAATAATGCTTTACCACTAAAGTTACTGAATAATGCTCCATACACTATATGTCCACCTTCACATATGCCCCATCACTGTGTGTGTAGTAGACATATACATGGTAGATTATTTTTCATCGTGTTATATGAAAGAGAGTATATGTACCGGAGGAGGTTTGTTTTCAGAAAGGAATTGTAGATGCAAGTTTTGTCAGTTATTAGTACGAATTGATCTGTGTGAGAGACAAAAAATAAAACATGGGTCACTTCAATGTGCAGACCAAGAACCAGTCTCAAAAATGATCTTAGGCTGCACAAAGATGTTGATCCCTAAGATGAAAGACCCAATTCATCAGTCTAAGATTAAACGGCTCACACTGAGGCGAGGACAGTATTGAAACTTCTGAAAAACAAAGCGCTGAGGGCTGTGTGTGCTGGGAGGTGGGGGTGGACGGAGAGAATAGAGCATCTGTCACACTCTGCTGCACATTGACTGCAGGGAGCTGTTTTGGGTGGGAGGGGGTCACAATAAGGAAGAAGTGGAGAGTCAAAAGTCAGCATCTGTGTGTAGCGCTTAGCTTGAGAGCGGTAAGGCCATCTAAAATGAGTAGACTGTGAAAACTGTTAATAAGAAGAATTGTCTAAGGGTGTATGAAAAATTTTGGTTAAAAGGTTTGCCACTAGAGGGCAACACACAAATAATAATACTGTATGATAACTGCCAATATTATAAATGTGTGTAAAATTGTATGGCAATTAAGGATTGGTATTGAAAATATAAAAAGAGAAGAAAAAGAACACAAAATCACCTTGACCTTTTCCATGAAATATCAAGTGATTAAAGAGCTTATACCGAGATACATCTGCACAGCCATAAGGTTGTGATTTCTGTTGGGAGTTAAAGACCATGATATGTGAATGTCATCCTGGACAGGGTACAAGGTGACCTGACAGCACCAGCTGTGCATTGGGCCCTTATCAAACATAACTGTAAAGCCTGTATAAGCCGTAAGCAGATTGTGGAGTAATTAAACCACTGTGTATTTGAATAGGACTGCAAACATTACTATTTTTTAAAATAGCAATGCAAAATATGTTTATTTTAAAAGAAATTAATACTTTTATTTAGCTTTCAGCGGCTTTCAAAAAGCATTTTAAAATGGTAAACCTCAAACTTTTGAATGATAGTGTTTTTTTAAAACAACTTTAAGGTGATATTAAAGCAATATGCCCCAAGAAGCCGTGGTTTATTTATAAATTCACTGTAAACCACAGCTTCACAGGGCTTATTGCTTTTATAAGATGGTTATTCCATATACGTAGTAAGGTTTCACAAAATAAAACAGAGCACATAAAGTGTAATGATATTAATAAAAACATTATTCTTCTGCCAAACAATGTAGAAAAGAAATGTCAGAAAAGGTTGTGACTGCAACAAAGTGGTTGCTGAGCAACAACCAGACGTAAACAAAGGTGTATGTTCATAGAGTAATTTACAACAGCTTCGAACACAGCTCAACCAATCAGAATCAAGGACCAGAACTATCTGTTTATAACTCGGTTTTTATGCCAAATACACACACTCACACACAAAGAGAGAATGAGCAAAAAGTGTATTGGTACAATAGTTTTTATTTTGTGTATTTTTCCTTGAGGTAGACATTTCAGCATGTAATACACAGTTGCATACTCTGAGCATTGTAACATTGAGGTAGATCGTATATGTATTACGTCATATGATCGTGTCCCGTATATTGCGTAACGTAACATTCAAATTTAAATATTAACTAGACTGCCATTTTCATTTTCGGTTTGTACATTTCAGTGTATGTCCCATTTGCCTCCCCATAACAAAAGCTTTTTATTCTTTCACATGCCTCATTTAAAACAGAGAAGGGTCAGAGGGTCAGAGGAAAACACATCCAGTGATCAACTAAGGGGGCTGGGACAGCTCTGTGGGTTTCCATAGTAAACATCACAATAGGTGAATAGTGAAAAAGACTGCGGAGAGCCTTTTAGCCTTTTTGCAGTAGACCTGTGATATATTATGTGCTGTGTAAAAATATGCTTTATATTTTTATCATTGAAATACTGTAAGGTTACAAATACATTTTTTTTAAATGAAAGACATGGCAAAGAAACTACACTAACTAGACAATAAAAGACAAAAACATCTGTCAAAGTCAAAAACTGTATAAGATAAACATAAGTATGGCTTCATTCACAATTCCTGAGGAAAATCAGCTTTACATTCAAAGTTTATAGAGGAAACTTACATAATATTCCTTAAAAAGAGTATTTTTTTTATCTGATTTCAGTGTTGAAGAACATCCATGACACATTACATTAAACACGACGTATGGAACTTTCATATGTATGCTTTGAGTTACAATACAGGCTTCATTTTTATGTATTTAAAAAATCTTTCTCTTTTCTTTTCCATTCCTCTCTTTCAGTCTTTCTTTGGCTTTGATTTCATTGATTGAAGCAGTGGATTAGTACTTGCCACCATAATGTGCTTCACTGCACACCATAATTATAGAGAGAGAGAGAGAGTAAAAGAGGAAAGGAAGAGAATAAAAAAAAGAGTGATTTCAAGGATACAAAAGAGTGTCTGTGCTACAGGTCTCATTAAAGCTGCAGTCAGAAATAATAATAATGTGCATAAGAAAGACAACTGTAAATGGTTTCATACCATAATAATATGTGACCCTGGACCACAAGACCAGTCATAAGGGGCAATTTTTTTTTTTTTTTAATTGAGATTTATACATAATCTCGGACAATACTTGGCCTACATACAACTATTTTAAAATCTGGAATCTGCGGATCCAAAAAAAAAAAAAAATCACCTTTAAATTAGCAATGCATATTACTAATCAAAAATTAAGCTTAGATAGATTTACGGTAGGAAATTTACAAAATATCTTCATGGAACATGATCTTTACTTAATACCCTAATGATTTTTGGCATAAAAGAAAAATCAATAATTTTGAACCGTACAATGTATTTTTTGCTATTGCTACAAATATTCCTGTGCTGCTTAAGACTGGTTTTGTGGTCCAGGGTCACATATTTGCCCTGATGTTTGATACGTTCAAGTATTGCTATAAACATGTATAAAAGTATCGTTTAACTACATCAAGTAGACTCAGGGATATGTGTACTGTCCCGGACCTCCATAAGACCGTGTCTCCAGAGGCCGTAGATTACTGGTCTTACCCACAGAATCTGCCTCCAGATCGGATTGAGTGGAAGGTCTGTCCGGCCTGTAGCTCTGGAGGTCCGTCCCACAACTTTCGTTGACATTTCCACCACTGTCGCTGTTCTGCCGTTCGGTCTTGTCCCTGATAGTGTAAGGTGACACTCTAGCAGTTTTGGACTGGTCGAAGCCGAACTTCCTGTTGCGTGGGAGTTCAGCAGCAGCAACATGACTGCTGTGTATAGGTGTGGGGGTGTGTAGACCCGAGGGCAGCAGTGTAGGGGTGCTGTGAGGGTAACTAGCACTCAGACCGCATTGCTGGGGATAAGCATAGCCTGGTGCGGGCGGCAGGTATGCAGGCGGCAAGGCAAATGCTGGCGACGGAAGATAGGATGGTTTAGGCAGCAGATGTTGGCTGCTGTAGGATGATGGGTAATCCTGAGATGTGGGAGCGCCACTGTACTGCTGTTCTGAAAGCTCACTTCCGCTCCCCTTCAGTGGGTCTAAAGGCCCAGGAGGCCCGTCTGTGCTGTACCCCCCAGGCCATGGCTCCTGGTGCTGCTCACTTCTCAAGAAACTACCATGTTCTGGTAAGGCCGAGTTGAAGGAATACCTCTCAGCATAGCGCTTTAGCAAGCTGGAGGCACTGAGGGCACTGATGTCGTCGGTGTAGCCTGAGAACGCAGGGCGACTGGGCTGTGGAAATGGGAGGGGCTTAGGGTGTACTGGAGGTGATGTGGTAGAGGAGACATCATAGTGTTGCTCCGCCCACTCAGATGACCACTGCATCATTGCTACACCTGGAAAGTTAAAACGATAAAGATACATTTTTCACATACTGTATGCGAAGATTTTTAATGTTTTTTTTTTTTTTTAAAGAATACTCTTCTGCTCATCAAGCCTGCATTAATTTGATCCAAAATATAGCAAAAACAGTAATATTGTGAATAAAAATACTACTACTATTACTATTACTACTACTACTACTACTACTACTTCTAATAAATGTTTTTATGAGCAGTAAATCAGAATATTAGAATGATTCCTGAAGGATCATGTGACTTGAGTAATGAAGCTAAAATTTCTGGAATAAATTACATTTTTAAATATATATTTAAATAGAAAGCAGTTATTGTAAATAGTAAAAATATGCTGTACTATTGCTGTACTTTGGATCAAAAAAAGGAAGGCTTGGTGAGTAGAAGAGGCTTCTTTAAAAAACACAAATCTTACTGTTCAAAAACTTTTGAGTGGTAGTGTATTTAAAGAAAAAGTGTACACAAATATAAAAATTCTGAAAATTCTATATGATATTACTACTATATATTTTTTTATTCAATACTTTGTTTTATTATATTGAAAAATAATTCACAAGATAGATGGAGGAGGTATTTAAAGAGATCATTCATCCACAAATTAAAAAACCCTGAAAACTCTACATGTTAATATTACTTTTTTTTCTTGTTGAAAAATAATGCAGACAAACAAACAAACAAAAAAGCTATTTAAAGAGACAGTTTGTAACAAGAAGAGTTAGTAAGAGTTAATAAGAGTTATTAAGGGACTGTCCACCCAAAAATTACAATTTTGCATCAGGTTACTATTACTTTTTATTCATTGTTCAAAAATAATTCACAAGATAGTTGGAGGAGGTATTTAAAGAGATATTTCATCCACAAATTAAAATAAACAACAATTCTACGTAATGTTACTATTACTTTTTATTCCTTGTTAAATAATAATAATGCAAAAATAAATAAATAAATAAATAATAGGTATTTTAAGGAAGAGTTTACTCAAAATTAAAATTTAGACATGATTTTCAACATGATGTTACTATTACGTTGTATTCCTTGTTGAAAAATAATGCGTAAGATTCAGTTTACTCACAAATTAATCATCTTTCAATCAATAAATGATGACAGTATTTATATTTTTGAGGACACTGTCTATTTAAATAGTTCCTTTAGCTTGTGCATTGTTTCTCCAACAGAAATAGAAATTAATAGCAACATCATGTGGTTTGGTGGTGTTGGAGGTAAAACCCCTTCAACAAGAATTCACCATATGGAACCGTTTAGTAATCTGGACAAGATGTGATCTATTCTTCGCATCTTAATCTGTGCTAATGTAATCTCAGTAGCGCTGCATGCACTCATCATCCTCACAGATTTTGATGAGTGCGGGACAAATTAAACGAGCGACTGAATGCTGGATTTACAACCAGTTACATTTATATATGTGCATGTGTGTCTATTTTCATGGGCCTTCTGGAAGATGAAGGCAGATTAGAATCAACAGATTAGAACAAAGTTCTAGAGAGGGTAAGAGACTGACAGCATAGAGTTTAAGAGCATTTTAAACAAATAGAAATGAACATCAACATATTCGCCAGGGTTCTAGAGAGTTGAGATTCTTTGCTAATACCAACAAATCCTTGCTAAACACATACTCTTGTTCATTTGGGAATATTTAATGCTTGTCAAATGCCTGTTTCTATATATGAATCTGCTTTATCTTTGTATTTATATATTACGGTGCTTCCCTCCAATTCACACACTTCCTAGAACTTCCACTGAAGAGACAGGATCCCGTCCATAAATATGGCTGCACCCGGAATGCTAAGAATTCAGCCTGGGATCTATTTACAAAGCACATCCTCTACACACACACACACACACACACACTTTTCGTTGGACATCATAAGAAGACTTTTTTTAAACACACAGCCAAAGATCTGAAATGCTAAATCAATTAGTTATAATATTGCATGATTCTCCAAACTCCAAAAGATCTTTGCATAGATGCTGGCCACCATGTAGCTCAAAATTTAAATATAAACACACTATAAAGTTTTTTTAATCAGTAAAAAAAATAATATTCAGGACTTCTTATCCTTCCTATGATTGTTAAAAGGCTCATTAGAGGAGAAAAAAAAAACAGCTGGTAAAGTCATTACGCTCTCTGGCTGCTGATGAACACACTTTCCAGCAGAATCATATCCAACATTTACACATATCTACACAAACATATAAAAAATGCAACTCACCATGCTGTTTTAACAGAAATTCTGTATCAGTGTGTTAGTTTTGTAAGTTGACTGTATATGCTACTGGTGTGCAAAAATCTTTCCACCATAGCTTGTAAACACCTAAAAGAAAAAGAGATAAATTATAACTCCTCCTTGCATGTCACACTTTCTTAAAATGAAAATTTCACCATCTTAAAATTTCACATACCAACACAAACCAATAGGGACAAACAGTAAATGTGACATTGTAATGTATAAACAAAAAATGCATGTGCAATCAAAAGGAGTTTTCTCTCTCTCCTTCTCATAACATGCAAACTTCGGCATCACACACAAAACCTATTAACTTGCATTTAAACCGATGATTAAAAGCAGAGATGAAAACAGTGATTTTAATTAAAGTATGAACAAATACATAGTCATTGCATTTCACATGCATACATAGAAAACATACCAGTCCCTCTCTGTGAATCTTCATTGCACTGTAGCAGTTGTAAGTAAATTCCAAGCTTTACGCTGCCATGCCTCTCACACTCTTTTTTTTGTCTCTTGCCTCTTCTTTTTTTTTCTTCTATCCAACTCTGCACTACCTCCCTCTGTCCCTGTGACAACAGCTCACATGCACAGCCCCTCCCCCACCCAAATCCTCCCCTCCCCCTGCCCTCCCTTTTTGTTAAAAGTATTTAAGCAGAGAGAGAGAGAGAGGATTTTATTGTTAAATAAGAGTGTTTGGTTACAGTTTCATGCAGACAATTGGCTTTTGTAACATTTATTGTTAATATAGTCTAATGCAAGAACTTATATATTTGTGTTTTTTTATATGTCTGTTTCTATTGCAATGCTTGTGGGCGATAAAAATGATCTGAATATCAAAATATAACTTCTATCAGGTAAACAGCTGAGGGTGCTGTTGGCTATAATACTACTGCTGGAGTGTTGAAGATCCCTGGAATGTGAAGAGGAATTCTTCCACATAAATGAGTAGTGAAGAAGCTCTCCCTTCCCCTCTTCCAAAATGCCTTTGTATAATCAATAATGAATCTATTTGCATTCTTTACCATATTTTTTCCCTTATGGTTTCCCTTATATTTTTTTTTCCCTTTCCCCCATATTTTTTTATTTGAAATTTCCCTGTTGTGCAAAAGTTGTGTTAAGCATATTAAAACACACACACACACACACACACACACACACAGAAAATCTTAACATATGTGAATGTGACTCCTGTTGGTCTGGTAACATTTGTGCATGTCATTGTGTATGTTTGAACAGCCGTTACGTCAGTCTAAAGAGAGACTTGACCAGCAGGCACTCTCTGTCACAGAAGGTCTCTCTGAAAATTAAAGGGATATTATTTATAATTGCAGTGAAATTTTTAGCTGTAGAAATGTTTTTGCAAACTCTTGGTAGAAAAGATCATAATATAGAAGTGTTGGATGTTTTTTGTGGAACACATAACCCAAAGCAGCAAAGCAATAAAATAGGTAATTTATGTAATTACTTTCATTAAACAGCCTGAAAAAAGTTCTTTGTTATAATATACACAATACAATATACATATATATATATATATATATATGCATCCTTACAGTGGATAATGCATTAGCAGCTGCCACTGAGATAAATGGGAACGCTAACAGCTTTCATAACGTATTGTAGAGACTTCTATGCTTAAAGGAGAAGTCCACTTCCAGAACAACAATTTACAGATAATGTACTGAACTCCTTGTCATCCAAAATGTTCATGTCTTTCTTTTTTCAGTAATAAAGAAATTATGTCTTTTGAGGAAAACATTTCAGGATTTTTCTCCATGTGGACTGGTATGGTGCCCCGAGTTTGAACTTCCAAAATGCAGTTTAAATGCAGTTGCAAACGATCCCAGCCAAGGAAGAAGGGTCTTATTTAGGGAAACAATTGGTTATTTTCATAAAAATAATGCAATTTATATGTCAAATGCTTGTCTTGTCTTACTCTGCCTGAACTCTGTGTATTCTAGCTCAAGACAGGTAGGGTATGTAAAACTCATCCTATATTGCTGTTTTACATTTTTTATTAAGGGTGTTTGATCTTCTTTGCATGTTCACTTTGCAAAGTCTGGGTCTGAACTTCTGCAGTGATGTAGGATGATTTTGAAATGATTTTTGAAATTGAGGGAGAAAATACAGTCTGAGTTTTTCAACATACCCCAACTGTCTTGAGCCAGAATACACAGAGCTCAGGAAGAGTAAGACAAGCCGAGCGATTAAGATTAAAAAGTATTTAAACTGTATTTTTTTAATGAAAATAACTGATCGTTTCGCTAGATAGATAGATAGATTCTTCCTCGGCTGGGATCATTTACAACCGCATTTGGGATCGTTTGAAGCTGCATTTAATTTTGGAAGTTCAAACTCAGGGCACCATACCAGTCCATTATATGGAGAAAAAACCTGAAATGTTTTCCTCAAAAAACACAATTTCTTTACAGCTGAAGAAAGAAAGACATGAACATTTTGGATAACAAGGGGGTGAGTACATTATCTGTAAATTGTTGTTCTGGAAGTGGACTTCTCCTTCTACCATCATCTTAGCCATTAAAATATGTCAGCTAACAGCCTGTATTTCATGTGATTCACCAGATATCAGATTAATCATCTAATTAAATCTCATAGTTTAAACACTTAAACTTAGTTGTTGCTGTGATTAGCTTAGTTACAGCGTAGCTGATGCTGTAAAATAGCTTTTACTTTGTGAATGTTTTAAGAGTTTCAGAATATTACAAAATATGTGATTTAGTTAAAAATTTCATAGATACCTTCCTTAGTGAAGCCAAAGTGTAATTTTTCTTTTGTTATCAAAGCATTAATAATCTTGTTTATTAGAATTAGAAATAGAACTTTTGTAGCTATTTGCATTATCTGAATCTGGTTTGGAGAACTCAGAATCAATCCACCTAAGCTTTGCTGCTAATCTGTTTAGTTGGAGGCTTACAGTGTCCAAGCAATGGATCTCCAGCAAGCTAATTAGCTATCATGGCATTAGCTCATTGTGCGGAAGTCAAGTAAACAAATCCCAGTGACTTTTCCAGATTTATCTATGCTTCATTAGCCGTCTCATTTGGAAGGCTGCGTCCTCCAGAGGTCGCATTTGAAGGCTGCCTACATCATCGAGATGTAAGAAAGGTAGCCGTTAAATTGCAAAGTAAAAAAGAAATTATAGTATTTTACACCTCACAAGGAATAACAGTCAATTTTATTATAATTACTTTTCTTAAATAAGACATTCTTAATGACGTGTACAGCCTTCAAATGTGACCTCCAGAGGATGCAGCCCCCGAACTGAGACACAGCTAATGTCTTAGGAAAATGAACTAACACATAGCATGATGTCATGCACTAATGTGGTTTATAGGCCTATTCTTACCGACGAAATTAAACGTTTGATAGACTAGAATTCATATGGAGAATTCATTGTAGTAAGAAGTTTTTTTTTATTCACAGCTTTTCAAATGGCTAACATTAAATGTTATAACAAGCTTGTGTATCTTGTAAATAGAAGTTAAAAACATTTGCAACTAAAACATCTGTACCCATCAATTCAAATTTTATCAAATGTCTTTTTTTTGTATCCTGTCTTGGTCTTACCCTTATTCAAGTGTGCTATTAGTATACGTCTTTTAAACTAAAAATAGGAAAGTATACTTTTAGTACTTCTCTAAAACCTTATACTCACTTCTGCAGAACTTGACTTGTACTTAGAAAAAGTCTGAAGATATTTAAGCTATACTTGTGTTTTGAGAATCCATGCTTTCACTGTTATAGAGTAGGGAGCGCTATTACACATCTTTTGTGTGTTGGCAATGTACACATCTACCTTATAATGAAAAAAATCCATGCAGTGGTTTTTAATTAATCTGTAAAAATAACATCCCCTTTTTCAAATAGAGCCATTCTCAGATGCCTGTTGGTGTGGTGTCACACCGACAGAGGCCACTCCCGTGATAGTTGATTAACATGAGTATCTTACCTCAGATCAGCTGTAACAGTCCGACCTCCATTGTTTCGATGCCGGAGCAGTAATGTAAGTTAGACAAGAATATCTCTGATTGAGCGATTGAGGTGTTGTGTTGCTGGATGTAATAATGAACGTAGTGGTCATCATTTACTCCCGACATCTGAGCTGCTGAAGATGCAGTGGATTACGTTTGTTTGTGAAGGGAATGCGCCTCCCGATCTACTATAAATGTCTATGTTCGTGCAAATCATTTGTGATCCAGCTTCACTTACAGCAGAAGTGAGTATAAGGTTTTTTTAAGAATCTTTGTGATCGCCTTTCCTAATAATGTGCTAGTTAGCAAGTTTAGAGGCTAAACGTGGCTAAATGCTGCTAAAGTAAACAGGCTCGTCACTCCACAGAGAGAAGAGAGGGGCGGGGCAACCAGAGTTCATTAACATTTAAAGCAGCCTTGACCAGAACAGGATGATTTTTGCAGAGCTGATTTTGGCAAGGTAAAAAGGGTGTTGTTTTATACTACCATTGAGAATTTTTAACCTAAGTATATTATAGACTTTTCATTAAGACCCTAAAGAATCATATCAACTAGTGGAAAGTGGGCATCCGATGACCCCTTTACAGAAAACTTACGAGTATACTTGCAGTAAAAAACTACTGATCTAGTAAAGTATACTAAAAATGCTACAAGTATTTAATTAATAAACTATCAGTATACCTATAAGTTTACTTTTAGTATAGTTGCAGTACAAACTTAAAGCATAGATGTAAACTAGTTGTGTACGCAAAGTTTACTACTGTCATAGTTAAGTATATTTAAAGTTTACTTTTATATACTAGAAAGTGAGCCAATTTAGTCACAAGGAGTATTGAAATAGTACACTTACAAGTATATTACTAGTACACTGATATTTGTATACTTACCACATAAAGTATACTTAAAAATATACCAGAACTTTAATTAAGTATACTTAATAAAATAAACTTGAAGTATACTTCTTTCTGGTAAGGGTAGTCCAACAAATGACTTATTTTTATATGTAATATTTAAAACATTAAAACATAGACCACAAATATTAATAATAATGTACTCCTATAAAACAGACTGGAGCAATTATACTGCTAAATATAGTAGGATTGGAAGTTGTGCCTTAAAAGAGTGTGCACAATAAAATGTGTGTGCACAATGATTTTGTCCTGCCTGAAGACAGAATAATGAGCAGCAGAATGTTTGCTTGATTCCAAATTTCACAGAAAGCATGTTTTTATTTCATTATTGCTTTGACTCAGTGGAGAAGTTCACATTTCTCTTCACATTTCATTGTAATAGTTCAGTTTACTGTATAATTTGCACAATGACATGGAATTATGTATTATAAACACTCATAATACACCGTTGATGTTCTAAAAGCTGCCTTTGTTGTTCTGTAACTTGCTTGTCTGTGTACAGTCAGACTGTAGGGTGGAACAGGCTTTGTTGACAAAAAGCAATTACCCTGTAAATGACATCATGTTAAAATTGTTTTGCTGAGTCTTGGTGTACAAACTGTAGTCAAGGTCAAGACAAAGTAGAAGGGGACTTTTAAATGACAGAAATTCACCACAGGTTTCAATGTGAATGCTATCTGAAATTTTGCGTTTGTTTTGAAGATTTATTTAACCCACATTTTGTGGTCTGCTCTTTAATATTGCCATCTGTAATAGGCTATCACTCTCAGTCACTGAGCGCATCCAGGAGCCTAAACAACAAAGAGAAAGTAGAATCAGTAAATATATATATGATACACTCTAAAGTACAACAACAAAAGTTTTACTTTATCTCTTACTTCAAGTCTCCCCCATCTAGAAGATTCTTGTAAGTGCTGATCTCTGCTTCCAGTTTCATCTTCATATTAAGCAGGGCTTCATATTCCTGGCCCTGCTCTGTGATCTTTGACCTCAGCTGTGCCAGCTCAGCTTCAAGCTGCATTATGATGCCGTTGTACCTCTCCATGTCTGCGTTTGAACGTAGCTCTGTGTTCCGCAGTGTATCCTCAAGCGACGCTTTCTAGAAAGTTTGGTAGTTCCGTCAGACATTTTCAACTTCTAATTTTATTAAAAATGCAACAATTTCTAAAATCTAAAACTTTCATAAAATAGCGTGCATGTGCACATTACCAGGCTTTGTTGGGATGCAAGCTCTATTTCTAGTGTTTGAATCTGTCGCCGCAGGTCATTCATCTCCATCTGCGCGCCTTGTAATGCCTCTGTGTTCTGAGCCACCTGCACCTGAACTTCTGACATCTGAGAAGAAAGAGTCTGTTAGATTTGCTTGGAGGATTTTGAGAACAGTTATTGTCGTGTGGTGGTCATCCGTACCTGGGATTCGTGCCACATTTTGAGTTCCTCTGCGTTTTTAAGTGCCATTTTTTCATAGTTAGCCCTCATTTCTTCCATTACTTGAGACATATCTTGCCCCTTCGGTGCATCAACATCCACCTGAACACCTGACTGGGCGATCTGGCTTCGGAGCTCCCCGACTTCCTATTAAAGTTGAGAGAAAAGAAGTCTGAGACATTTAGAATATGAAATTATCCACATTTTCCTTCCCGTAAAACTGGGCCTGGCCATTTGTACATTTTATGGGTCTGTAAATTTCCGGTCTCATCCGTGTCCAGCTATTTTTAGCTGTACAAAACAGCTCGTTTTGCTGCTCTATTTTGCAAATCGGTGAGTCTTACCATATTATTTTAATGTATTATCTTAATTATAAGCACACTGGTTTGTAGTGCAAACAGTTTTACCGTTTACTGCATGTTGTTGTTATTCTTGTTATTTGTGTTATTATAGCAGATAATGAACCGGAAGTCTCACCCACAAGCTTACTTCCACGTTAAAGAAAGTTGGATACCTTTCAATAATATGGTGGCTTTTCTTGCATTTTGATAAAAGACAAAGCTAAAGCCTATTTGTATTTTTCCCAAATTTCTATGTCGATAAGATAATACATCAACAAAGGCAAGAAAACTGTGCTCATGAAATGATACCGTGAAGTCCTTAAGCTTATTCAGAGATGTAAAAATCTAATTCTATGTGTGAATCTAGTGCAACTAGTGTTAAGTGGCTCTTATGCAATGGTTGTTTACATTTTCATGGTTTTTCTTGAGGAAAAGAAGCTCTTCTTTCAAGGATTCAATTTCACTCTCCACATTCAGGCGACCAATGTTGGTGTCATCGATGACCTTCTTCAGACCTGCAATATCTCCTTCCACAGACTGCCTGATGGCTATCTCATTCTCAAACCTGTAATACAGACGAAATACTCTTTCAAGTATGCACTAATATGTAATCAACAGTCCTCCATCATGCATCTGTCAAGCTAAAGATTTCTTTCTTCTGATTCTAAAAATGACCACAATTTCAGAAGCATGTTCTTTGATTCCAAGCTACAAGATGCATTTTTAAGATAATTGTGGTGTGGTGCAGTCATGAAAACTGACTTGACTCTGAAGTCATCTGCAGCCAGACGAGCGTTGTCAATCTGCAGAACAAGACGAGCATTGTCCAAAGTGGCATCAAACACCTACAGGCAAAACAAAGCACATATTTTACCAAACAAAACCTGTTTTTGTCATCCATTCAGCTGTTTTTCCTCTAGCGACTCTACAAAAGACAGGATTTGTCAGATGGTTTTAATTACAACATTCTTGAGGTTCAGACATGTGATCTAATAATTACTTGGTATCAGGAATTATACTTTAGTTAATGCTTGTTTTTAGTCAAACTTGACTTTGACAGGGTATTTTTGATTTATTGCTACGTTTGATGTACTGTGTGAGAGAGAATTTGTGCATATCTGTAAATATACTGTATTATCTATGTGCGTAGTGCAGAACATTTGAATGGAAGGGATGATCAGAAAATGCTAAATTTGCCACATCCTGCACTGATGAAAACGGAAACTGGCACACATTATCATCTGATTCTGCTTACCAGACCTTGCTGTCTGAAACGGCATAATTAAAAAAAATATAGTCAGCATTCTTTTTAGTTTAGAGCATGATTTAGTTTAGAGTTTTACAACTGGAATTAAAGCAAAGATTAGGCATTTTGGAACTATAAATGTTATGTAATGACTCAGCCACATCTGCTATAAATGATGGAGTTCTTCTTTCGCATTCTTGTTGTGTGCGAGAGAGGGCCTTTGTGGCTGTGTGGGTGCATATGTGCGTGTGTGCGATTGCTTATCCCACATCTGTTTTGCATTATGACTCCAGTCAGAGACTCTGTAGAAAGTTTCAGCTGGCTGTAGTCCGTCAAACATTCTTTTCGAAATGATTGTGAATGTTTTATTTGTGCTGACCGTTGTCATGGCTGCACAGATTTTAAAACCAAATGTGGAGGGTTCTGAGGAATTCCCTCAGTCATAACCAGATTACATATAGAAAAAGCAGAACAAGCACAAAAGAAAGAGGAGAGAGAGAACAGGGCGTGTGCCACACCCTCCACTGAGATGTGCGGAAATCTGATCATGCATTTTTAGTACACTAAAGGGTTCTCGTGAACATTGCAAAAACATTTTTTATATTCTTCTAAAGTTGTTAAAACTTCAAAATGCTCACGTTTTGGTGACAAAGAAACCAAAAAAGTTTTTTAACAGTTTAGGATGAGTTTAACATCCGCTAACTGGGAAAAAATCATGAACCTAAAACTGTTTTGTGTTGTAAACTGATTTTACTCAAGTTTCTCTTCATATTATATTATATTATTCATACCATAAATTCACTCTTCTCCTCTACATGATGACTATGAACTATTCTTTGTGTTCTGTTGAAATTAACACATAAAATTGCTCTTTTCTGCTTGTGCAGAACGTTTACTTCAATTCTTGGTTTTGATTCTTCATTTCAGATTGCTGTAATTCAAAACATCTGGTATCGCCTCCTCCTCCTAACATAAATAACTCTTCAAAAGCTTACTTTTGCAGCTTTAACCCCCACCGAAAGGAAAACACACACTCAGACAAAGCATTTAACCCAACAACGTCTCTCACCTTCTTCCTCAGGTCATCCAGGATTGCGTTGTACTTGCTGTAGTCGCGTGTTTCTGGTCCTCCTTTCTCCAGGGCCTCTCTGATCTTCATCTCCAGTTTGCTGTTCTCCTGCTCCAGCCGGCGCACCGTTTCAAGGTAAGTGGCCAAACGGTCATTCAAGTTCTGCATCTGGCCTTTTTCATTTCCCAGGATGGAACCTGCGGAGGCAGTGTTCCCCATGAGGGACCCTGCTCCACCGGCACCCATGCCAGCAGAGCTTACCTTGAAGGCCGTGGAAGAAGAAATTCCCCCACTTCTAGGAGCAGAACGAAGAGACATGGAAGAGACGGATGAGATCCTGGTGTCACGTCCACCTGCCCCGCCATACGTACTAGCGGCACGGTGTACCGGCACAGAGCGGGTGAAGGAGATGTGAGAGGCCTGAGGTGCGTAGAAGCTCATGATGGTTGTGGTGGAGAAAGGAAGTACTGGCAGCACGAAAAATGAGTTGTGCACGAGTGCTACAGGAAGAGAACTGTGTGGCTTTTATACCCCCACTAACCTCTTTCTGTTCCTCCTTTTCTCTCTCTGACTCACAGGCACACGCACACTGACCAGCTAAGACCCTGCCCACATGGCCTGTTTTTTTCCCTTACTTTTTTTTGGTGATCTCTAACGCTCTTCCCACATCTTTCTCCCTCCTTTTCTCCCTCAAATTCACCCCTCTGCCTCCCTCCATCTGAACCCAATCCCTAAGCTCATCTGGCCACATATATGTACTGGAACGAGATACCGCCCTGAGCTCAGGCTCATTGTAATTTCAGTCCCACAGTGCTTCAAATAACAAGTCTAAGAAGAACAGGGGCTGAAAAAGAAACAATGGTTTATGATTTTAATCAAGCACCTTTGGGACAGGCTACACCTATGTGTGCATTTTCCCAAGACCACTTGTGAACTACATTTAAACTTTAGATCCTTAAGGTGACAGATCACCCTATTTTATACTATTTAAAAAAAATATCTCTAACGAAAGAAAGTCATACAACTTTGGAACAATGTGAGAATTTTAATTTTTGGCTGACATATCCCTATAAGGCATCTAAACTTCTTCACTGGGATGTTTCTGCAAACTATAACGCTACAAATAGTCTCCCTTGCTTTTGGCCTTTTAAGGTCTTGCTCAAAATTATATAACTGTCCAAATATGTGATTAAAAAAACTTTGATAAAGACCCAACATAAATTGGGAGTTGCATAAAAAAGGTGATAAATGCAAAAGCTGAAGATAATGTGTTAATGTCTGGAGTTCAGTGAGTTAATCTCAGGTACCATACCAGGTTTAAACTGTATAATTTTTGGCAACAATTTAGCTAAGATGAAATTCTCTTGATGATTTCTCTTGTCATAGCACACAACCTGGAAAACTTATGCAAGACTGTAGTCCTGGCTGCGATGTCTAACATAAAATATACACTACCAGTCAAAAGTTTTTGAACAGTAAGATTTTAAATTTAAGTTTTTTTTTTAAAGAAGTCTTTACTGCTCACCAAGTCTGAATTTATTTGATTGAAATTACAGAAAAACTGTAAAAATTTTAAATATTTCTACTATAACAGTTTTTTTTATTTGAATATATTTTAAAGTGTAATTTATTTCTGCGATCAAAGCTAAATTTTCAGCATCATTACTCCAGTCTTCAGTGTCACATGATCCTTCAGAAATCATTCTAATATGCTGATTTGCTGTTCAAGGAATATTTTTTATTTAGCAAGGATGCTTTAAATTAATCAAAAGTGATGACAAAAACATTTATAATGTTACAAAATATTTCTATTTCAGATAAATGCTGTTCTTCTGAACTTTCTATTCATCAAAGAAACCTGAAAAAATTCTTCTCAGCTGTTTTCAACATAATAATTGTTTTTTGAGCAGCAAATCAGAATGTTAGAATGATTTCTGAAGAATCGTGTGACTGGAGTAATGATGCTAAAAAAATTCAGCTTTGAAATCACAAGAATAAATTACATTTTAAAATATATATAAATAGAAAGCAGGTATTTTAAACAGTAAAATATTTTAGAACTTACTTTGGATCAAATGAATACAGACTTGGTGAGCAGAAGAGACTTCTGTTCAAAAACTTTTGACTGGTAGTGTAGTTGATTTTGTGCAAGCTCTCATTGGAATCACACTGAATAGTCTGACACTATAAAGGACTGTAAAAATGTACAGTGTGAACCCGGCTTTAATGTCACAGGTTTTGAAATCCGAGAATGGCAAAAAACAATAACATGTAGCTAATTGTTGTAATAAAGCTGTTGCTTTGAAATATCTCTGATCCAAAGAACAGGACACCCAAAGGCCTAACACACCCAGGAGGTAAAAGAAACCTGAGCAGTTTGCACAAAGCGTTTTTGAAAGCTGATCTATCTATTTTTTCTATCTTTCTTTCTTTTAAGGTGCGTCAAGGAGTAATTCATGCTTTGCTTTTATTTAAAATAACCAGTTGCATACGCAGTTCAGAATATCTGTGATGTAACAGGCAGCTGGTTGCCTATTTAGAGACTGAATTAGTTTCTCGAGGAACATTTCTCTGATTTGGAGTCTGCTCCATAACTGTGGTTATAGTGCTTTCTCTGTGTCAAGAGTGCAATCTGCAGTGTCTTTGTTTGGATGGGGTGTCCACAGATTCCAGAGGGCTTTGGTTACCAGATGAGTCATCCATCTCATGATTTCCGGGAGCTCTGAATACAAATCACAAACTGCCCTGCAGGAAAAAAAAAGTGCATGGTTAGATCAAGGGCCATTTTTCCTTTATGCTTTAAGCTTCTGCATGCTCTTCAGCAAGAGCTTTCGCTCTAGAAGCACATCTCGTATTCAAGACTATGAAGGAGTGTTTGTTTCAATCATACACATGGCAACCTTACGTGTGTGTTTTGTTGTACCACTCTGTTTCTTAGCAACATTTTCATTTCCTTCCGTGTGGTTAGTCAAAACTCTGCTGTGCACATCAGTAACAGTCACATCTGAGACACATCACTTATATCAGGAGGATAGAAAGCTGATCACGAGAAATCCTGTTTATAGTCTCTTCTCACTTCTGTATTGAATTATTTCCGGTCAGTAGCTTAATGGATGTCACACGTCTGGATAAAGATCTGCTGTGTAGTTGATAAGGTCTACAGAGCATTAATGGTTTACAAACAAAAAATCCAATGAAAAGTTGGCAGACACAGCTGGAAGACAGTGCACAGACAGTCAGAGGAAAAGAGCGTCAAAAAAATCAGGAAAACGAACCCACAGAGAGTCACACACCAGAATGAAGGAATTTGCACCACCCTGCCCCCTTTTACAACGTGACCTCCCCCACTCCTAAACTCGGTTTATATCTTTCTCTCTCATGCACAAATATGCATGCCAGATTGCTTTATTTCTCAGTTACATGAATGCAGTGATTTTAAACATAAACATTACTTAATTTACTTAACTCAGATTTGCTGTCGTTTATGCAAATCTGACAAGATTTTTTTAACAGACTCAAAAAGGGTGGATTTTTATTCGACTTGCACCCATTTTCCAGATGAATCTGTTGAAATGGCCTCGACAAGCTGTATAGAGAGCGAAATAAATGTCTTTGGCAAACACATTCAGCTCAACTTTTTAGTACTCTTTTGTGTTTGTCTGTTTTTTATTCATGTTTCCACCCATTCGCCCTCTGTGGTACCCACTCATTATCTGCAACTCAAATACTCTCAGGAAAAAGAGAATAAAACAGAATAATGGAAAGGAAAGGAAAAGCTGGATCCTTCAGTAAAGGGAAACTTGAGTCGGATTTCTCTTTTCTCACTCCAGCATTGTTTATATGCTAGCATGTGTTTTAGCTGTATGCACACTTCTGTTTAAAGGTTTAAAGTTTTTTTTAATGCTTTTTATGCTATTCTTCTTATAAAATAAATTCTGTTCCTTTTAACTATTTGGGCACAGCAGCACAGCTGTTTTGAACATTTATATAATAAGAAGAAATGTTTTTTGAGCACCAAATCAACATATTACTGTGATTTCTGAAGGATCACCTGACACTATAGAATGAAATAATAACACAATCCATTCTATTGTGATATACTACCACATAATCTTCCACAATGTTACTGTTTTTACTTAATAATGTTGTAATCTGTGTAAGAATTGTGCTGTAGTATAATACAGCTAATTACAAATGTATACAAAAAACATATGTAAACAATTAAAAGTGAATCTTTTATTTCAACATAAAGAGTGGTTGATATAAAGACTTTTGTGTGTAATAATATGTCACTAAGATTTTTACCTCATGAGTCATCTTGTTTTGTATGCCTGTAGACCAAAGCAAAAATAGAAGGCTATGAGATGTGTGACTGGCTGGGGTGAGGTAAGCCGTTATGATGGATTAGTGGGACAGACACACCCTGTGACATGCCACATAGATTTTCTCAGCAGATTAAGAAATTATTTTTATGATTCATTTGATAAAAAAATAAAGGTAAAAGGTGGTGAAGGGACAGGTAGTGACAACACTAGAAGAGTAGACACAGTCCCAATCAGTACCAACAAATTCATGAAAAAGAAAATTCCTGTCAGTGAATGCAATTTTGGCCCACAGAATAGTGTAATATCTACCTACAAGGTTTATTTAAACCTTGCTAACCAGCCAAACCATGACTTCTTGGTCTAAACCAGAACTGTCGATCCACTGTCAGTGTTGTGCAGACATAATGCAATTCCAAACTCAGCCACAAGGGAGTGCAAAAAACCCGCTAAAACTGTGGAAACTCAGAACAGATTTACCATAATGTAATTAGTTCACCGCTAGCACATGTTTTTACTCAGCTTTTTCCATTTCAGCTCACCAACGTTTTTCTCTCTTGATTCACTGGCATGACTCAAACTATTCAGCATTTGTATGTTTCTTCAGAGCCCGCTGCATGTTGATTCTACACTATATTTCACTATGCTAATGTTGGTTGAAATGCATCACAATGCAGTAATCCAACTAAAGCTTTTTCCAGATTTTTCTCAATTTGTGTTTATTACTGTGTTTCACAATTTTGCAGCCGTTCCCACTGTGGCAGAGTGATACATGGATGTGGTAGACCTAATTAAGGTTTGTCTTTGTCAATTAAGCCTATTAAAATATGACAGCACACGTCATCGTCCGTTTCTATTCCTTCCTAACTGAGCACTGTTTATGTAAAACAGCTCCCTCTCTTCAGTTCATACCTTGTACTTACATAGAAGGCTTTCTCATTCTGTGAAACATTTATCCAAAAGCAAACAGTCACTCACGAGCCAATTGTTTTTCATTAGCGCTGTCACAGATTTACACCGTGCTGCTTTAAAAGGGAAACTAGTTGTGGTGCAATTGCCCTGTTTAAAGATCTGTTTTAACGACAGTCACCTGTTTTCGCCTGCAGGACGCCACACCCTTTTTACTTATTACAGGAATACAGGCAGTGTGCATAAGGGTACTCTGTTAAATTACCAGAATTATACTCTTGAAAATTCATGCCTCAAGCCTGCAACAATAGGTCAGCATTAGTTAGCTTCTAGTTTGGGCTTGTTTGTAGTCATGTTACACAACACTAACTCAAATAAAAGTGAGTGGCACGCATTCCAAGAGCCACTGATAAGAATGAACATGAAGTAGTCAAAAGCCTTCAAGGAGAATTGTGGTTTTTTTGTAAATTTCTCCTTTTATTTATTTATTTATGAGTAAAATAAATTTACTAACTGATTAATGCATTATTCTTCAATAATTATTGTTTCTTGATGATTTTACTGATCAGTAATTAATCTTTCCTCGTCCCATTTAGTCATTTTATGATTTTAATCATGTATTAGTTTAAGAGGATATGTTTGTATTTGTTGAGAGGTGACTAAAGGTCTGACACATATCAGGACTAACAGTATTTACTCCTTTACTGTTGCATCTTCCAGAGAACAGATGTATGTTCGTTTATTCATTTTTTTGTAATCTTGTTTAATCATTGATTCCAGAGAGAGAATTAGTTTCGATTTCTTTGTAATTTGGTGTGCATATAAACACAATTCAACAGTTCAAAAATTAAGCTCACCAAGGCGGCATTTATTTGATCAAAAATGCAGAAAAACAGTGATTTTGGGAAAATATTCTTGCATTTTAAAATGCAATGTATTCTTGTGATGACAAAGCTGACTTTTCATCATCATTGCTCCAGTCTTGAGTGTCACATGATTCTTCAGGAATCATTCTAATATGCTGATTTAGTGTTCAAGAAACATTTCTTATCATTTTCAGTGTTGAAAACAGTTCTGCTGTGTAATGTTTTTGTGGAAAATATGCATTTTTTGTTTCCGGTTTCTTTGACTAGAAAAGTAAAATGGAAATATTTTGTAACATGTACTGTCTCTTTTGATCAATTTTATGCATTCTTGCATAATATTTAAATTTAAAAAATCTATCCTACTAATATTATGTTCGCTCTCCATGTTCTCTTTCCCAGCGCTCTCAGAAGAGATGTACAAAACTGTCACTGGGGTTGAACCCTTTCAAAAATTACTAAATGTACACTTTTGTTACTAATATATACCTTTTAAGTACTAATATGTAGCATTTAGAGATAATTAAGGTGCAAAGATGCTTTTGTACTTTAGGGTACCGCCCCACTGACAACTTTATTCTGAGAGTGCAGGTTTCCTTACAGATTGCTGCGGCCCTGCAATATTACTTGTGGGTTTTTATTTATTCATCTAGCAAGGACTGAGTAAATCATCTTTTGATCGCTTAATCAATGAATTGAACGGACACACTCAAGGCCTAGAAAAGTAGTAAGAACATTGTTAAAACGGTCCGTGTAACATCAGTTGTTCAACCTTAATGTTACGAAGCTACGAGAATACTTCTTGTCTGCAAAGAAAACACAATGACAACTTTGTTCAACAATGTCTACTCTTCTGTGTCATTAAATGAAGCCGTTATTTTTGTTTTCTTTGGAAAATTACGGTTGAACCACTGATGTCTCATGGACTATTTTAACAATGTCCTTACTACCCTACTGGGAACGTGTCAGTTGTGTTGCTGTCTATGCAGGGTCAAAAAGCACTCGGATTTCATTAAAAAAATCGTAATTTGTGTTCCGAAGATGAACAAAGGGTCTTACGAGTTTGAAACGACATGAAGATGAGTAATTAATGACAGAATTTACATTTTGGGGTGAACTATCCCTTTAAGCAACAATGGCAATTTGAAGGTTTTGGTAGATTAATAAAAAGGCCAGAGTTTGTAAGTTTAACTTTGACTGTTAGTCCTTGCTGGAAGATTAGTAAATGAACAAGCTGGATTCGGATCTGACTCCTCTGTATTTAAATCCAAAATCTGTTTTAAATTCTTCCACCTCAAACATCTTTGAAATGTAAGCTATGATTTATTTTCTTTTTTCTTTGTAATTTCAATACTGTCACCAACTTGCAATATTCCTGTCAAATGCAATATTCGTTAATTTTTTTTTAATCGTATGTCTAGACTGTCACGTCTTATCACATATGTACACGTGAGCACAGCATGTTTATTAAGTTCAGCTTGAATTCCTTTTCAGAGTCTGTCTGACCAGAAGAGAGAATCCTCCTTGCTAGCAAAATAACTGAAATAACAGTCATTGCACTTTTATATCTAATCTTTACTACAAACGGGCACCACGTCTACTACTGTTTGTCTACGATGCAAGTGCCCAATTTGAATAGCTTTCTTATGGCATGACAAGTCACTTGCAATCACTGTACCAATGCAGTCAGTCCTCCCTTGGCCAAAAAAATAGAAAATTTGAATGAACTGTCTTTAGTTGGCATTAACCTGTATTAGCACAGGAGAACTGAAATTTGCCTGCAGTGAAAAAGGGGAACAAAAGATGCCAGGACGTTTTTATGACAGAAGTGCACAAACCTGTCCCCATATAAATCACTCTTGGCACGAATGTTGCCTTAGATGTGTTTGCCATAACTGTTTAAGGCTTGTGTTTCTTGTATTTTTGCACCCCTTGGGGAACCTGCCACATTTAATTTATTTTATTGTTTTTCTGTAGTGCACTGTGGCATGGAGCTCACATAGAAAGGGTGGGCTGCAATAAGATGACTGAAACTCAGATGACTGAAACCCAGCAATATGTACCCTGCAGTTAAGTCTTGGAGTGTTATCTTTACAACAATGTACAAGTTGGACAGATCAGCCCACAATGCCTTTTGCTTCCAGAGAAGTACATTATCGACCAACCAGTGGAATGTGTGTATGGAGGAGGCTTCAAGGGGAAATTAGACTTGTCTCAGTAATGAGTTTAAAGTGTAACTGTTTTTGCATTTGCACTGTAGATAGTGGGACCCGCCTTAAGTCAGCAATTAAACTGATAGTTGACCCAAATAAGAAAATTCTGTCATTAATTACTCACCTTCATGTCATTCCAAACCCGTAAACCTTGGTCTTAAATCCTTCGTTAATTTTGGAACACAAATTAAGATATTTTGCGTTGCTGTCTATGCAGGGTAAGAAAGCTCTCAGATTTCATCAAAAATATCTTAATTTGTGTTCCAAAGATGAACTAAGGATTTAAGGGTTTGGAACAACATGAGGGTAAACTAACCCTTTGATTATTGGGTGGATATATAACTATAGAAGTTGGGAAATATACATGAACACTCATCCAGTGGTTATACACACTCATGAAATGTTATACACTCTTTTGTGCAATTACACTCAAAAATAAAGCTGCTTCATGATGCCATAGAACCTTTTTTGACTAAATAGTTCCAAAAAGAACCTTTAACATCTGAAGAAACTTTCTGTTTCAGAAAAGGTTCTTTGTGGTGAAAGAATGTTTTTCAGATTATAAAAAAAAAAAAAAAAAGATGGTTCTTTAAAGAACCTTTGACTGAATGGTTCTTTGTGGAACCAAAAATGGTTCTTCTATGGCATCACTGTGAAGAACCTTTTAAAGCACCTTTATTTTTAAGAGTGTATATTGATTCTTAATATTTTGGCTGGCCTTTGATTAGTTTTCTTAGATTGGCTGAGCTTGGATCTGCTGTTACAGTGCTCTCATGTCAATTAAGGATGTGAGGTAAAAGTAGAAATTCTTCATGTTGTCTTAGCATGTACAGATTTGAACATAAAAGTATTGTAAGATTTAGAATATTCTAAGAATTTCCCCTTTGCTCAGGGGTCGAAGTGAAGCTGTTAATGTATAACGGTATAATTGTCCTCTTAACGTTCAACCCCATAACTCTTTATACATATCTAGAAAATTGTCTTTTGACCAATAAGCTGGCCTTGAGCCACTCCCTGCACTCGATATAAAGGTTTGAGGGAACGTCTGTCATCCCACCATTTTTGAGTTTCCAACCCCTCAACTCTCTCTCCTCTTTCACACTGACGGCTGTGTTGTCCAGAAATGCTGAACTCCAAGAAAACCGTAAAGTCTTTCAGCAGTCACTCCACAGTGAGTGTGAGCAGAAACAGGCGGACCCCACTTTCCCATTCAGCGATGGTTTCGAGAGAAGGTTGGGGCTCCAGTCCAGTCCTGTGCCCTCCAATTACAGCTGTAAAAGTCAATGAAAGCCTTCTGGCACCTCTGAACTTGGAGATTGACCCAAACATACACAGCATCAGGACTCAGGAGAAAGAGGAGATCAAGACACTCAACAACCGCTTTGCTTCATTCATTGACAAAGTAAGTTATCTCTTTCTTCTTCTTGTCTTCATTTCAACCTTTTGTGTGGATCTTTTAATGTATGTGATTGTGATAACAGTAGGCCCGGTTCTATTAGTGACTCATTTTATCAGGACCCCCAATTGACTGACTAACCTGCAGGGACAATGTCCACTCTCTGTCATAAACACACCTTTGTCGCTTTTTGGGCAATATCAGTTTACTATCAGGTGCAACGGCCACTCCCTTACGCATGCTTTTATACAAACACACCTATCTGAGCACACACACGCAGCTAGTTTTAAACTCTCATACCTGTTCAATAAAGCACAGAGAGACTTTTGCACATTAAAGGAGAAGTTCACTTCCAGAACAACAATTTACAGATAATGTACTCACCTCCTTGTCTTCCAAGATGTTCATGGTTTTTGAGAAAAACATTTCAGGATTTTTCTCCATATAATGGACTTCTATGCTGCCCCTATAAGTTTGAACTTCCAAACTGCAGTTTAAATGCAGCTTCAAAGGGCTCTAAACCAAGGAAGAAGGGTCTTATCTTGTGAAACAATCTGTTATTTTCTAAAAAAAATTTATATGCTTTTTAACCTCAAATGCCTTGTCTAGCTCTGCGTGAACTGTATTCCAGGTCAAAGTGAATGTGCAAAGAAGATCAAACGCCCTTTACAAAAAAAGGCAAAACAGTGATGTAGGATGATTTTGAAGTTGAGGGAGAACATGAGCTTTTCGACATACCCTAACTATCATGAACCGGAATACATAGAGTTCACACAAGACGAGCTTTGAGGCTAAAAAGGATATAAATTGTACATTTTTCATTATAAAATAACCAATCGTTTTGCTAGATAAGACCATTCTTCGTTTAGAGCCCTTTGATGCTGCATTTAAACTGCATTTTGGAAGTTCAAACTCAGGGGCACCATAGAAGTCCACTATAGGGAGAGAAATCATGAAATGTTTTCCTCAAAAAACATAATTTCTTTATGACTGAAGAAAGAAAGACATGAACATCTTCGATGACAAGGGGGTGAGTACATTATCCGTAAATTTTTGTTCTGGAAGAGAACTTCTCCTTCAATTAATGACATTTTATGATTTTCTGTCACCTAATCTAAAGTGAGAACTATTTACAGTTTTTAACAAAGCATTATCTAGTCTATTAATGTATTAACTGCAGTTTTTAAACTATGTAAGCTTGCTTTATTTTTTTACACTCTCTCTTTGTCTTTCCCAGGTGCGCTTCCTGGAACAGCAGAACAAGATGCTGGAGACCAAGTGGTCGCTCCTGCAGGAACAGACAAGCCGCCAAACCAGCATTGATATTATGTTTGAGACCTACATTGCTAACCTGCGCAGACAGCTGGACGGTCTAGGTAATGAGAAAGTGCGTCTGGAGTCTGGCCTGCGGGACATGAGAAGCCTGGTAGAAGACTTCAAGAGCAAGTGAGATTGTTGGAGATGTCTGCACAGTGTCTTAAATCTTGCATGTTTGTACACTAAAGTGTTTCAGGACATTCCACACATATTCAAACAAACCTTGTACATTCCTCCTTAGGTATGAAGATGAAATTAACAAACGGAATGACTCTGACAACGAATTTGTGGTCCTTAAAAAGGTCAGTGCATAATGCAAAGGCACACACAGATCAAGTATTTTTAAATATTTGAAAACAAATTATAATTGTATTATTAGAAATATATTTTGTATTGTGTTTTGTGTATGTTAGGATGCTGATGGTGCATATCTGAATAAAGTGGAGATGGAATGTAAATTGGACAGCCTAACAGATGAGATCAACTTCCT
Source organism: Labeo catla (assembly GCA_012976165.1). NCBI lineage: Eukaryota > Metazoa > Chordata > Actinopteri > Cypriniformes > Cyprinidae > Labeo > Labeo catla. The sequence continues at coordinate 1,809,156 of VONZ01000047.1, read as the reverse complement.
TTGGCAGATTTACGAGACGGTACCATTCACTCCCTTCACATTTCAAATAAATCATTTAGTATAGTCATGTAAAATAGCCTTTACAGATATAATTTATTGAGGTAACTGATAGTAAAGCATAACTCTTAAGAGTTTATAACTCTCACGGTGTGTAAGCAGTGTAAATCTTAAAAAACAAACAAACAACATAAACAGGACTCAGAATGGCCATGTTCAGTCATTTTTGCTTCCTGCTTACAGGAACTCCATGAGCTCCAGACTCAGATAAAGGACACATCAGTCATTGTGGAGATGGACAACAGCAGGAATCTGGACATGGATGCCATTGTGGCTGAAGTTCGTGCTCAGTATGAGGAGATTGCCAACCGCAACCGTGCCGAAGCAGAGAGCTGGTACCAACAGAAGGTGACTTTACTTTAATGCATTGTGTGTGTGCATGTCACAAAAAAATATATATATTTTTTAATTTATTGCATTATGATATTTGAGCTTTTCTAAAGTGTAACATGTTAAATCTGTAAAATGTTAGTATGAAGAAATGCAGTTGAGGGTAACCAAACATGGAGATGACCTGAAAAGCAGCAAGGCTGAAATTGCAGAGTACAGTCGAAGAATTGCACGTATACATTCTGAGATGGAACTTGTTAAGGGACAGGTAAGAACTTTATTTTTTTAAAGAGCTGCTTTACAGCTGAATCAAATTTTGCAACATTATTGAACTGAACCGAATCAACACTGAACTGACTTGAAACAAATACAGCTGAGGTTTAAAGTTTACATCCCCTTTTCATTATCTGCAAAATGCTAATTATTTTGCCAAAATAAGAAGGATCATACAAAATGCATATTGTTGTTTATTTAGTACTGACCTGAATAAGATACTTCACAGATGTTTACATATAGTCCACACAAGAAAATAATGGTTAAATTGATTCTTAATACTGTGTTGTTACCTGAATGATCCACAGCTGTTTTTTTTAGTGATAGTTGTTCATGAGTCCCTTGTTTGTCCTGAACAGTTAAACTGTCTGCTGTTCTTCAGAAAAATCCTTTAGGTCCCACAAATTCTTAGGTTTTCCAACATTTTTGAACCAACGTATTTGAACCCTTTCCAACAATGACTCTATGATTTTGAGATCAATCTTTTGACAACTGAGGGACTCATATGCAACTATTACAGAAGGTTCAAACACTCACTGATGCTCCAGAAGGAAAACTAATGCATTAAGAGCCAGGGGATGAAAACTTTTGAAAAGAATGGAGATGTGTACATTTTTATTATTTTGCCTAAATATCATATTTTTTCAATTAGTACTGCCATTCAGAGGCTACAGAAGATAGTTACATGTTTCCCAGAAGACAAAATAAGTTACATTTTCCCTGATCTTCAAATTCCAAAAGTTTTCATCCCCCGACTCTTATTGCATGTTTTTTCTGTCTGGAGCGTCAGTGAGCATTTTAAACAGTTGCATATGAGCCCCTCAGTTGTGCTCAGTGTGAATAGATGGATCTCAAAATCATACAGTCATTGTTGGAAAGGGTTCAAATGCACAGAAATGCTGGAAAACTAAAGAATTTGTGGAACCTAAAGGATATTTCTGAAGAACAGCAGGCAGTTTAACTGTTCAGGACAAACAAGGGACTCATGAACAACTATCACTAAACAAAAACAAAAACAGCTGTAGATCATTCAGGTAACAACACAGAATCACGGGGATGTAAACTTTTGAACGGGGTTATTTTTATAAGTTCAACTATTATTTTGTTTCGTGAACGTATTTTATGTGAAATATTTCATTCAGGTCAGTACTAAATAAACAATGACATACATTTTGTATGATCCCCCTTATTTTGGTAAAATAATTAACATTGTGTAAACTTATGACCTCAACTATAATGACTATTGCCATCTGTAGAGCTGCTTATCGTTAAATTGATCCCATTTCTCATAATTACTCATAATTAATGAACTTTACACAGTTATTGAACTGAACTGATCAACAGCTTAAGCTGAATAATAACACTTTTACTAACAATAATACTTTAAAACTGCTTTACAGCACAATGTGAATTAACCTCAAATTTGAACCCTGCAACACTGATTCTGTTACTTTCCTTTTTATTACTGTGAAGCCAATTTACTAAATAAAGTACTATACAAATAAAGGTGATTTAAAGGAATAGTTAACCCAAAAATGAAAATTTTGTCATTTCATGTCATTCCAAACCTATGAAAGTTTCTTTCTTGTGCTGGACACAAAAGAAGATATTTTGAAGAACTTTGAACCAAACAGTTGTTAGTTAGCTTCCATAGTAGGGAAAGAAATTCTATGGAAGTTAATAGGAATCAACTTTTTGATTACCAACATTTTTTCAAAATATCTTCTTTTATGTTCAACATAAGAAAGAAACTCATAAGGTTTGGAATGATAGGTGGGCCAGTAAATGATGACACGGTTTCGTTTTTGGGTGAACTATCTTTTTAATTTAACTATTCAGAGTCAGTCGTCAAAAACAAAAGAAAGTATGTGTTAAAATGTCAGTAAACAATGCACAGCATACATAGGGCTTGACTATTTTTGATGACATTTGATAAGAACAAAGCACACATTCTTTCAGTAAATCTAGGTAAAGTGTATTATATGTGAATTGGTCTCAGATGATCTCAATGAATTGAGCTGATCTTTAGTTATATGTCAGAGTGTGGGAAGTATGTAATCTTTTGTCTCCTCTCATTTAAGCATTCAAACCACGAGACGCAGATCAAAGAGGCAGAAGAGCGAGGTGAACTAGCTGTGAAAGATGCAAAACTACGTCTGCAGGAGCTGGAAGCAGCTCTTCTGAGAGCTAAACAGGATATGGCTCGTCAGGTGCGCGAATACCAGTCATTGATGAACATCAAACTAGCACTGGATATTGAGATCGCCACCTATAGGAAACTCCTGGAAGGAGAAGAAAGCAGGTGGGTACAGTTTCATACTTTAGTGGGTTTTTTTTAAATGGAATGTTTCACCCCAAAATGAAAATTCTGTGATTAATTACCCACCCTCATGATGTTCCAAACCTATAAGACCTTCGTTCATCTTCAGAACACAAATTAAGATATTTTTGATGAAATCCAAGAGCTTTCTGACCCTGCATAGACAGCAATGCAACTACCACGATTTATAAAGTCATTTGGAACAACATGAGGGTGAATTAATGACAGAATTGTTATTTTTGAGTGAACTCATTAAGAAAAGCATATCGCAACATATTCCTATGGACGTTTTGTACTTACTTTGTGTTCCTTCACAGACTGTTTGGTTCATTCCAGTCTCTCTCCATCTATAAACCACACCGTGAGTTTCTTTATTCACATAAAGCATCTCTTTTTATATACATATATGCTTTTTGAAGTATTTCACCCCAGTTATGCACATTTATAAGGTGCAGCTTTTGTGACTGTGCTCTAATATCTTTTTGCTTAGTTTTGAACTACGACCTTGAAAGCAGCCACCTTACAAGTGTCTCATCCCAAAGTTCTGGAAAAGATGTTCAAAAAACAGGTCTGGTTAAGCAGGAAGTTGTGACTGCAAAGGGTGACAGCACTGGCAGCGTCACCAGCAGCGCTGCCACTGTCACCAAAAGCACAAAGACCACCATCATCAAAACCAGTGAGACAGGGAAGAAAGTCGTAGCTACAGAAGGAAGTGTGCAAGTGATGGATAAGTCTGCAGAGAAACAAGTGAAGGATGTTTTTGAATGACGGAAGAACAGATGGATTGTGTTGCGCACAGGGCCCAGGATAGGATTTTTGTAGGTTGGCCTCCACCCCTTCCCCTGGGCTCCGTGAGCATTTCTAGTTTAGTATCTGTTACTGAGGTGTGGCAGATCAAACTGAATTACAATGCATTGCATTAAATCTGTAGTAAATTTTTACAGCCCTGCAACAAACTCACATTCTCTTCTACAGTATTTTGTTTCCTATAACTAAAAATGACTAAATGTGTATCACTGTGAGCACAATCAGAAAGTATGAGAAACATCTTTTGTGCAATCTTATTGAGGCCTTTATTGAAATAAAGTGAACACAGCAACACATCAGTTTTCGACATTTTATTTTTAAGACTTTATGCTTTGTTTTATATGCTTACCTGATGCAGCAAAATAGACTTTTTGTTTCAAACATGTAGAAAATCATTATCTATATAATGTTATTTTATCCACCATTTTTAATGTAAGAGTGAGTGCAGGCATTTGTAACTAATTACAAGGCCTCCATTTGCTTCCTGTTATTTTACCTGTACAAAAACAGTTCATTAAGCTGCCTTAAATTGCAAACTGGTATTTTGTTATTATATTGTTTTCACTTATTATTATAATCATAAACACACTGGTTTGTAGCAGAAATAGTTTTACCGTTTATGGTGGCACTTACCTATAGCTGCTAATGAATTGGAAGTCTTGCACATTTACAGAAAATAGCTTGCTTCCAGGTTGCAAAATGGGTCTGCTTGACAGTCGGTAAAAATGCAGAATAGCAATAAGAAGAATGAACAAGAAACTTGTTTACTGAAAAAAAAAAAAAAATGCACGGTAACAAAGCAACTTTTTTTGAGCTTTCACATTTCTGCTGTTCTGCATTTTACTTCAAAGTGACCTGTTTGAATGTGATCCTTGATTGCACTTCCATTCTGAGCCATCAGGAGGAGTTGTGCACAGAAACGAAAAGTTTAACTTAAAAATATGGAGTCAAAATAGGGCCATATATATCTGCAAAATAAAACAATGTTTTGCAAACAAAAAATATGTTTTGCAAATAAAAATAGAGTATTGAGAAAAAAAATTGCTTTTTTGCAAGTAAAAAAAGTAATTGCAAAAGAAAAGTTAACCCCTGAGAGAAAAAATAAAGTTTAGCAAAGTAAAACTTCAGCAGCATTGACTTTGCAACACATATTTCCCTTTGCGCCGCTCCTTTAAATCCGCGTTTCAGTCATCCGTGCCTTTGCGGCGCAAGCTTTCCTTTGCGCTTCATTTTTCTATGCGCCTCGCTTTGTGTCCCTGATTTGACGTGGGGGAGGGGTCAAGAGGTTGGGGTGTGTTCGTTACGTCATCAGCGCGAGCCCCGGATCTCAGGTATGTATTATTGATCGCTTTCTTCTTATTATTATTAGACTCCTATATTATTAACAACAGATACTTCAGACCGGCCCAAATAAGGCTGTCACGATTAACAGACATTATATTGTACATGATTTATGAACAGCTTGTGGGTGAAATAGGTAAAATACTGTTGCACCCGAAAGCTAGAGGTCGCTCTCGTGCGAAAACTCAAAATAAGCGCAGTAGAGGAAGACAATAACACACATAACGCATATGGACATCATTTTATCAATATTCCTAAAACCTCCTCAGGTATTTTCATGATAATAAAGTATATTAATAATAATTATTAATAATAATTTCGCACGAGAGCGACCTCTAGCTTTCGGGTGCAACAGTATTTTACCTATTTCACCCACAAGCTGTTCATAAATCATGTACAATATAATGTCTTTTAATCGTGACAGCCTTATTTGGGCCGGTCTGAAGTATCTGTTATTAATAATATAGGAGTCTAATAATAATAAGAAGAAAGCGATCAATAATACATACCTGAGATGACGTAACGAGAGGGACGCGCCTTCGTTCCTTGTACACACCCCAACCTCTTGACCCCTCCCCCACGTCAAATCAGGGACACAAAGCGAGGCGCATAGAAAAATGAAGCGCAAAGGAAAGCTTGCGCCGCAAAGGCACGGATGACTGAAACGCGGATTTAAAGGAGCGGCGCAAAAGTAAATATGTGTTGCAAAGTCAATGCTGCTTAAGTTTTACTTTGCTAAACTTTATTTTTTCTCTCAGGGGTTAACTTTTCTTTTGCAATTATTTTTTTTACTTGCAAAAAAGCAATTTTTTTCTCAATACTCTATTTTTATTTGCAAAACATTTTTTTTGTTTGCAAAACATTGTTTTATTTTGCAGATATATATGGCCCTATTTTGACTCCATATAAAAACAAATTTAAAAAAAAGTTTTTCAGTATATTTAGAGAGTTTATTTAGAGAGTCTTGGCTAATACAGCAACAGATATGAATATTACAATAAATGAACAAGGGAAAGAATAATTTATAATGCAATAAAAAAAAATACTGATTCAGATTATCACAAGAAAATTCAACCGCTTGCTGAAGCTTGAATAAAAAAATATTTTGTGCAGATTAATATTGACGACAGTCTTAAATCAAATGTGATATCTGTAACTCCAGCATTTCCTATATAAATAAGACAAAGATGCATATCAGATGATGTTGCTATGTATACAGTTGTAACATTGCCAAACGGAGAGCAGTAATAGTAATAACTGCATTTATGACAGTGTCTCCTCCCCCTTCAGCAAACACTGCCCTATAAGGGCTGCAGTTGTAAGGGAATTTAGACTCCACACCTATGAACTGGTGTAAACCTTAAACTGCTCAAACCGGATTAACCTAATCCTTCACTTCATTTTAGCAAAATGGAATTATTTTGGAAATAATCTGTTACTTTTACATATTAATCAAATGATTATATGTATTCAGTGATTCAAAAGATCATAAATGTATTTAAGTACACTGACACACACACACAATAAATAAATAAATAAATAAAAATCTCATGGTGATATATGGCCCTGGTGGTGGTGACAAGTCACAAAAGGTTACTACACTGGAATTTCTCAAGTCTTGCCACAACATGCACAGAGCTATTAAGTTTGGTTTTATGTGGCCTCAATGACTCCTGTGAAGTTGTGAAGTTATTTAGTAGTTATTACTACGGTTAAATAGAAAGCAGTTATGGCAGTTATTGTTTTCTGTGGTTTGTTCTACAAAAGGTAGAATGTACTGAAAGGTGAGGTAAGGAAAAAAAAAAGGTAAACCCTTGTAGAGAATACCATGCATAGCAGCAGCTCAGTGGATATGTGATTTTTGTGACAAACGTTGACACATGTTGGCCTCAGGTGATTAACCCTGTTCCCTCATTGTACCACACCCTAAACACACCCAACTAACCAGTCCCCTAAGATTCATATCTTCCCACCCCCCTCTTGCAACACAACCTTTATTCCCTCTGACTTTCTGTGATCACAATTGCAGTCTGTACTAGTTTCTCTTTGCTTGACCTTTCGCTCCTCCCTGTTGTTATTTATCATAGTTTTTTTTTTTAATCTCCTGTCAAAAAGTTAAAACAACCCCTCACTCTTTCTTTCGCTATGTCAGTCACTCACTTTCTTTGCAGGCCTCAACATGCCGATACTTTATTGCGAATGTCAACAGAAACTCAAGGGATTACAAACCTGACGTTCTTCTCAGGCATCTCCATAAACCTACTTAGCTGCAGCATTTCACATTTTTATTTCACATTTTTGAGGGAGAATTTAATTTAAAACATGTTTTTGGTATGCAAGATGTGTGTTTTACAAATGCAGAGAAAGTTACTTATTTGTAATAGTTGCAACACAAGGTCATCGTGCCTCTACATTTTTGCAAAAAATACCTATACATATTCCTATACAATTCACTGCAGTTTCCAGCTAAAATTAACACTAGTCACTGTAAAACAACCAAAATTTTTATTATTATCATTTATTTATTTACAGTATTTTTACCAAAAGTGGGATTATTTAGATTAATTTATTTAAATAAGACTTATTTTCCTTGCACAGTACTGTTAATGTTATGATGTTTGCATGTGTTGCTTTTCTAATGTGGAAAACTTGGAAGAGCACTGAGTTGGATAGGATTCAGATTCCTGTGAAAAATTAGTAATAAAAAAAAAAACTCAAAGACTTCCTGAAGCAAGTTAAAATGTAATCTGTTTATCTCTTGTGGTAACACTATTGGTTAGGTTTGGTAAGGGTTTAGTGTAGGTTGTGGATGTTATTCTGAAATGTGATAGAGCATGAACCATTTAGCAATAATCACAGAGTATTCATTTCTGACTAATGTAATAAGATATTGCCTGATTTTCACACACTTGTTTCTGATAATACTAAATGCACTTTCAGATATTTCACTTTGTCGTAAAAAGCAATGCAATCATTTTGCAGAAATGTCGCCACAGGCATGTTTTTGTAATGAGCCTGGGTTGCAACACACATGCTAAAATGTAAAAATAGAAGATGCCTGCTGTTGTCATCTTTAATCTATTAATCTTGTTATCTATAATCTATTTCTTCATAAAATGGTGGTGTAACCTAAGTAGTCAGGTTGATTCTGTCATCCACATACCAAGTACATTTGTCACCTGCCAGAACAATATTTCAGTTTTTTACATTCTCAACATGTACTCAAGTACATTTACTTCTGCATGCATGCATATTCCCTCAAAATTGCAACCAGTTTTCTGGCTTTTATGAAGACAGATCTGTTTTTGGTGAAACATTCGGTACTATAAAGAAAAGATGTTTTGCAGAATCAGATGAAATTACAAATGGCACATGCATACAGTTGCAACTTGCACCAACATGCACAAACTGAGTGTGCGTACAGATTTCTGTTGTGTAATACAGCAGCACATTCGCTGCATATCAGCCAAACGCAATGCAGAAGATTATACAACATTAACTTTCCTCATTCCTTTGACAATCTTGTGATATACCTCCCTCTCCATAGTGGCATCTCCACCTTTAATGTATAGCATAGTTCTGGCTACTATTTGCCATACCTTCACAGGACTTTTGGAGTAGTTTATGTGTTTGCATGTGCAATAATTATCGCAGCAGGTTTTTGCATAGTTGAGCTACCGTGTTCCTTTCTCTGTCTGAGTATACGTGAGACTAAATAAATAAAATGTAAAGGACTAAATACTTGTTGCACAAAACCTGTCTTTCTGAGAATACACACAACACTAAGATCACATGGTAGATGAAGCTTAGGTATTACTACAGTTAAAATTTGCAAAAAAAACTAAAGTGTTTAAATGTCATTTTAAAAAGGTGAAATATTGCTTTAGTCTGACTTACACCTACCTTTTACAATGCATGTACACACACTTCACAATTATTTACTGCGAAATCACTCAAGTCCATGTGCAAACTTGCCTTTCTTTTGCACGCAGTGGTCCAAACCAGCTTACCTCTTTCTTTATCTATCA